>VZSF01006625.1:963540-1058805 GCA_013398295.1 Chionis minor | reverse complement strand
TTTTTTTTTTTTTTTTTTAAATACTCCCCTGTTGCCACACAGGTGTTGTACAAAGAGGGGCTGGGGATTGGAACCCCAGTGCCTGTCACTCCCGAGATGGAGAGGGTCAAACGCAATCAAGAAAACTTTAGCTCGGTATTTTTTTTGTAACTTAAGGAAAAAAGTTCCCTATAACTATTTAACACTTGCAAATTTTCTGCTCTCCACAATTAACTTATAAACACAGAAACATCCCCTTTCTGCTATTAAAATACTTAGTCATTGTTAGTTACATTTTATGTATTTTTTTAAAGAAGATTTTTTTTTAATAATCCTAACACTTAACGCTTCATGTCCTTTAATTTTTAAAGGGGTTTTTTGGTGAAGCTTAATGTATTTTACATTTTTAAAAAACACTGGCTTTTTTATTTGCTTAATTCCATTCCTCTAATGCTTTATTATTCTGTTGAAGCATATCTAAGAATCAGGACACAGTATTTCTAGCTGTCAGGAGACTTTTTCTGAACTTACCACAATTGTTAACTGTTTTATACTTCCAATTTTTTCCTGCTTTTTAGTGTATTTAATGGGCATAAAAATGATATGTGTTACTTCCATCAAATGCAGGGGCTTTTTTTTTGTTCTTAACTTTTTCAAACTCCCGTGTTACCCCGCAGGTGTTGTACAAAGAGGATGTGGGGACAGGGACCCCGACACCTGTCACTCCTGAGATTCAGAGAGACAAACGCAATCAAGAGAACTTTAGCTCGGTATTTTTTTGAATTTGAAAAGCAGCAATTTCCCTTTTTCCTCTATTTTAAAATAATTTTAACACCAAAAAAAATACTCTTGTGTTTCCCTGTAATCAATTTACATAAAACCCAATCTCCTCTTCCCCATGTTTTGACATTTTTTCCTCCATAATTGTTACTTACTTTGATTTGATTAGATCATCCCACTAATGATAACTTCTAGATTCTGTGTTCCCATCTTTCTTTTGACTCTGAACATCTTTAATATCTGCTCTTCCTTTTGTTAATCACTTCAGTCCTTGGTTGTTGGGTTTTGCCCTGGTTTTACCACATATAAAAACTAAACTATTGCCTGATACGAATCTGTGGAAATGACCCCAGTATACCGGTGCTGTGATACGTGCCAGTGTAACTGCTGTGGTGTTTATGGAATGGGTAAATGATACAGGACTGATTTCTTTATTCCTTGTATTTGATGCCTTTTTCCTTTAGGAAGTCTTTAATACTGGTGCACAGAGACAGTGGCCCAAATCTTCAGCTGGTGCAAACTGCTGTAGCCACGTGGGAAGCAGGGGTTTGCTGGGGGAAAAAATGAGTAGCTTTAGGATGTTTCTCAGGGTGAGGCAAGTGTCAGGTGAGACAGGAGAGCACGAGTAATTATCATTTCTCGGGTACCACTTTCACACATCTGCCTTTATTGTGACCATGTCTCTGTGTCCTTCCTGTAACAAGCAAGCTAGATGCCTTGATGATAAACTCTGGACAATAAGGAGCGTGTCACTCAGGGGATGGATGACTCCCCATTGAGCTCTGTGCGTACCCAAAAACCTTCAGGAAGGCACATTAGGACCTGGCCCTCCAGTGCCTCAAGTACAGTCAGGAAAAAGTTTCACCTCAGTGCTGGTGAAAAGGCAATAATGTACTTCGTCGTCATTTATGTAAGACTTTAATCTTCTAAATATCCACCAGTTTTAAATGTCCACCTTGAGAAGCACTTAGCCAAGTCAGGAAGGTATTGTGGCATTCTGGTAGGAGTCATACCGGTGTATTAGCGTTTACCGTCAGAGTTTTAAATTAGTTTTTTATTTTTGTGGATTTTTTTAATCCTGGTGTTTATTCAGGACAGCTCAGAAAAACACGTCTCATGTTCTGCCTGTTCTGTCAACAAACAGAGTGTTGCTGCTGTTCGCTTGTTCCTGTTTCTGTGTTTAATAGAGCCGTGTTACCCCGCAGGTGTTGTACAAAGAGGATCTGGGGACAGGGACCCCGACACCTGTCACTCCTGAGATTCAGAGAGTCAAACGCAATCAAGAGAACTTTAGCTCGGTATTTTTTAAATTGAAAACCAGAAAATTCCCTTTTAATCTATTCTATAATATTTTAACGCAGACAAAAAAAATTTTCTTGTTCCCTATAATCAACTGACACCAAAAATAATATCCTGGTCCCTATGAGATTTTTTTCCTCCATAATTGTTACTTACATTCTTGCTCCTCTTTTTTATTACATCCTCTTAATAATAACTTTTAATTCCATCTTTCTTTTGACTCTGATTATCTTTTTAATTTTTTTTGTTCTTAAAAAAGACCCTGTTTTTCCTTTTGTTAATCACAACAGTCCTGGTTTTGTTATGAGTGGTGGGCTTTTTTCTTGATTTTACGTAATTTACACATGAACACTAAACTATTCAGCGCCTGATACGATCTGTGGAAATGTCCCCAGTATAACAGTGCACTAATACACTCCAGTTTAACCCGCTGTGGTGTTTTTGGAATGGGTAAATGAAACAGAGTTTATTTCTTTGTTCCTTTGGTGTTGTGTTTGATACTTTCTGCCTTTAGGAGGTCTTTAACCAGCTACTGTTGCAGATGGTTTTTCTCTACAGCTCCCTGAAGGAAAAGGGGAGAGCTTCACGCTTTCTGCCAGAAGTCATCGCAGAGCGTTACTGTTTAGCTTTAGAGTTTTGAGGAGTGTTTTAATTGTTCTCTTTTATTCCTAGCTTTGGCTCCAGAGCGACCTTGAAAAGCCTTTGGTCTGTTTTCTCAGCCCCCTGCTGTTGTTCGCTTGTTCCTTTTTCTGCGTTTAATAGAGCCCTGTTACCCCGCAGGTGTTGTACAAAGAGGAGCTGGGGACAGGGACCCCCATACCTGTCACTCCTGAGGTTGAGAGAGTCAAACGCAATCAAGAACACATTAGCTCGGTATTTTGTGGAGGAAAAGAAGTTACTCCCTTTAACTCCACTTAAACAGAACTTTTTAACCTTTATTAAAAATGAATGATTCCTTATTTCCATGTAATCAACTTATAAAAACGTCCTTTCTTCTTCACTATACTCTATTTTCCAATGTTACTGACCTACCACTTCTTCATATATGTAATTATTTACATTATCCTAAATATTTTTAACCATTTTGCTCCCTGCTCCAACTTCCTTTTTCCTTTATATGTGTTGGGGGTTTTTTTAAATCCTGTTGTTTTCCTGTTTTAACACCGTTAGCATAGAAGAGTCTGACTTTCTAGCAGGTGGCAGCAGTGGTCTAAAAGCTCCCCTGCACCAAGAAAATGTGTTTGAGAGAAAAGGCTGCTGGGCTGGCGTTGCTGCATTGCCCTCTTTGCCTTCCCGGCTCCAATCCAGCCTTCCCTGCTTCCAGAGGGAGCTTTTAGGGCACATTAGAGCAGACTGAGCTCCAGCAGACTCAAATATTTGACTTTTGTGTCGGATGTCATTATTCTTGAGGTGTGATTATGTTTTTGGGTGCTTCTCGTTGCTACGCAGGTGTTGTACAAAGAGAGCGTGGGGACCGGAACCCCCACTCCTGTCACTCCAGAGATGGAGAGGGTCAAACGCAATCAAGAAATCTGTAGCTCGGTACTTTGCTAAAGAAACAAAGTTCCCTTTAACTCTATTTAAAGGAACATTTTAACAATTTTAATAAATGGACGTTGTAACACTTGTTCCAAAGTGCTGCCGACCCGAGCTCTAAAGCAGCTCACACAAGTGATTACTTCTTACTCACGTCTTTCTGTGGTTTACGGGGGTGACTTTAACTTGTTACAGTTTTTATTGGTTTTTAAGAGTGATTTTAATGCCCTGTGCTAATCCTAAAAACACTTAACAAACGCCACTCGTTTTCTTGGCAATGCTGGCTTTTTTTCTTTTTTTTTTTTTTTTACACAAATCATAATTTACACATTCATAACATCCGCAGCCCCTCAAAATGGTGTTTTTGTAGTCTTATTTATGTAGCACTTACACTGTTTATTAGGAGTGATCCTGTGCTTCAAAAGCCTCTATGCCACACCCTGCTTCTCTAGTAGAATATTGCTAAGTACCTGCTTTAAAAAATATGTATAATACTTAGGCTCTGAGAGGAAAAAATGCCTTAGGCTTCACGTTTGTCTACAGAGAGCTTTTTATTGATTGCTGCTTTCTTTGGCTCCTTTCTTGTGTCTCACAGGTGTTGTATAAAGAAAACATAGGGAAAGCAACCCCAACCCCTGTCACTCCTGAGATGGAGAGAGTCAAACGCAATCAAGAAATCATTAGCTCGGTACTTGTAACAGGAAACTGGTTCTAACAGTCGGAGTGAAGTGGTTAACGTGACTGTAGCACTTCAGCAATCTGTGCTTTCTAACTTCGTAAAATGAATCCGCCGTGCAGCGTAAACCTCCACCTTCTCCACTTACAAACCCATTGTAGTATCTTCTATTTAACCCTGTCTGAAGCAGGATTTTACTAGAAGTAGGTCTGACCTTTTTTTGATGGATGGCTATTGATTCTTTGCATTTTTTTTAACCCTTTCTTACTACTACCCTGCTTTCCTGCGGCACTGATTCTGTGTCCCAGCAGGTTAAGGCTCCTCCTGCTTCTTTCGGGAGCAGCGGCTCCCCGGAGCTAACCCCCTCTACGCATCACCATCCAAAAGCCTTATTGTGTGCTGGTTTGGGGTTTGTGGTTGCTTTGCTGGGGTTTCTTTTGGGTGGCTGGTGCCTTTTTAATGACATTTGGATACTCCCTTGTATCCTGTAGGTTTTGTACAAAGAAAATGTGGGGAAAGTGACCCCAACACCAATCACTCCAGAGATGGAGAGAGTCAAACGCAATCAAGAAATCATTAGCTCGGTACCTTAAAAACAGATTTATTTTTTTTTCTTGGTGTTTATATTTTAATAAAATAACATTCTAACTACCTACTGAAAGTTGATTTTAATTTCAAAAATAGAAATATTTGTTTCTGCAAATTAATCGCTCCTCTTCTAAAATTAAATTAGTGTTAACAGTCTGATTCAGAAATTTAGGTGTTTTTCACAATTCGGTTTGTATCGCTGTGGGCTCTATCCAGACAGTCTTAAGAGCTTAGTGTCCTTTTTTGAAGATACTCAGTTTATCTCGCTGCGCTTAGTGTTTAAGCTTTCATTGGCTTTTCAGGGGTATTTGACTTTTGCAAAAAAACCCAACCACACGAGAAACCCAACCACCCCACAGCAACAACTCCCACTCCGTGACCCCGGTGGGGCGGTATTGCGGTGGCAGGGGGTTGGGGATGGCTTGGAGAGAGGGACACAGACGGAGGAGGCTGTTCCTGCTGTGGGGGTGACTCAGCACCAGCATTTCGGTGGCCTGATGGACTGGGGAGGGGTGTGGGTGCACCAACACCTTGACACCCTTCTTTATTTGGCTGCCCAAGGTCAGGGTGGCAACAAAACTCCCGCCTCCTTCCCAAAAAGGTCATGAAGTGCTTCAAATACAGATAAAACAGCAGATAAAACATTTCTTAAATAGCTCTCGAGGGCCACGGGCGGGTTTCACGGATCCTCTGGAGCCTTCGTCGTAGTTGTAGCTGGATAGAGCCCTTCTTTGTTAACCAGAAAAATAACAAGTTTCTCTTTTACAGTTTATTTTTCTTACCCTTCCTCCCAGCAGTAGGCGTGTGGCTTGTGTGCAGTGCTGCATAGCATAATCAGGCGTGACGTTTTTAGAAATGTGGTAACAAAGTAATAATTTGTGTTCGATTTCTTTTGATGTTTGGGGGTGGTGGGGGGATTAAGACGCCGGGTACATCTTCTGTATCCCACAGGTGTTGTACAAAGAAAACTTGGGGCGAGCAACCCCCACACCTGTCACTCCAGAGATGGAGAGAGCCAGACGCAATCAAGAACAGATTAGCTCGGTATTGTCTGGAAGAAATAAAGGGGATACGCTAGAGCACTTTATTTTATAATAACTTATGTCTGCCTGGTTTTATTTAACCCTCTAATTTTTTTTTCCCCCTCAAAGTTAGAAAGTAATCTCTTAAAATTGTAGTACTTAAAAGATTTTTTTTGTCAATTAACTTTTTAATACTATTTTTCCTCTGACCTTTTTTTTTTTTTTTCCTTTCGTAATGGACGGTGTTTCCTCTAAACCCAGTAACATTACAGTTTTTGACGTGTACCTCTGTGACTTTGAGCTACTTTGTGATCTGTAGGCTGTGTACAAAGAAGGCTTAGGGAAGGCAACCCCCACACCGGTCACTCCCGAGATGGAGAGAGTCAAACGCAATCAAGAGAACATTAGCTCGGTACTGAAAGAAGACAGACACCCACCTTACATTAAAAATAACCATTCTGAACAAGAACTCCACATCTAATTTAGCCTCCTTTTCTCAGCTTTCCTTATTTTTGCCTATTTTTCCCTTTGGTTTTCACCTTCTGCTCTAGCAAATAACTTTTAAGATGCTTTAGTTACACGACCTGTTCTACCCCTGCAGTGATGCGTGTGCTTGAACAATAACACCACTTGCAGAACCAGCCGTGGTTTCTTCCCGGCTGATCTGTGGGCACCTTTTTGTACGCTGTAGGTTTTGTACAAGGAACATCTGGCAAAAGGAACGCCAACACCAATGACTCCGGAGATGGAGAGGGCTAAACGCAATCAAGAAAATATCAGCTCGGTACGTTTTTTTTTCACCTAGTAAATGAAAACGTGTTCAAAAGTAATATTTCAATCCCTGAAATCCTTCCTCAAATTAACGGTGCAGATGTTGACGTAACTAGCCAGCCACCTCGTTTGGATGTATGAAGTAACCATAAGCCTTTAATACCTGCTTTTTACTTTCTCCTGCAATTGAGTGTTTCTTTCTGTGTGATTAACTGCTTTAGTTTGGGGGGTGTTTTTTTGGTTTTTTTTAAACAACAGTTGAATTTCAAATATCAAGTCTCTTGCAAGTCTCTTGGTTTTACTGGTCTTATACCGTATGAGATATAAAATGATCAGTCTTCAGTAACAGCATATTGTACGTTAGGTTTCGGACATTCTGTATAAAAAACATGACAAATTTGGAAATGGCCCTTCTTCAGGTAGGTCAATCCTGACCTACCCCATGCTGTAACAGTTTCTGTACCTAACAGGGCACAGACTCACAGAAGGGTTTGGGTTGGAAGGGACCCTTAAGGGCCGTCTGGTCCAACCCAGGCACCAAGCAGGGACATCTTCAACTCGACCGGGTTGTTCAGAGCCCTGTTGACCTGGCCCTGAAGGTCGCCGTGGCTTGATAAATCCGGTGGGACAGTAGCTGCAAACAAGCCTTTACAGCAGCAGGGTGCAACCGTCACCACTGGACAACAAAGCCGTCCAACACTGTGGTATTTCAGTGATAGATACAGGTGTGAGTGTGGTGCCTGGCTCACACTGACAACCAGCAATGTCAGGGAGGTGCTTTTCAGGTGTATGAAAATGTTCCCTGGAATATCATTATTCTCTGCCTGTAGTTACACGGTTAAAAAAAAAGATAAGGGGGGTGTAGTTTGGGATCAAGTCCAGAGCCGTCCATGGCTCAGAATTATGAAAAAGATTATTTTGCTTTGCATTTGAATGTTATTCACTTAACGCTGCTGCTGCTGCTGCTTCCCCCCTTCAGCCCCTTGGGTGCGTGAGCCCAGCGCGTTCCTCCTGATGCCGAAGGAGTTCTGGGCCCTGTCTCACTTCCTCCTCTCATCCGCAGGTCCTTTATTCAGACAGTTTCCGAAAACAAGTGCAAGGCAAAGCTGCGTATGTGCTGGATACACCGGAAATGCGGCGCGTGCGAGAGACCCAGAAGCACATCTCGACAGTAAGAGCATTTAGAGATGTATTTTTAACCGGGCAAGGGATTTAAATAAAAAAACCCCTTTTTGCTGAGACATTCTGGGGCTGGCAGCTCAAGGGCAATGTACATATACTGAGTTTGGTTACCCAAATTCTTAAATGCTAAAGGCATAAAGAGTGACTGCAGGAAAGACAGGTGTGGGATTAGGCGCTCTCTCATTGCTCCTCAGAGCGGAGAAGGCAGAAGTTGGGCACAGCAGCGCACCTCTCGAGGAGCAATTCACCGCAGGCAAGCAGGAAGAACAAATATTCATCAAAGCTACCGAGAACAGACATTGCCTTTTAAATTGCAGGTGAAATACCATGAGGATTTTGAGAAAAGCAAAGGTAGTTTCACACCTGTAGTTACCGACCCCATTACAGAACGCGTGAAAAAGAACATGCAGGACTTCAGTGACATTAGCTACAGGGGCATCCAGAGGCGAGTCGTGGAAATGGAGAGAAAACGCGTGGACCAGGATCAAGAGAATCTCACAGGTGAGCAGAACCTGGGTTTTACAGCGAGTTGAGAACACAGACTGACCGGGGTGAGTTGTTTTCGTTAAGCTCAGCCATGGCAATTCCAATTGATCATGACGTGGAGACGCGGGCTCCACTCGTCCCTTTTGGAAACACTCTTGCAGTAGCTGTAAGTGATCTGTCGGCTGCCCCTCCCATTCTGCCCAGCCTCATAACCTAACACCAGATTTGCATTCCTTATATTTTTAACTTCATCTCTGTGCATACTAGAGAAATACCTTAGCTCCCTTGATGTAGATTAAAGTTATAAAAAATAAAAGCCAAATGTGTGCTACAGGTTTGAGAAACACCGATTTATGAAACACCGCTTGCCCTTCTCCGCTCCGCTTCTCCTCCTGTTGGGGGCACAGGTGCTGCTCCAGCTCCAGCTTCTCCTCAGAAAATGCTCTCTCTCTCACAGGTCTCCGCGTGTGGCGCACCAACCCCGGGTCCGTCTTTGACTACGACCCAGCAGAAGACAATATTCAGTCCAGAAGCTTACATATGATCTCGGGTTTGTTCCATAGCCTGTACTCTGGGTGCAAAAAAAAAAAAAAGGTTTTAAACTTGTGCAAATCCAATCAGGGAAAGTGAGGGCCTGGGGATGCTAACGCAGAGCTTAGCGCAGCCTCACCTGCTGCCTTCAGCCCCTGCCTCCAACAGCCGAGATGGCAAAAATTACCCAGGGACACAGTTCTTGTGAGAATTAATGGGAAACAGAGGAGAAAGTGGCTATAGCTCCTCCTCACCAGCATAACTGTATTTATGCTAGCTACATAAACAGAGCCAGGTGTTTAATATCAACGTTTCTCCAAAACAAAAAAAAAACCCACACCAAAAAACCCGGTGTTAATGTTACTATTACATAGAAATGATCCAAGATGGGTATGGAGAGGATGGTTTGTGATGCACAGACAGCACGATGCACTCACTTATCTGCAACGCAATTCTTTAAGTAACTCTAAAAATACTATTCCTCAGTTACTCTTTTTTTGTTGTTAAAACTCCTTTCTTGCCAGTTGTTTGAGAAGAGCTGCTTCCTGAATGAGAGCCTCAGGCATGGCTCAGATCTGTGGCAGCTGATAAAGGAAAGCAGGGGATAATTGGAATGAAAAGTTTAGAAGTAGCTAGCACTATCGGGAAGTTGGAGAAACTAAAAAAATATTCTGAGTATTAAAGATGACAGGGGCATCATAACTGTGCCTTTTTGAGGAGAACTTCAGCACGGTCCATAAACTACCTTTTAAAATCCTGACAAATACCCCTGAGTAACCACAAAACCAGACTGATTAATTCACACCCTTTTTTCCATAAACTTTGTCAAATCCAGTGCCCAATTCTGCTTAGCATCCATGGGGCCTGTGTCCCTTTTCTACTCTCTATAAGCACAACTTCTCTGGGTTTTGCAGAAGATGTAGGCACAGCCATATGTATTTATGTGTGTATATATAGAGAAAAGGAAGTTTGTATGTGCGTGTACACATAGGTATGTATGTACATATGTATTTTTATGCGTGCGTCTCCTTAGAAAGCAAAGCCATAAATTGATTCCCGCTGCTTCCTCCTTGCAGTCCAAGCCCAGCGCCGCAGCCGGGAGCACTCCCGCTCCGCCAGCGCCTTGAGCCTCAGTGGCGGAGAGGAAAAATCGGAACCCTCGGAGGGCGTGGATCAACACTTGTCCTACTACAGCAACGGGGGCTTCTTCACCACCACCACAACAGGTAGGAGGGGAACAAAACTGCCCTTGCTTCAGGTAGGAGGACAAAGGGTATCCGTGCCCCGGGGCCGGGCAGTGCTCTCACTGCTCCGGCTCAGCCCTTCTCTGGCCAGGAGAAAGCAGAGAAACGCACCTGGGCGATGCGGAGTTACGGCCGTAACAAGGGCTGCCCCGGTGTATGGCAGTGGGGGAAAAGGCAGGTTTGACCCACCCACGGGCCTCGCACAGGGTCGTTCTTCAGAGCCACTCTAACCCTATTGCCGCTCCTGTAATAAACGATACAAAATACATTTTCCTTTTGTAGTGGGCTACAAACATGCTAAAACCATAGAGTTACCGCAACAACGCTCCTCCTCAGTTGCCACCCAGCAAACGACGGTGTCATCGGTTCCTTCTCACCCCTCTACCGCTGGCGTAAGTACCAGGGAGCAGTTGGGCTAAGGCGCACTCCCAGGGTCCCTGCAGGGTTCCCTGGGGCCACCTGCCAAAGGCACGCAGCCGGGAGGGCAGCGGTGGCGACAGCCCCATCCCGCGTGCTCTGTCCCACATCAGATGATGGTAGCACGGGACGTGCCAATGCTGGGGGCTGAAGCTTGGTACAAAACCAGGTGGAGGCGTACCAGGTTCAGGGAAGGGGCACAGCCCTGCGCCTGTTCTTGAGAACTTCCCCCCTTCTCCCCGCTCCCGAGGGTGGGTCTCAGAGGCAGGACAAGGGAATCACCTCCCTGCCCGCTCTGCTGGGAGGCAACACCTTGAGGTGTGGCTGAAGCGACTTAGAGCTGATACTGCTCAAAACCGCTCCGAGAACAGTCGGTTCAGCATCACCAAAGCGGAGAGGCTGTAACCAAAGGCACAGTGGTACTCGGGCAACGACAGTACTTCAGGTATTGCCAAGAACCACTTTGTGACCTGAAAGCAGGAGATACCTGCAGAGCACTGAAAGAAGTCAAAACGTAACTTGCCCTGGGGCTGCTCTTACCTGTTGATTCTCAGCCGCGGCTCTGGCTCTCAGTGCTGATTGCAGGGGTGTGAACGTCTCTCTTGGGTCTTTTTTTGCCTTTCTCAAAACCAACAGAAGACCTACCGGGCCATGTACGACTATATGGCCGCTGATGCTGACGAGGTTTCCTTCAAAGACGGCGACACGATAGTGAACGTACAGGCAATCGACGAAGGCTGGATGTACGGGACCGTCCAGAGAACCGGCAAGACCGGCATGCTGCCCGCCAACTACGTCGAGGCCATGTAAGCCTCCGCGTGGGGTTCTGTACAGCCCCTCAGCAGGGCACAGGCACCCCACACGCCTCAATGTAAGCCGTAGAACAGGGTTTGTCACACCTTGCCCAACGTGCCTTATTGTCTTCCATGTGGATAGTGCCTTACGCACCCCCAGGTGAAAAAAAAAAATATATAAAATAACTGCAGAGCAAAATACTCTTGAAACATCTTGAAAAATCCCTTCAAAACATTTTTGAAAACTACTTGTAAACACAGTACTAGCCCTTGCTCACATGAACTGTTCCTTCCAATGTCAAAAAAAGGTGTTTTTTTGTTAAAAGTTGCCTGGCTTTTTAAACACTTCAACAGGGGATGCCATCCCATAACTATGCTAAACTGCAACCCAGTCTCTGAAATCCTTTACATGTACTTCAGGCTCAGACTACCACCTATTACTTTATTCACTCTCCCATAAAGAGAGTATTTTTCTGGGCTATTCTAAAATGTTTGAATGTATTCACTTCTTTAACCCATATAAGCAATGTTTAAGCTTAGTATCTCCAACCAACGTTTAGCACGGGGAGGGGGGAGAAAAGCCCGAGCCACAAGCCCAAACGCCTCTCCTTCTGCTTGCTGAGCTCTTACACGTGTTCTTCATGCAACTGTCCTGGGGTCAAAAGCTGTTATTTCCTGTAAAGTAGTGACTAAATAAAGCTAATGTTTCTGCAGTACGTTTGTTGTATTCACTCGTGCTGAACAGCAGGAATCAAAGTGGCTGTGTTGGGAAAACTGCTGGGAAAGGGAAGGAAGGCAGGTGGTGGTGGAGGAGGCAGGAGCCACCACAGCAGTGCGGCAGCGAGGGGCTGTGGCTCCCGGGGTGTTTCCTACCGGAACACAGGGGTTTCCGCTTCCTCTGCTGAAGTGCCTGGTACCAGCCAGTCTCCGAGAAAGACAGAAGTAAGAAATCACTGGATACCACATCCCAGAGAGACTAAAGATTGGAGTCACATTAACAGCAGCAGGAGTTGCAGCATAACAGCGAGGCCTTTGTCCAAAGGGAACACGCAGCACGTCAGGGCGTACGCAGCCAGCCAGAGAGGGAAGTGTGTCCTTCCTCCAAGCCAGATTCGGGATCGCCAGCACTGAAGGGTGTTAGTTCAAGAAAGATGCCAACACCCATATGAGACGCGTTGGGAACATCCGTATCTGTGCAGGTCACCGGGTACAAGAGCTGAACAAGCCTACAGAGGCAGATTTGGAACCAAAGTAACAGCTCCAAGAAAGCAAGAAAACCTCCAGCCAGCTCCTCACTGGTGCTGCTCACGTTGTAGCTCCAGGACACCTCTTTGTCCTCTTTCTTTTCTTCATGAGATGCATGAAGAGGGCAAAAATTTATTAGTCTTGCTGATGAGACACTCCCAGGTCCCTGAAAATCGGTTCCTACCTTAAGGCAGCGGCAATGACCTCCGAGGTCCTTCCCAGCCCCGAGAATCCGAAGCATTGCTGCGGGAAGGCCAAATGGATCTGAAGGGGAAAAGAAAACCCCAAACCCAGCACACCACAAGGACATTAACAAGTCTGGGAACTATTTGCTGGTTTATTTGTCCACGTGTAAATTCTAAAACCACCTGCAGCAATTCCTTTCAGTAAACGTCCATTTTGACAGCTACAGTACAATATATACAAATCAGATTTCCAGAGTAAAACCCAAGAACTCTCTCTGAAGGTCTCTGAGAAGCAGCAATGCATTCCGCGCAATTAAAACTCAAAATCATAAATTATTAACCAACGTTTGCCATAAGTCTGTACATAATATACAAAGCGCTCTTGTCAAATCCATTCATTTCCCCAAGGAAAAAAAGTCTTCTGCCCAGAAGAACACGGGAAAAAGCCTGAGAAGTTTTGTGAAGTCTTTCACCTGTAAGGGAGCGTGGCATCATCAGCTTCTTAGTGTGAGTCTTACAAAAATACATGCAAAAATAGATGTCATCCAGTCATCAAACAGCCGGTTCCCGGACTGTTCCTGCTGTAAGGAATTAAGCACAGCTTCTCCTGGAATAAAAGGGTGCTGGAGGGAGCCTCTGTCAGCGTCAGCAGCTTCAAAGTAAACAAACGGGGGCAGCAGGTGAGCAGAGCTGTGAGATCCGTCTCTTACCAAATCGTTAGAGTTTGCAGAAGAACACTTTGGATTTGAAAAAATAATTTAACTACTCTGCTGGTTTGGTTTCACAGTCCTTGCTATTGCACAACTTGATCAAGTTTTCTTTCACTACCTGAAAGAAATATGCATAGCAATATCATACAAATACCTCTAAATAGGGAAGAAGCAATCCCACAAATTAGAACAAAAAAAAAAAAAAAGAGGAGGAAAAAACCCATGATACATTTTGCTCATATAGGTGTTAAAAAAAAGTCTTCTATAGTACAAAACGCACAGTTTAAGGAATAATTCACCAGCAGGAAAAGCAGGGTTTGGGGAAAATCGTTGTAACAAAATCCACCTTACTCAGAAACGATACGCAACTAATCGGAACTTTCGTGGGGTGGCGATTTCCAGCGGGACTGCAGGTTTTTCATGATACAGTTTGTCATGCCAACGAGTTTTTCCTGCATCTCAAAAAGCTGGCTTCCTGAATAGCCGTGAAGATCCTCAGAGGTGAGCTGAGCCGCAAGCGCGTCAATCTGGCTCAGGAGATCTGCTGTGGGCTGGTCGTTTGTATTCAAGCCAGCTGGTTCCATCAAATCTGGAAAGAAAGGGAAGTTGGGCAGTGCAGTCCGTGTGTTTGGGTTCCAACCTAAGCAGAAGCACGTTGCTGCAGAATGCTACAGCGTCTTTCGTACAAAATAACCTATTCAAGCAGTCTGCAAAGTATTTGTTCCATCCAATACGAGAGTTTCTGAGAAAGGTGGCCCTCGGAACGCCACGCTACCCTTCCTTAGGGTGACTTTCAATATATTTGATCACACTTGGACAGTAAAACTAAGGGCAGAAATGAAAGTCCAATTCAGATAGTCAGCCCAAAGCCCAACTTCTAAACTGGACAGCTGAGGAGAATTTACTCCCGACTTCTTTGCTCTCCAGTTAACCAAATGCTTCAAGAGTTTTGGAGGAAGAACAAACATGGATTCATCTGCTTGAGCTATCGGGCCAAACTCCCAAAATGCAGAGAATTCAAATAAAAATCTAGGCACCCAAACGCAAAATGGGTTTCCAGGGAATCATTCCCCCTCCTGCCCCAGCCTGCCTGGGACGAGGCACCGCTTCACCACCTCCGCTCCATCCCGCTGGTTTGTGTGTGCGCCCAGAAGCGCAGCACCTGCCGCGGCACTCGACAGCTCCCGGGACACTCCCGGGAATTACACACTCAGAGCTCTGCTTCGTTTGCGCTTCGCGTGCTTATGCAAGCTCGTTTAGGGAAAACCAGCATCCGTCCCTCCAAACAGGCAACAAGTGTTCAAAGCCATTGCTGGAGGGCTTTATGAAGTGGCGAACTCAGTCACCCGTCTAACGTGCAATATTGGCTATTAACGCTCTCTCTCAAAAACATAAAAATAAGTCTTCCCCTTGGCAGAGAACAAAAGCAGGAACTGCAGAAACATCCCGCCCCTAGCAGAAAGCAGGCAAGAGGTACCTGTTGCGAGTTTTTCTTCATCTACAGAGAGAGATTTATCCTCTACGTTATTTACAGGCTTTTCTGCATCTTCAAGTGCTGACATTTCCTCAAATCCTCGAGATTTCACCTGAAGAACAAGAGGAAAAAAAAAAAAACACTACATGGCGGGACATGTTTTAAGCTCACAATAAATACACTCATTATTCCTGTTAGTAATACTGTAACTAAGTCACATCTCTACCTTGAATTCCTGCGTTACTTTGACAGGTAGAGATTACATTTTGAAGTGCTACTTGTAATGGGGGAAAAAATACATTATTCCTCACGATGGATGTTAGCAGTTCATTAGGCTAATGTTGGCTTTTTGGGTACAAAAACGGAACTTTACCTGTTGCTCATGATATCCTTTAAGAGCTTTTTTAACATTGGAAACTTTCGGAGAGCGGATGGGAAGAGTTTTGATTTCTGATGCTGTCAAAGTACTCAGGTCACCCACTGTCTTTATGTTCTTTGCTCGAATGAGCTGCCCCAGGCCTCTGGCGCTGCAGCAGGGGAAGAGAAAAAGGTTTATTAAGCTGGAATTCATGTCCTTTCTGCCTGGCATGGTGCAGATGTTACAGGAATGCTGATTCACAAGAACGTAAGTGAAGGGAAAACCAAAACGTAATGATGTTTTATCTGCAGAAGCACAGCTTTTGGCAGTTTACGCTACAAGCAGAGACCGGCGTTCTAAAGCCCACTCCTGTGTCATACGAGGGGAAGGAAAACAAGCCGCGTACACCAGAAAAGGCCAATCTGAGCAGTTCCTACTGCACGTCTAGTTTGTCAGGACAAGTTACCAAAATTCAGATCAGAAAAAAACCTAGTTGAGCCCCCAGCCTTTGCATGTTTGTAATTGTAAATTTATTTATTCAAAATCCCCCTTCGCCTCCAATACAGAGAAAGCTCCAACTGCTTCATCCCAGATCGTCAAGATCAGTCTGCTCTGCTACACGAAAGGCGGGAAAAGCTCCCTGTGGTTCTGGGCGCGAGCTTTCCGTAGCCTTACAAAAAAAGACAACTTGAATAATTCCAAAATAGTTATGCCTCTCCCCCACCAAACCAACCTCCCTCCTTCTAAAAAGATTTTGGCAAAAAAATGTCTCTAAGGCATCACATTTTGCATCAGAATATTTGGTTCTGCAGGCTCCGTAGGAATAGAGTTTCTATTAAAACATAATCTTCGAGAGCAACAACCCACTTACCATATGTTTGATGTAATCTGAGGTAAAATGACATCAACCGGTGCTTTGCAGCCAGCCAAGGCCGGATACACACATTCCGTAGGGCAAGGCAGCGACTCCTTCGCCATTTCTGTAATCTTGAATAATACAGAGAAATGATTAAATTAACTATCACACAACTGAATACAGGAAAAAATAGAAGAGATACATGAACCAAAGCACTTCTTACTAAACACTTCTTTGAGCTCTTAAATTTAGGGTTACGAGATCCTGGGGACAGAAATCCTTTGGTTGGAGTGGTAATATGCTGGATAGAAAAAGAGGAAAAAAGATCTCTCAGGATCGTAGGAATTCAGTTAACCGTAAGCTGCTAGCTACCGAGATCTGAGAGCAACTTTGTCTTCAGAAAGTAACAGAATGAGTCAGGCTAAACCCCTTACAACCGTTTCTTACATCTACTGATTCTCTGCTCTTACAATTGTTTGCAAGTGACTAAAAACATACACTACAGCAGTGTTACCTACGGCGAGTGAGAAACCCGAGTACTTATGATGCACAGAATATATGTAAAAGAATTTACCTTGGCCTGAATATTAGATAGTATTTTAAGACTTCGGGAAGATGGTGAAGAATGGGATCTAATGACAGGACTCCTCCTGTCTATGTCATCAGCCAGTCCTTCTTGATAAATCGGATTTGCAAAAGAGACTCGGCGAATCTGGTTTTAGAGAAAAGTAGTTTTTATAGAATGAACTCAAACCACCACACTCCGGTGAAGTGAGTCTGAGGAGACAAAAATAGCTCAGTTCGAAATAAAGTCATTAAAGTTCTTGAGTGACACAGATGAGATTTCCTCCAAGGACAGAAACTGTGGCCTCCTTATTGCTAAAGGAAACATTAAATGCATTTTGTAAATAAAAAGCTGCTCAAACCGCAGGGCACGATCCTGACCGCGCGTGCAGTGGTTGTGCAGCGGCGTTTGTTGCGCTGCAGCCAGGCGGCAGCGCAGACTTTGGCGGGCTGTTTTGGAAATGACCCCACCACCCCCAACCCGGGCCCTGGTAACACAAGCCTGTGTCTTCCAAAAAATAAACCTGTACGGCTTCGGCGTAACACCATTTACAATGAAAAATACAGTCAATAATTCACCCTCTTTGGAACTCCTGCCGCTACAGACACCGTTACGCAGCCCAGCCATGAACTGAAGGAGCTGTATCACGTAAGGAATCAATGGCAATACCTTATTAGCGGGCGACAGGGAATCATCCTCTTGATTTCTTTTGATGCCCCTCTTTAAAATACTAGTGGACGGAGAAGCAGAAGGGGACCACATGCAGCGTGCCTGCATACCATTAGGGCTTTCATTAACTGACACTAACGAACTGTGATCTTCTGGCTTCCGAGGTGAATCCACACTGTTATCTTCTACTGCATCATCTTTGTCTAAGGCCGCATTTTCAGGCACTGTAATTTCAGTTTCCACTAATTCCTCCTTCATCTCTTTATCTTGAATAATGCAAGTTTCTCCTACAGTACTTGCAGCTTCTTCTCCATCATCCGGATTGCTTTCTAGCTCATCCATTTGGTTTTTCTCAGGTTTGCTAGGAATCGGTGCCTCGGGTGTCTCCTCCACTTGTCCGTTCTGACTTATTTCTTGCTTTGCTGTAGCTGCTGGTTGTTCGCTTTCATTCCCCGCAGCCAGACAGCTGTCACCAGGCTCATCTGCAGCACGCTCGGACAGACACCGCTCAGCTCGGGCGCTCTCATCAGCAGGTTCTTCCGTTTCCACTACGGAGTCAGTAATTTCACCTGTTGTACACTCTGGATTCTCCGGACCCTCCTCTGCTGCAACACCACTTCCTTGCAGATCATCCTCAGACGTCCTCTCTCCTTCCAAGTCAAACAGGCTGGTTTCCTTAGGAGGATGCAACGGAGTGCTCATTGCACAAGGCGCCATGGACAAGCTCTCGTCCAAGTTCGAATTACCAGACGCCTCTGGTGTATTTCCAGGGGTCTGAACTGGGGTGGTTTGGGGCTCGCTCACTTCAGGAGTGCTCTTGGGTTTTGGTTCAGTGAATGACAAGATTTGCTGCTTTGGCTTTGTACCACAGCAATCACAGTTCCGCAGTCGTTTCACCCTTTTGCTTCTTTTGTGCTGACACTCGGGTATTTGCAAAGAGGAGAGATCACCACCTGAAGCATTTGCTGCTGGCCCACATTCAGGCGGAACAGTTGGACAGTCTTCTACGTTTGTTTGCTTCTCGACGCGTTTATTTTCCTCGGGTGTTTTCAAATCCTGATCAGATACACCCGAGCTGGCGAATGACTCCATCGACGTATTGCTCTTCTGTTCCATGTTTGCGCTCTGTGCCTCAGGGGAATCCTTTGAGCTGGCAGATCCCACAGCGTTGCCAGCCTCTGTAGGCATTACTTGGGTTTTTGGGTCACACACTTCAGATGTCACCGCAGCATCTGTGCTGACTTCAGGGCTCAGTTCACCTTTACTGGTTTCCAAGGGATTCTTGGGTTCGTCTCCTTGGGAAGACACCTCGTGGCTACGGCTTCCGGGCTGTAAATCTCTCAATTTACCTTCCAGGGAATCACTTCTGTTCTTCACTTTTGCAGACCTTTTCTTCCTTGTGCTTTCTTCCTTGGCCTCGGAGCCATCAGCCTCTGAGTTTTCTATGCTGGAAAGCAACCCTTGCGAAGCTCTTCTGGTGTGGTACCGCGGGCGTTCCAACTTCTTCTGACCTACGGTGCTCGAGCTACAGTCTTGACCTTCCGTCTCAGTCTTCAAGTTCTCTTCTGACCTCCAGGTGCTTTTGTTCACTTCCTCATCAAGGCCCCTTGAAGCAGGAGACTCCTTTAAGTCTTCTGCAGCAGTTCTCTCGGACAGGTTGCTTTCTTTTTTGTTTGTACTTTCTGTAGTTTTCCCAGAAACTGCTTTCTGCTTTTGGGCTACATCATCTTTAGTCTGCGGCACCTTCTTTTGCCCACATTTTTCATCGTCCTTACGTCTGTCTCTCTTTTGGTGGCTATCTTCCTTCTCTTGACTACCTGCTGTGCTTTCCACAGTTTCTGACCGTCGTCTTGAAGAACGTCTTGGTATTTTCTGGTTAGGAGACACGTTTGGAACCGGATTGTCATCGCCTGTTACCTGCTCAGATGACACTGTCTTCTCTGGGGGTGTATTTTCTTTAGAATCCATATCTGACGCCTGAACCTTTTCCATTTCTGCTATCGTATCTTCAACTTTTCTAATGTCTTCTTCTGTAGAATGGAGAGCTTGGGAGTGAGCAAGGAGAATGTGTTCCACGTCTTCTACTGTAGAAGACAGTTCAGGGCTGTTTTCCATACTGCTGGAAGCAGAAGACTCTTGTGCGCTTTTCTCTTGTTCTGACCTAATTAACGACTTGGACTGCTTATTTCCTTGGTGCTCCATTTTACTCTGCCTGCGAGTTAACCTTCGTATTGCAGTAAATATCTGTTCAGAGTCAGATTTTGAAGGCTTTTTATTTTCTTCTCCAGATTTTTCTGGTTTAGCACCAGTCTTGCACACGTTTGTATTTTCCTGTTTACGCGCCACAGAAGCACTTCCAGGCGTCTCAGATAAACTGGTTAATGCTGAAAGGCTAAAGGGTCTTTTCTCCGAACTCCCAAATTTCTCCAAAGTAATAAAGGACTGCCGTCGGCTTGCAGGCTGCGGTGTGCCAGAGATGATGTCACTTGAAGTTGAACTGCTGCTGACGTTTGAAGTGTTTTCGTTCCCTCCCGAGAGCTCCTTTGAAGCCGTTTCCCCAGTACTTGTTTCTAATCCCTCTCCGACTGACGGCTCCTCTGGGACCGTTCCAGCTGTGTCCCTTTTTGAGTCGCCCTCCCTGCTCGAAGCCGAGTTCCCCTCCGTGCACATAGCCCGTGACTTTTCCACACAGGCAGCATTCTCCGGAGGGTTATCCGATTTGCAGTCCTCTCTGATTTCACCTGGTTTCTCGGTGCATCCTTCACTCTGTGCATTTTCTTCCTGTCCCAAAAATACAAACAGCAAAGTATCGTCATTTTGCTACGAAAAGAATGGGGGGGGGGGGGGGGGGGCGCGGAGAAAAAGAGCTCTGGTGGAATAGAGAACACGACAAGGCTTTTCAAACCACCCTTCAAATTATTTTATTATCTGTCCTTCAGTAGTTATAAAAGACAAAGTTTTTTTCCCAAAACCACGTAATTTCAAAACACAAAGAACTGCAAAAATGTTTTGAGTTTTGCAAGAGGTATTAACAAACCTAATACTAAACCAGGTTTTATGAAAAATCTGCTGTGTTTTACCTCCTGTCTGTTCAGTACCACAGTTGACCAAGCTGTTTAGCCAACTCCTCTCCAAACCCAAATAGATCTATATTTAGGAATTACAAATTTATTCCTGTGAGCTGTTACATTTAGGGTAATGTTTTGTTTTTTTTCTTTTCTTGAAGGGTTTCCAAAGCAAGCTTAAAACCATATAGTAAACAGTAATCAAAGAGCTTGCCGTTAATTAGCAGAGTTACTAATACAAAGAAAACATCACTGGTATGGTTATAACGCTGGTATCTTAATTACCGTTAGACAATAAGAAATTACCTGAGGCTTGGCTTTAGTATCTTCTTTTGCATTTTCTATTAAAGATGATTTTCCCCTAAAACAGAAGTCACTTAGATTAGAAGTACAGCAGAAAAGGGGAACGCCTTTAATGTATATACCGGCTACCTGTACTTACAAAGAATCTTCCTGGCTTTGAGTGTACTGAGAAAATAAGGTAGTATCTTGCGATGCATCCAAATTGTTGTACATAGCAGGAATATCAACTCTGAAACAAACCCAGAAGTAGTCAGTCAGACTCCATTTTTAAAAACAACAGACGGAGGACAGGGTAGTGTAATGCATTCATCAGAAAAAGCGGGTATTCATATGAAACGGACCCAACTTCCAAACTCTCAAGACGACGCCGAGGGCAAGGCGTGCCCAAGCGGGCAGGGCTGCACCGGCCGCGGCAGCCCCGGAGCGGGATCAGGAGACTGCGCTCCTGGTTCTGGGCAGAAACCGGCTGCTACGACCTCGCTCTCCCACTGGCCCAGCACACCGCAAAGTGGATGCGGATCGTGATTTATCTCATTATTTCAAGACAGCTATTTTCATTTGCATTAATTTTTTTAATCTCAAACATGCTTTTTGGGGAAAAAAGCTGCGATTGGGATGCCACTCCGCAAAGAATCTTATCAATGCATGCTAACTATATCCTCCAGCTGCGTTCTGGTCAAGCACTACCGTACACAAATTTTGCTTACACTGCGGTTTTGCTGCCCGAGTACAGAAAATACTCTAGTATTATTTTCTCACATTTACAAAAAAAAAAGTAATTCTAAAAAGATTCCCTTGCAATTAAGAGGAGGCTTGGGAATATCCTAGTTTCTCATACACTGCTGACACAAGACTTCGCTTCCAATTTAGATATCTTTCCTTCAGATCAGGTAAAAAAACCCCAAACCCTTTCAATTTCAATGACTTAAGAAAAATGACATCCTCCATGTCACATTGCTACTGAGAGTCATGATGTAAAAACATAAACCCCAAAACTGCATATTTAATCAAAATAAGAAATGCCAATCAGAGAATAATTAGGTTGCTTTAAAATAGTAAAGCAAGGAACTTTATTAGCTTTAAACTTTATAATTGGTCTGAAGAGCAAGACAGTCACCCATGGTAGTCTGAGATACAGGAATTGAAGTTACGCCAATCTGACACGCTCAATGTATTGACATTTCACATTAAGTTTAAAACAGTAAGTTACAGACCTCTTTGACCTAAGCACTTCTTTTTGATGTTCTGTCAAAATTCTTTCTTTTGTTTCTGGAGGAATAAACACAAAATCAACAGATTTCTCCTCTTCCAAAAGTATCTCACTTTTAGTCTTCGGAGACGAAAATTCTAGTTTCAGCTACAAAGGGAAAAGAAAACCCCGCTGGATTACAAACAAAGCAGAGGAATTGAAAGTTTTTTCATAGTTCAGCTACAGCCATGCTAAATGGCTGTAAATTCTCTTATAATCAGCACAAATCCTTCATCGGGTGCCCATTTTCTTCCTGACTGGTTTTTCCCCCCTCCAACACCACCACCTCGGAGAGATGAAATAAACCCTGAAGTAAGCTCCTGCACTTGCGTTACCGCCGTGAAGCTCAAAGGTTGTGACAGGTGAAGGTACCTCACCACTCACAAGGGTCACTATTTACCAGTTCACCAAACCCGTGATTCCCAAAGAATCCACCGCCTTCTCCCCTTCCCGCAAGCGACACCTGGACGGCGCAGGAGAGGTCTCCCAAAACCAAGCCCCACCTCAGCACCTCAACCCATCACAACCCGCATCCAGAGCCAGGCGTGAGTTCCGCACCTGGCTGCCACTCCTCCCACCCAGCACGCAGCCTCCCCGCTCCCCCTCCCCACAGCTCACCAGTCTGTATACTTAGCAGAGAATTTTCACAGGGAAATTTCATTAGAATGTGCTACGCAGCATATGTTCCAAAGCAAAATATTCCAGCAAAGCGCATTCATTCTTGCTGAGAATTTACAGCAGCATCCTAGAGGTTCTGCTGCAGAAGAGAAGGGATTTGATTCTGTGACAGCCACCTCCAAGCCCCTTACCTTTGCCGGTGTTACTTGCACATGACTGGATTTGTCTTTTACTTCGTTCTTTAGTTCACTCGTCTGTGCCAATATAGAGTCTCGTTTTTGACCCAACTTCACCTCCATTCCACTTATTTTTGCATCCAACTGTGAATTTTCCATCTATTCAAATACAAAGTATACTGAATGCGTTGTATGACAAAACTCCAAGCTCACAAAACCCATCCTGGGACATATTAATTTTTTACAACTAAACTGTCCCACACTCCCATTTTCCTCTAAATTACGCAGAGGGCAACTTAAAAAATTAAGATTATTTCAAACAAGCTAGTAGAACCCCAAATTTAAAATGCATCAACTATTAAGAACCAGCTCAGAGCTTTGACAGTGCTTCCCCAGCAAGGTTTATTGTTCCAAACACCAAGCAAGTGCAGGTCAGTCCCAGTAAGGATCAAAATTGACCTTGCCACTCCCTGATGAATAATTCCCATGAAGTTCTACACACAGTGAAGCACCCGTTGGGGCCAACAACATACTTACCACATCAGAGAACGGGCCGCTGTATTCTTCACCTATCTCAATGCTTTCAAAACCGGGCAGCAAGAGAGGCATTTTCTTTTTGGCTTGGCTTAACACAGATCTGCTCAACAACGGCAACACCAAAATTAAACTTACGGAGGAGGTACACAACAAGACCAGCAGGTCTCCCAGCTTGCACAGAAGGCAAACCATAAATGGTAACCAGAACACCAACAATTCATTCCTACATAACCCAAGATCTATTGCTTTAAAAACATATAAGAACCAAACATGTATCTTACTTTAACTCTTGGGGGTATGTTAGCGAGGCAGTCTTCGCAAACGTGGCGTTCCAGAAGTGGGCACACTGGTTGCGGATCTGTTTGCTCTTGTGCTGAAAGGTTACACAGAGCAAGGGAGAAAGCTGCGCTAGCAGGTCACCGTCGTAAGAGCCAGTGCAGTGAGACTGCAAACATAGTACGATCTCGGCCAGCAGTTTTTCAAGCTGAGGGAGAGAAGAAACAATAGGGGTTTTATTTAATCCAAATATTGCGCATATTCCCCCATTTAGAAGTTTAAAACATTATTATCCCATAGAATAGTACAACCTGAATAAACAAGTTTAAACACCACACTAAAAGTCTAACAGCTATGCCTTCTGCTCCTCCCCTCAGCTACCTCTTTAATAAAACACAAATTGTTTAAAAATTTAATCTCTACCTTCATTAATTTTTTTTATTTTTTTTTTTTAGAATACAGGATGAATGGCAAAACTCTATAGCGTCACGCATTTTCCCAAACCCCAGCTATTTCTCTAGCAAGTTTACCTTGTTGTTAAGATCACCATATACTTTAGGGACATCAGCAAGCCTGACAAAACAAACAAAAAAGTTATATTTTGCTGTCTCATTTATCCCAAGCGTAAGAATTAAGCACATAACGCACTCAAGCACTGCACACTAGTTTTAGTATACAACTTGATGAAACAATGTTATGAAACAAGCCTCCCATTGGGCAATTTAAAAGTTTCCTGATGTGAATAGTTTCAAGTAAGCTTATCCTTTTACTCATATCCTAACTTTAAGAGAAGCTAATGGAAAGATCAGTAGTAATTAGTACAAACTTAAAAGGTTTTCTTAGGAAGGAAATTTTAACTGCCGCCTTTGTGTCGCTCTTAAGCCTCTCCTCAAACAGGTTTCCCAAGTCCCATAAATTCTGCATTAAAAAGCTGGAGTACCACCTAAACTAATTTAATGGCGATAAATCCCGAGGTACACCATCCTGCAAAATGTGAGAAAGCTACATTTAGTAATTCATTTTATAAGTCTGTGACCTCCAACCCGAAGAGGTTTCCAGGCTTTTATGTGCTTGACTGTGCCTTCCTTTAAAAGTATGTATCATCCAACACTCACTGCTCCCTTTTAATGAATAATTCTAAGAAAGACAATGCTCAAACAAAGGCAGATGAGATGGGAGATGGAGAGAGGTGTCGTTTGACCTAACCTTACACGGGAACAAGTCGCTTCTTGCCTTCGAGACAGGGACTCCTGATGAATTTTAGATTAGTGGTAGCAGTCCTGCTTCAAGGTTCAGTAAAGGCTTCAAGAAAACATTTACGGGCTGACTGGCAGCATCCTATCCTCCCCTAGTCTCTCCTCCCTCCACCTAAAGCACTCAGAGCCGTGCTCCGTTTCTTTTCCTTATCCCGAGCCAAGTGTACGTCTCCTGCATCATCAACAAATGGGAGAGAAGCCCCTGCCAGCCCCCTCCCACCAAGCCCCTAATAATTCCATCACATCCTGGGAAGAGATGCCTACAACAATTAAAAAAATAAAAAAGCCAGAGCTGTATAAAAAATGCATAGCAACAAACATGGATTTTTCAGTACTTCCCTCTGCTTAAAAACTTACAGGGTTTTAGTGGACTTCAACTAATTACCATTTCTCTTTTCTTACAAAAATTTACACAGTTCCTGCCCACTAGAAATCAAATTACTGTTAGTATCTTCACTGCAGTGACGATAAAAAGCAGATGGAAGCCAAACACTTTAGTCCTGCGGCAATTACAATACATTTACTCTAAAGAGACAACGATTTTAAACACCAAGCCTTCCAAAGTCCTATAGGTTTCCTTTCCTGTGTAAGCAGGTAGGTTTGGGTTTATTTCTAGCAAAAAGCATGACAATGGAGACTGCTGCTCAGGCGTGGGGTTTTCTGAACCCCACTGGCCTCACGGAGGGCAGGGCTGTGCCGCAGGCCCCCAGGCACCGCACCTGTGATGTGCCGGTCAGGCCGCTCCTGGCAGCCACCCCAGCGCGGCACCCAGCACGCTCACCCCCAGCACCCCAGATTTTGTGCAGGAATTGTAGAAAACTGCCAATTCTCAGCAACTGCCTTCCAGACCCATTCTTTCTGCACTGTTTGGGCGCTACAGAAACAGTACCTACTAACTAGGCCGAATCTAGTAACATGCATGGTGCTTTCAAAGGAGTTGAAAATCCTCAGCGTATTAGCGCCAAAGCTCTGAAAACCCCCGAGCTATATTGAAATACACAGCTGGCTACAGACCACACAACAAATATCACCAATACGCAGCAATACAATGAATCCAGTTTTCCAACCATTCTTAAAATACTCACTTTGTTTTTTCATAGAACACTGCCAGGGGTTTTGACAAAATTGCAAACATAGTCCCAATCACTGAAGGCAATGAAACGTGGCTGATGATGTTGTGAAGAATAGCAATAATTGAAGGACCAACAGAGACCAATGTTTCTGAACAGATTTCTTTGGAACTGAACACATGGAAAGAGTTTAGTAACATCACCAGGAGTTTAAATAGAGAGGCAAGCTTTCCAAGGGGTTCCTTTTTCTTCTTAGACCAGTCTGTAGGTGTCTGTGGAGCTAACAAAAAAAAATTTAAATTTTCTTCCTATCTAAACAACACACATTACAACAAAACACATCTGAACTTTCTGTCTACATGGGAAACAGAACTTTCATTCCCAAACCTTATCTACATATGAATAGTTGCGAACTAGACCTAATAGAAGACACCTATTTCTAATGCGTAGTTTTATCATCCCACTACAGATATGATTCTTATTCCTCTTATTTATATTTATGGTCGGTCATACAAATGACTATGCTTTAAAGTATCGTTAATGCCTACTTGCAAAAGGTCAGCAACCACTCTACAGATTCTGGCTGATATCCATGGATTATGGGACAGGTAAGGAGGAGTGAAGGGGAATTATCAAGTTTTATTAATCTATTTATTTGTAAGTGAAGTTTCTATCATCTTTTTCGTCAACATTTCCAATTAAAGCCTCTCATTCAGCAGTCCACCACAGTGTCTTACTATAACAAATTCGTGTGGGGCACAGAAATTATAAAGACTTCAAGGTCTATACTGAATTACATTATTTTGTAAATTATTTCTTCAGCTTTAGCAGTTGTAAGCAGAAGAAGGGAACAAAACAAAGAACATTGTACATACAATGACCTTTTCTCTGCTGTTAAACCTATTGACTATTTTATGCAAAGCAGACTCAGGAGCAGTAGCCTTTCCAATGTTACATTCACAGATTATCGTCACTTTTAGGCCGGTATTATACAATTAGACCGTGGTTTATGATCAAGCATTACTGCTTCAAATTATATCTGAACAAAGCAAAAGCCGATTTCACATGCAAAAAGGAAATCATCGCCAAAATATCAAATACAACTTCAGAAACCAGCCACGTTTCACAGTGAACTGAAAACATTTCCATCAATTGCTGGTGTCTTTTCTCAGGCTGTGCGGTCACTATTCAACGGCTCAACAAGAAGAAAAGATCTGATACTCAAATATCCATACTGGATGGTATTTTTAGTTCCTTTTTATGATTTTTTTTTTGTCAACCCCTTTAGTGCTTAGATAGTATGTGCAGCATATACTGACCACTGACACCCTACAGTCATCAATTCCACATCTACAACTCCTCGTAATTTTCCACCAGCTCCGGAAGGAAGAGACAGAAACCCCCAATATTCAAGTATTTCCTTACATCTATTTTTTGGTTGATATTTAGTACCATATGGTGCAAAGTTGATGCAGTCAACCATAACTGATATAATATGGGTGAGACCATCCATCATTGAAAACATCTGAGGAGGAAACAGAAATCATCAGCAAAGCCCAAAAGAGCAACAGTGACAAAAAAACCCCTGTGCTGGCCATTCAGGACAGCAATGCAAACAGCTTTTGAATATAAAAATGGATGAAATTTATCTGCATTATCAGGTAAGACCCAGTTAAAATTACAGTTTAAAATACACACGTTTACAGAAGCTGAAGATTGAGTCTTCCCATTTACATAAATAAGACAAACATACGTACACTATCTAAAGAAGCAAAACAGCACCAGGCAGCTGTAAGAAGGTGTTAGGTTTAAGAAGATGCATCAAAAATATTAAGGTTCGAGGCACTAGCTGCCTAGCAAAACGTGTTACCAAGAGTCAGCGTGTGCTTAAGTTCAGTTACTGTACAAAGCCTGATTTTCAGAAAAGTCACTGTAGGCATAACAATAAGGTTATCGTTAACATTCAGGAAGCACAATCCAGTTCTAATACATAAAAAAAGGCTTTTTATTCTTCCCCCCCAATCCATCATAAATTTTTCTAAATAAAACAAAACTTGCTTTTAAAAGGAACATTGATATTGTGGGCCAGAAAACGTTTAGTTTCAATACAACTTACATACTGAAGCTCTAAATCATTTCAGTTTGCCTTGCTTAATAATGGTTAAGTTTTGTAAACTGAAGTTTATCATCAGGATGCAGCTGCATCGGAAGTAAGTTATAATGATGTAATCCTCCAAATTTCGTGTTTCTTTCTCATCTGTTTCTTATTTGTTCCTTTCACAGGATTTTTTTCAAAAGACAGTCAACTTTGAAGCACGAAGGATTTTATGTTCCAAAGCCAATGTTAACCAACGCTTACAGACACTCCATCTGCCCATATGATGTGGGTTTGCAAACAGGCAAGACAGATGCTATAAAAGCTTCCTCTTTCAAAAAGCTTTCTGTTTTATACAGCTTTAGAAGTAAAACCTTTACAATTTAGTGTACAAGGTTGCCAGTACCAGGAATACAGCAAGTCGTGCCCTCTGAATGCTGCAGTGCTACTCTAGCAGCCTCCCTAATCGAAATGCCAGGTTTTGTGGTATTTGTTAATTCAACCTGAAGTTACTTTATAGATGCACCCAGCTCAACTGGACAAATCATATTTACCATGATGATGACATTCACTAAACCATTATTACTTAAATAGTTAGAAGACAAATCCAGACTGCTTAATTGCTATTTTAATATTTAAGCTTTATAATTATTTTTATTCTCTTCTTTCAATTCATTTCTAGATCAACTCCCATTAGTAGAAAGAATTTTGTTACAGCTTTATCTAAGTCTCGCCCAAAACACTTTAAGTTATAGAAAGTACTACATTAGACTTTACAATAGGTTCTTAAATCTAACTTAAAAATATATCCGCTAAAGTATTTATATAGTTCAATATCACTGGTTTATACTCACTACTGGAGTTTCACCTTCTAGCCCAGATATTATTTTGGCACAAAGTTCTTCACAGCATAGGTTTTCTTCTGCTGTTGCAACTAAAGCAGCACAGCGAGCAAATGCTCTATACAGGTCTGACCAAGTGCGCAACAAGGATTTCATAGTTGGCTTTAACAACAGAAAGAAAAAGTTTATAAATATCAATGTCTGTGCATAGAGATAAAAACTTGCTTTAAGTTTTCTTCTTCTGTCAAAACCCTCGCAACTCAAGCGTTCCAGCCCTGGAGCTGCGGGCCAACATATGTACGTACTGGTAACAAACTCTACTCTGAGACCATCACAGAGTACTTCAGTTTTTACAAACCCCACATTGTTTTCAATCAACATTATGCGGTCACAATTACCTGTGGAAATTCCTGAATGGGGAAGATATGCGATACTGGTAGCAACAATGCACTATAAACAGCATTGAAGTTGTGTTCCAGTGCATCACCCTGATTTACTTCATTAGTCTGCAAATGAGAAAACAATTTTCTGAGTAACGAAGCTGAAAAATTTAGACAAGTAAGGCTGTTCTAGGTACATTTGCTTTGGACATAAGATCTGTGCAAGCTCAACTGCCGGGGCATTTTGAAATTAGCTATTCTTAGTTCTTTCAAGAGTTCAAGATGATCCTACTTAAAGGGATAAAAAGCATTGCTTCTAAATTCCAAAATGGCTTCACTCCAAAAATAAAACCAATCAGTTAGTAAACTTCATGTATTTTTTACTTATTTCAATTGCAGTAAGTGAGGACAGCAACCTACTTAAAGCACCTAAAACTTTCTTCGTGAATTCTATTATTTTAAGGCTAATGACTACGTGAGGATTAGCTGAACAGCCCCGACATTACAATGTACTTCTAGTAAGTAATCTGCAAAACCTGTTGAATAGTATGTTTATATGGCTTTCATTAGGGTTTCCAATCAAAAATTTTATCACTAGTGATAAACACTGTTCTAATCGCATCCTAAAAGTCACAATTTAGTATTTATTATATTTTCCCATAAAGCAAATAAGTCTCCTGGTATCTAACAGGTCCTGGAGGGCAGGTTTCCTTCCCTTGTAGCAGCAAGACTCCGCCAAGGAGCAAAGGCTTGAAGCACATCTAAAAACATCTTTATGATCTTAAAAAAGGAGAAAAACAGAGAAAAACATTCCTGTCGCTCTACTAGACACTGTGCTTAATAACGATCGTTCTTCCTGACTGGAATCACTTTAAACCACACTGGATCACTATCTACTACCACCCTTCATCCTACCTTACTGCAATGTTCATACTCTACTTTGGGACTTCTAAAAAAAATTCTGCACACATTCCAGTTTCACAAATACTACGAAAACTTATTTAATTTTACTATCATTTCAAGACACGTAATTCCTAAAAATACATGAAGGTAAGAGATCAGCACAAAGTTCTCCTGTGCTTTTTGGGCGGAGGATGGGGAAGAGAACAAAAAGCCACCATACCCGATTAATCCATTCGGTTAGGGGATTGACAACAATACTCCACATTCTCCAAAGATGCTCCTTGTTTTCCACTTGCTTTGCACTCCGATTAAGAATGCTGATCACAGACTCACTGAAAGCCAGTGGAGATGTAGGCCCAGACAAAACAAAACCCACGAGCGTTGCTAGAATTACGAAGAATCTAGGGAAGAAAGTTAAACAGGTAAGGCTTTTTTTTTTCAGCTGAAATTAGGGGAAAACTTCAATGAAGTCTTCTATGGGAAGCTGGTTATAAACAAACACCACCACATACCTCTCATCTGTTACACAGGATTCCAAGAGGTTATTATGGAAAGGCAGCTGAATTAAGAACAAAGCCGGTGTTCCCTTGTAAGAGAAATTTAGGAGGTCAAAACAACATATACATTGATCAAATGAAATGGCTGCCTCATTTACATGTGTATCTGTCTGTGTACTATATTTAACCCTAAGCCAGAAATTTGCAATTTTCAAAAGTTGTCAGAAATTGTCTATTCTAACACTGCCCCCTATCTACTGATGCATATAGAAGAGCTGATCATCACCCAATTCTAGAAGTCTCTTAACAACCTTTTAAACTTTTAACAAACCTAACTGCATCTGCTCCACCCCAAACAAAAAAGCCACACACACACAGACAGAAAATGTAATTTCAGCCTTTTCTCGCAGGTTATTTTCTAGATTGCCATCATCTATTTCTCCCTTCCAGTGCCGTACACAGAACACAGCACAGCACTCCAGCTCGGGCCCATTAGGCCCAAAGTAGAACAGAGTAGTTAGTTCTCACTACTAACAAATACCACCATTTTCATGCAGTAGACTATGGCCAGAAAGTTCAGGCTTTAGTTCGCTGTGACTTCCAAACTTTTTCTGAAATAACGCTATCTAGCATGACAGTCTCTGCTTTCCTTCTGTGCATTTAGTTTTTCCCCCCGAGTAACGCTTTCTACCTTTCTTTAAAGTACTTCACTCTATCGACTGCAGAACATTTCCCCAAAAACACTGGGTTTCAGTGTATAAATAGCCCTACCCAGTTCGACTCTGCAGTCTCCTCACAAAGTACCTGCGACCTGTATTCTAAATCAGGGTCTGCGCACAAGAAATCCTCTTTCATCATTACTTTCAGCACACCCCTTTTTAGCTATAGATGGTCAGATTACTCACCAGAAGCAAAAGCTGGAAACAAAGCCTGCATTCTGGAACATGGAATAACAGGACTTCCTGAAAGGTCTGGATCTAACAACTTATGAAGTGCTCTGCGTACTTGTGCTAATATGACATCCTAACGTGTGCATAAATAATAACACACACATAAAGACAAAGTTCTAGAAAGAAGTCAGACTTACATTTAAGAGATCCATATCAGCAACCTGATAAGCTGGTGATCCCAACACTTTTGAAGGCAATTCTTTAACAGTAATATCAATAAGCGACTAAACAGTGGGAAAAAAGGAAAACACAGGTAAACATTTTTTTTCCTGAGTGTCCCAATATTTTAAATAACACCACAAATAAAAGCAAAATTATTATAATAGTATTAATACTTAGATTTTAAAAACTAGACAAACCCACCCAACTTACCAGTATTTTCTGCACAGGAAGAGAATTTGATCGAACAGTGTTTTTTAAGGCCTGGAGCAACATAGTCAGTATTTCCGACCCTTGCTTTTCCTTCTTATTTCCTAGAACAAAGCATATTTGCAGTTGGAGCAGAACAAAGCACTGGCCACTGACCATCATTCAAAACTGACATACAACGTACTGTAAGATCAAAAAAAAGCTCTGTGTATTTATAAATATAGATCAAATACTTAATGTATTTGAATAGCAAGTCTCTGCTCTGAACAACAGTGTAACTGGAAAAGAGAAGTTTAAATAAAAGACCCCTAATTTTCATTAGGAAAATGGAAACACTGTCGTATCATTAACAACTTAACTAGAAGATGCTAAAAAAAGTTGTGAAATTTTGCATTCATCCGAGCAATGCACTTCATTTCTCTTAGGTTCTTCAGTTAGATCTTTCGTTATAAAAACTTTATTAGTAAGAATATTCTGTTCTTCCAAAGCCTGTACAGAATAGAATAATGGACTTTTTTTCTAAGAGAAAACATACTACTTTTATAAATCTGTAAAGCCACTACACTCTACTATGAAATAAGATTTAATTCAAGAAAAAAAAAAGTAGCCATAGTCACCTAACAAAGGCTTTATACGAATTTGAGTAATGCCCACTGCACGTCTTGCTTTCTCAATACCAAAGACTTGGGGTGGGTTTTTTTTTTTTTTAAATGGAAGGATTTCTTTAGCAAGAAAAGCAGTTAAAGTGCTTTTATGCCTTACTACTACAGGCAATACACCTGCAGCCATACGCTACTGCGCCTTCCCCAAGAGGCCTCACTGGATCCGACCAGCATGATTTTGTATCTGTCACACAGAGATGTAGGCACCCTGAAAAATATCAGTTGTTGCTTCAAAACCAACTACTGATGATGCCTAAAACCAAGTTTTACCAGCAACAAAGCAAGTAATACTTAAGGTCTAGTCTTAAAAAAACCCCTCTAACTGGTCAGCAATGACAAATAAAAATAAAACCCCAACCATTTACCTGATTCAATAGCTGTTTTTACATATCCATTTATGTCCTTCCATATAACATTCAGCATACAATCTACAAGATAGTAAAACATATTTTATTCAGTTTGTAATAAAAACATTAAACAAACTTGCAGTTAAAATACAAGCTGCGTTAAACAACCTTTTTTGACATAAGCCAAAAGTGACATAAGCTTTCAAACCAAGTCAGACCAGTTCTCTTCAATGTCAACGCTGGAATATTACAGAAAGTGGTTATTTTTCATTAGGTTTCCCTCCCTTACTTTATTTCCCAGAAAAGAAATCAAATTTCACCACTAAATTCTTACCAGGAACTTCTTTTCCAATTGCAATAAAGCCATCCTGAACTGCATTTATAAGCGTGCTGGCGTGCTTACAAAAAAAAGAAGGGCTATTGATCAGTGGGTGCTGCAGAGGCTCTAGGAGAACAAAAAAACATGTTCTGTAAATCTGTTATTTTGCAGTCTATTGGTAAGACAAGCCTTAAAAAATTAATCAAGTACTTATGGCTACTTACAGCATTTAACATAAAGACAACTTCTAATAGAAGATGACAACTAACAGTTTTAAATGTTTAAAGCATTTCGTGCCAATACACATCTTTAAATCCAACAATGTCAGTAATTTCAAATTATGCAAAAGTACTTAAAAAAAGTAAGTCATATACCTAAACTAAGTGCAAGTTTGTTTTGCTTAGCAAAATCTATAATTTCTGGTCCCATCAAGAAGTGAAGCAGCATTTCAATCCCCAAAAGCTGAATGGAAGGAATCACCACCACTCCTGCCGTACTAGAGTTCAAGTTCATCCTTGGTGTGGCTGTACTTGCGAATGGGTAAGGACCTAGAGCGAGGGGGGAAAAAATTACATTGTCTCACATTTCACCTGCAATCAAGTGAAAGGAAAGATGCAATAGACCAAAATCCCAAAGTCAGCAGGAAAAGCCCAAATCACAGAGTGGCGTTGGCAAACAGGGACATCTAACAGCCAGGCAAGTATCTAGCACACACTCCTATTAACGTAGGGTTTAACATCACAGTCACAACCGGGTATTTTGGAAGCATAAATATCTTCCAAAGATTGCGAAGTCTCAGACGCCAAACGCTTTTTTTTTTGCCAACAGCCTCCAGGGAAGTTGTGGTTACAGAGCAGGTCAGGTGGCACACTATACACTAGTTATATAGTGACTGCTGCTACGGAAGAGTTTCCATTAGAAACTTCTACACTGAACTGAAGTTTAAAAGGCCTCATGTGCAAACCTCCGTTATGATGGCACAGAACTAAGATGAACTTTTTTATTTTTGAAAAAGCAAACACAGGAATATCTACACATCTGGGACACTTCCACAACATACATGAGGCTTCCAATTACAGCGGTCTAGAATTACTCATGCTGTGAACGCTCGGCTTTCCACACAGAGAAGAAAAAGAGGCAGTTCCTCGTCTCAGGCATTTAGATGTAAAGCTCAAATAGGTGTGATTTCGCATGTACTTAAAGTACCAAAATTAGTGATGTGTTACGATTATTGAGTTACTGTTCAGCCAGAAACTAAAAAGAGCTATGGAAATGAGAATGGCATATATAAAGAGCACATCTATGAATACATTAAAAATCAATACATGAAAAACCAGTTTCAAACCAATGCTCCCTGGCAGAAGGGACATTAAAACTGGTCCTCAACACAGTCTGATTAGCACAATTTTGTAAACGTGAAATACTGACTACAACAGCCTAATTTTATCCAACGTAAACCACCACCTCTGAGCTCTCCCACGAACACGCAGAAGAACTACTGTTTTCAATAATAATCATATATTGCAAATGCAAAAGCGTAAACATGTTAAATAGAACAGATTACTCGCTACCTCTAGTATACAGCTGGAAACAGGCTGTGCTTTAATACCTGATTTCGGCGTAGGGGTTGCCAGGGCTAAACTTTGGTTGGCCGGTGCACGTAAGGGAGTTCCTTGCAATGCTGCTCCGGCCGACGACTCCAGACTTAAGGTACTCTGGATTAACGGTACACAAACCTGCAGAGATGTCAAACCACAGTGAAAATAGGTATGACCGTAAGCCACAAAGTAGCAGATGTTTCAAATACCACAGACTGTACTGCTGATCACAGCATCAGTGTTCCAGAGTTTCTGGGTACTTCTAACAGAATTTTTAAGATGCTGTGTAATATGCACACCGATACATGAATTAGAAATGGTTAGATCAAACACTCATGTCAGAATGATCCAACTCTACCGCATCTAAAAAGGTAATTTTTTTTTCTTTACTCCTGAAGTTTAACTAAATGAAATTCAGAAGCCAAACAGAAACAGTACGTTCATTCCAGTTATAATGTGGATAGTAATGAAACACCTGCATCACTTTTCTCTCCATGCCTCTGTCTAAACATTTTGTGACCTTTCCCGTATGTTTTCTATGGCAGACTTTCCAAAGCACACACTTGCACAGCAGAAGTACAAAGCAGCCCACATACAATGCATTTACGCTTACGAGTGCTGTGCACTTGATGCAGATTTTCACCGAGACGCTCGTGACACACAGACAGGCTCTCAAATCTTTTCGAATTTTAAAAAGAAATTGTACGTTTCATCCCAAGCGCTCCTGCTATACACAACACACACACACAGCACGCACATACACAAGTCAGATTTGGTTCCTCAAGACAGTTCTATTTTAATAATAAAGTAGCGAAGGACAGAGCAGGTACAGCATATGTTATGGCAACAAAGAGGGGACTCAGCATAACCAGCTAAGAAGACAGATGTGTGAAGCTGTAACTATTTTCAGCCGTGTTACCTGTTCAAAGTTCGCGGGCAGCTGAGGTCCCAGCCTCATGAGCAAATACCACCAGACCTCCAGTTTGGTCAGTGCCAAAGCCTCTGTTCTCACATGGATCGAGCTCAGTGGCTGCATTAGCAATTTCAGCCTTTTAGCACTGCACAATATATCTTGGAAGACCAAAAAAGCAGATTTTTAAGCAACACAATTGAACAATTGCATCACAGAACTAAAAAGGAAAATTTTTAAACCACTAGTTTTTTTCGTAATGTCTTTTAGCTTAAAATTCAATTAACGACAATCTGCAAAACTAAAATACATAGTAAATGCACCAACCTTTCCGACTGTTTTACTACTCTAATTATTGTCTAGAACGATCCTGGAAATAGCAAGTATTTTTTTTCCAATACCAAGTCTGAAATTAACTCTAATGAATACCAACATAAGCAGAAGGAAACTCGCTCCTGTTTTTGCTATGTTAGAGAGGCCCATCTGCCACAGTAGAAGAAAACCCAAATCCTTCACATATATATGCATTACCACTGGATGAGAATGCATGATCTTAAATAAGAGTATTCTGAGGCCGCAAATGACCAGTTACCACTGCAGCAGCAATAGCATAGCATGTCTAGACAGAAGTTTGCTCAAGCCTGTGCAAGTGTTCAAAGAAGAGGAAAAACTTTTAGCCAGCTGAGCAGCATCGGAACCTGTCCACCTGCAATCCATGAGAAACTGCTAACGGACATCGCAACCCTGACTAGTCATACTGGAACATGCACGATGAACGCCAATTGTGCAAGGGATTTTATTTTCTGATAGAATTATATTCTTTGTTAATTAATTTATGGGAAACAATGATCAGAATGAATGACCAGATCAGAAACAAATTAAAACAACAACTGAAGTTAAATTCAGCTCAACTAAGAAACATCCACATTTAGCTTTTTCTTCAGGACCCACAGTGAGGAGAAGCACAATCGAGGTAAAAAATAAATATTGTGTGTTTTGACATGGGCTACACTTAAAAAGACTTAAAAAGACGTGTTCAGGTCTCAGTTATACCTTCAAAGCAACTTTAACACCTTTAGAATCCTGAAGCATTGCTGTTCTCCAATTATTCCACACAGTCCAAAATAATATCTATAGAATTTTCTACCAACATCTAAGAACTACAGTTTTCTTCTCTATTTCACTGCTGTTTGGATCAATTAAAGCATTACAAAACAAAGGCTTAAGTCTATTCTATTCATTTCTCCTAGCAGAAAAATTAAGATAGAACTACTGAACAAACTGTCACTTTTCCTTAAAAAAAAACAACCTACAAAACTTGAATTTTACTGATGTATATACACAGAGTATACACCACTATGTACATACCATAGATATACTATGTGTTTATCCAATGGTATGTAGCATAGCATTGACAGCTGTTAGACAGAATATTCTCTTCCACTGATGGAAAGTGACAGTAGCCAAAACAATTCAGGTTAACTTTTTTAAATCTACCTGGATTTAGAGCAAAATTATCTATTAGACTCTTCCATGCAATGAAGGCTATTTTCTTTACCACTGGTGAGCCACTACGAAATCCAAGTTCCTCCAGTTGCAGCAATGAGTTGATAAAACTGCCACTACGATGCAGAGTCTGAAGACAAAGAAGTTTACAGTTAAGATATTCATGTTGTCGAAAAACTCCTTCCCTGAAGATTCATGATTGTAAACTCACTGCTTTTCTGCTTACCTTTCCAAGCAATTTGACAAACAGCGGCCATAACTTCAACACATAAGTCTCATTTTTTGTAGAAAACAATTTCTGAAGTTCTGAAATCAATTTCTGCAGACAGAAAGAAACATAATTTCTGCAAGAAATACACTCAAAGTATTTTAAATACTACACACTCGTACCAATGTCTAGAGACACAACCAACCTGGAGCTACACTATTTCCAAATTAGAAGGATTTAAACCTGTCCCACATTGCATTTGCTGGAAAATCAGTCAAAACGTTGTTACCATCTCATTACCGCCTTAGTTGAAGTTTATGGTTGGTTTCAATTATTCTGACAGTGGCAACCAACAAATCAAAATCCATTCTTTAAATACTTGTAATCTCTCTGACTCTTAAGTGAAAACACACTGTGACCCTAAAAACCACCTTGTTTGCTTGCGCTTCTTTGTAAACATACTTCACTTCAGCAGTGAATAAAGCAAAATAAATAAGCCTATAGTTCTGGAAGCGAAAGGGAACACGAAAAGCTGTATCAGAAAGCCCAAGGGGGCTGTTGCTGAGTAGGGTGGGGAATCTTCTAACGGACATGGAAAATGCCGAGCTACTCAATGCCTTTCTTTTGTCTCCATGTTTACTCTCAGGCCTCCAACATGTGTCTCCCCTCACCTTTGCTGCTGGGCACATAGGTACTACCCATGCCAGAGAAGAACTACTTTGAGGACTGCTTAAGTAAACCTGACACATACAAATCCAGCAAACTGTCCGGGGTGTATCCAACGGTGCTGAAGGAGAAGGCTCATGACACAACAAGGCCCTACTGTTGTTACTTGAGAGGTCACTGCAACTCGTAGAGATGACCAATGATGGGGTAGAACAAGNCAAACCCAAACAAAAAAAACCAAACACAAAAGAGAAGATCTAGGGAATTGCAAGGTAGATAATCTTACTCCTGTGCCTGGAAAAATTATGGAGCACATTCCCTCAGAAGCCATTTCCAGGCACGTGGAAGAACAAGAAAGCCCTTACAAACAGCCAGCATAGTTTTGCCATGGACAAAACCTGCTTTTCCAACTGGACTGATTTCTATGAGGAAATGCCTGGTTTTGCAGATGCCGGGTGTGGGGGGCAGATGTTCTCCACTCCGACTTTAGCAAAGCTCTGGACAGTCTCCCCTAGTTTCCCTGTAGCCCAGCCAGGGAGATACAAACTAGTTAGTCAGATTACAAGGTGCATTACTGCACTGCTAGGCTCAAAAGTTGGTGGTTAGCAGTTCAGAGCTGGGGTTATTTGTGCAATTTATGAAGGGTCGACAAGGGCTGGCATGATTTAACACAATCAGTGATGGGGGGGAAGCACCGGCTGATACGCTGGAGGACGGGGCCACCTTCACAGGGATCTTTATAAGCTTGAAAAGTGGACTGCCAGAAACCTCACAGAATTCAAATGTGAAGTCCTACACCTGGGACCCCATGGCCTGGTACCCACTGAGGGCTCATGGGCTATGTAACACCTCTGCAGAAAAAGAGGTGGGGGAAAAGAATTCTAAAGTGAAGCCAGGAACGGGCTCTGGCACACTGGACCACACTAGCAAAAGCACAAGAACCACGTCAAGAGAACTGACCCTTCTACTTGGTACTCATCAGATCATCTCTTGACTACTGTGCCAAACTGAAGTACCAGAGCTACTGGCAAACTGGAGTGAATCCCGCAGAGGGTCACCACTGACATGGTTAGGAGACAACAGTGCATGACAGAAGACCTAGGCTTGTTTAGCTTGGGGTGGGAGGGAATATAACTGCAGTCTTCCACTGCTTATGGCTGCTTTATAAGGAAGAAGCCAAATGTTTCAGAGAAGGACTGAAAGAAAGGACTGGAGGCAAGAGACACAAGTTTTGACAAGGCAAATCCTATTTTTATGATGTGGGTGGTCAGGTGCTGGAACAAGCTGCCCAGACAGGCTGTAGAATCTCCACCTTCTAACATATTCAAACCTCAACTGGAAAAGGCCCTGAGCAACCTGGCCTCAACTTTGAAACTCACCCTGTTTTGAGTAGGAAGCTATGCTAGATGATGAGTTACTGCCACACCAAGTTCTGCTGATTCTACATCAGTAAGCAAATTCTCTTTAAGAGACAGTACGAGTTTAATGATATTTACGAGTTAATGCTATCAAGACAGGGGCATAAAGGTCATTTAAAAACAGCAAGTTATTTTCCTGATCAATGATTCTTGTCAGAAACTTAATTTTTTTTTTTTACAGCTGTCCTATATTTACATTGCTGTGACGTCAATTTTTCTGCCAAAACCGCTGTTATCAAGAAGTTGCTGTTGCACAGTAGCTTTTTGCTTCCACCATCTAGACTGTAAATAAAATTAAAAAAACCCCAACCAATTAACAACCCTGATTACTACTCCTGTTGCCCCTAGAGAAAAGGCCCAGCATTTCCACTTACTGTGGTCATTAGGTGCTCGGTGACAGCCGCGACCTCCTGCTGCTTCTGGAGGAGCAGTGGCATGCCCATCTCCAGAGCAGTGGCACCTCGTAACTGCACCTTGTGGGCTGAATGGACGACCAGAGGAATGATCAGTTTTGCCCACCTCACAGCCTCTTCTCCCATCTGGGCTGGAGTTTGCTCCATTAAGCTAGATCCAAAAAAAAAAACCAAATAGAAGTATTACCAATCTCCAACAGACATACTGATCAGACACTCAAAGATAATCTTAGTATCACCAATAAATGTTCTAATCCAACCTACGCTTTACAGCAAATCATTCTAAACAATTTGTTTGGTTTTCCTAAACAACTGTATTTTGACAGTTCACTTAAAATTGCAATGCTGAAGTATAATTTCAGGTAAACCTCTCCAAAAGCAGAACAGACTGACATTTACAGTTGTCCTTTCCGTTCTGTCACAACTTTTTGGGCAAACGAACTCAACCGAGAGCCTGAAGGAAGCACACCATCACTGCATTGTCAGTGACCAAGTACAAAGTTCGCATATTAACCACCCCCTTGTGTGTTTTCAGCAGCGCAGACTGGCTCCAACAGGCCATGTGTGCCTGCTCTTCAAAAACAACTCAAACCCTGAAGCAGCACAGTTGTTTGCACTCAACGGACATGAGCCTCGTCAAGTGTTCTTATCTTATCCCACTAGTGCTGAGCTGCTGCAGCACAGTACCACAGACAATTCCCTATATTTACACCACCCCACGCAGATGCCAAGGAGACTTTCAGAAATGGGGACACCCAGCTTATATTCGAACCAGTCTGTCGGAACCAGCTGGTCTCTAAGTCACAGAATTGTGCCGGTGTCCTCTTTGGCACAGGCATGCCAAATCCATGCCAGTACAGCTTACAAAGGGTTTGCTGTACTAAGGAAAACTGCTGCCTTTCAAACAATTTTATGGAAGCCAGAGGACAAGCACTGTTGAAGAGAACAGTTTTCCATCACATCTGTCAGCAGTCTCAAGTTCTGCACAAGAGCATTGTCTTAGCGCTGCTGTCAATCAGCCCGTGACCCACTATCTGTTTAAAGATGATTTTCAAGTACACCTCTCGCTCTTAAGGATAACTACATTCTTTTTAATAAACACATACAATTGTTTTATACATATATACACACATATATAAAATAACTAAAAGAAAACATTAATAAAATGCCTAATTTTCCAGAAACCATTGTCCACTGAATCTCAGATGTGCAAAGAGAAACTAGTATACAATTAGCCAAATGCAAGAAGTTTCTAAATACCAAGCAAATTATAATATCCAACTTCTCTGCTACAGAGAACAGAGGTACTGGAATAAAGATAAAATAAGCAAATAATTCCTGCTTCAATTATTGCACTTTAAAATGGATCTACATGTTCTACATGTGCAAAAAGTTTAGAGAATACTTGAATAAGATATAAGCACAACATATTTACTCATAAAGTAATTAAATTAATAATAAGCATTAATACTAAGTAAAGATAAAATCTGACTATTCTAACACTGCTGACCAAAACAACACATTCTTGGTGTTGGTCCTAAAAAGTACTTTCAGCAGTGTTGTGCGAAACATTGCAGTAAAATTTGTAAAGCACCACAGAGACGTTTTTAATTAAAAACCCCATATAATGGCTGCAAATTTCTCAACCAGGTAGGTTCTGAAAACAAAAGCTAGAATGCAAGAACATGAGTTGTGAAGCACAGGAGACTTTGGAAGTAATTCCTAATAAGCCTTTAAAAATGAAAGCAATGAAAGCTTATCTGAATATTGCCTACTCTCTGTGTCAGAATCAATTGTCGTATTACGATTACTGGAGTATTTGGCAAAAGAAGCAGTTCAGGAGAACCACTGGGAAAGAGACAGGAACAGAGATGGTAGTTCACACCACTTCACTCTGTTCTTTCTACTGACTGTAATACAAAACACTGTGGGTAAACAGTCTTGAACATACTGAACAACTCAAAGAGTATTGAAAAAAATTTCTTTCAAATACTTGCTGCCACTAAGATTTTGTTTCAATAGTTTCCCAAAAAAAACTAAGCACCTATTTTAACAAAATCGCAATGGACGTACCGTATAATAACATTTAGTGCTTCGTATTCAACCACCATAGACTGTACATCTCCTTTCGTAAGTATCGTTTCCAGGGTAGCAATAATACTGGACACCTGAGGAAATAAGAGAACAACATTAGAGCGAGCACACAAATACTTCTATGAGGAGCTGGAATTAGGAAATTCGGTTTCCCAGGACTGTACCCTGTGTTTGGATTATGCTCAGTCTAGTCTGACATTTAGAGCAAACTGAGCAAGTCAGAGCAAGTCTGACCAAACTGGAGTATTCACAACATTTCTCCCTTATGCTGCTTCACTGGTATTACTCACATTGCAGCTTCTCCCGCAAGAGAAACAATAATTTGGTAGCTCTTTTCCCTCTGTAGCTGTCCTTAGATTTTTTTTCAAGAACTTAGGCACTACACTTGGCTGTCAAATTTCATGGAAAACAATTTTCAGATTCAAAAGCTACTGAGCAGAGAGTGACCAGGAGATTGCACAAGCCTCATTGCCCTGGGAAATCAGGCCACACACAAAGAAAATCAAAGCAACTTACCTCCTTTTTAACGATTTCAGAAGGAAACGTCTGCTTAGAGATCACCCAAAGTGCCCGAGTGCGAGTGTTTTTGTCTGAAGTTTTTACAGCGACACTGTTCACCATTGAAAGCAAGTCTCGTACTTCAGATGCTGAAAACAGAATGCACAGCACTCAAATTCTGTTCACGCAATTCGAATCAGTTCTTAGCAAATTTGGGGTCATTTTGCTCAGTTATCGTTGCTAAAGATCCATTCAACTAGAAGTTGTTTTGAACTGGAAGAGGAGAGATTTAGATGAGCTATTGGGCAGAAATTCCTGGCTGTGAGGGTGGGGAGCCCCTGGCCGGGGTTGCCCAGAGCAGCTGTGGCTGCCCCATCCCTGGAGGTTCAAGGCCAGGTTGGCCGGGGCTGGGAGCAGCCTGGTCTGGTGGGAGGTGTCCCTGCCCGGGGCAAGGGGTGGCACTGGGTGGGCTTTAAGGTCCCTTCTGACCCAAACCATTCTACGATTCTACGAAATCCCAATGGACACAGTTTAATGTCTTAAATACTACATTTTGGCAACTTTTGGAAATTTCTCTCAAAATAAACTAGCAAAAAAGCTCAAAACGTAGTAATCTACAGATACTATTGATGTAGTACACCTGTATTACTTTTGTAAGGAACCACAAAACCATAAAACTAGAAGACAATTTTACCTAAAAAGCACTAAAGCTGAAGATTAAATATCTAATTATTCAAAACTTCCTGGATTTTAAGTGAATTTAGCAGCTCTTTGTCAGGCCATTTTCACTGCAATAGTGACACACATCAATTCATTTTAGAGTCTACAAAAGGCTTTATTACTAGAGGGTGCTAAAACTGGAACTGAGGTAATGGCAAGCTTATTACAGAAAAAGAATAATGCTAACATAGAACTTACATGCAACTACGAAGACAGATGGAGAAGTCCTGTATATCTTTAAAATTTAAAACTAATGAAGCCTGATTTCTTACAAATCTGGGCTTTGTAGGTAAATCATCTCACTATCAGAGAAACATGGACTCATACACTCCTTTCCTCAAGCAAGAGTACATACACTTTTTGTCCTCTCTCCCTAACTCTCCGCTGTTTTCAGGACTTTGTATCTGAAACCTGACATTCTCGAACAAAATTGACTTCAATTTATCAACTGGTTAAAAAAAAGTTATGGGGGAAAGGAAAGGGACCACATAGACTTTATAATAGATGCCTCATTCTCATCTGAAATTGGGCCACATTTTGCGTAATAGGAAAACACTGAAAAATTGAGGAGGAGAATTGAAAGAACCAACTTCAATAAACAGAATGGCAGTCACATGAAAAAACGCTCTCTGCACATCCACATATATGATTTTGTTCAGTCTTGCCTGAGGCTAAGTTTCACTCTCATAAAGATCATTCCAGAACATCCGTCCAAGAGTATTTAACACTTTTCAGAGGAAAAAGAGAATAATTGACAGTATGCCATTTGTTATTACCATTTGAAGAGTCACGACAGACTCGGGCACCATCAAGGCACCACGCAGCAGCCGTATCATGTCACACTTCCCCCTGTGCTCAGGGAAGGCACCCTTAGCTTAACCGCCTTCCACCACCACCCAACCTCTCCGGCACACGCAGAGCTGACACCGAGCAGCTTCTGGCCATGTTACTGCAACTAGGTATGCCTGAGCCCTGGGAACGTGCAACAGGTACCTCCCCGAGGACCAGCAAGTTGGACATTAGCTCTCCCCTCTTAGCAAAGTCCAGTGGTTTTACCTTGATGCATAGCCTCAAGTTCTCAGCAGCGAAACCTTTTGTTAAAGGTACTGAGCCCTAGAAACGTAGGCCACATCATTTTGCATTACTTTTAATTATTTTAACATGAGATATTTACCAGCGCAATATTTGGGGTTGGACTAGACGACCTTTAAAAGGTCCCTTCCAACCCAAACCATTCTATGATTTAATGTAACAACCAGGAATCACCAGCTAAAGGCTGGAAGACACTGAAAAGCATGACTACACATACCCAAATTCCACAAACAAACCAGCATTCTTCATTCTTTTTCCACCTGGACATATTTTTTTGATTACTAATTCCACAAAACTAATTACAGTACCTAACTGCTAAAAAAGCATTTAGTGAAACTACAAGTTAGTAAAATAGTATTTGTACAACAGCATGAAAAAAACATTCCTTTTTTTGTACAAGACAGAATTAGTCAACTAATCACACTGCTCATACTAGAGACAAAACCGCTGCACCACTTGGGAGCTGTAAACTTTGTCAAAATTAAAGCATATGCTAACAGAGATGTAAAGAAAGAACTCATGCATACACACGCACACACACTACCAGCATCCACGCTGAAGTTTATTTGCTTACCAGGTAATTCAGATGTAATATTTGAATTAAAAACGCAGAATCCTAACGCCTGTAATGCTGCATTATTTAGCTCCAAGTTTTGACTAGATATGTGTGCCTGAAAAAAAACCAAAAAACCATAAAGTCTCAGTTTACAGAAGTAGTTGTGAAGTATTGTCTTAATACCAACAATTCTGCTCAATGAAGCGAGAGCTGTGAAAAGCAAACATCTGCAGACAAATGCATGTAGGACACCCTTCCTGACCACATACACTCCAAATCACTAAAAGAGTTTAATGTTCTGAAGATATTTTTGCTCTCTGTAATTTACACATCTTTACTGACATAACTTCTAAATAGTCAAAGTTCTTCACTTAACTACATACTACCACTTCACTCTGCAATTGTTTTCCTGTACACAGGAAAAAAGATGGCTAAGAACAGTCTTTACATTAATCTTCAAAAAAAATTGACACTTACTGCATATTTCAGTTCCCTAAAGTGTTTCTAAAGGCAGGCAGAACACTATCTGGCTGGAAGATCACATTTGACCCTGTATTTTATTTTTTCTGTAGCAATTTCTAGTAACATAGAAGATATATTTTGCCAACAAACCCTTACTGCTATGTCACTAGCTTGAATTCTTAGTAACTTAGATTCCAAGTCTTACAACAGCCACTGACCTTGACCACTTCAACATACTTTTGTTCACTGAAGTGCAGAAAATTGAACGGAGAAGACGTACCTTAAACACTTTGCAAAGCTGAGGAAAGTGTCTTTTGACATCTGCAGTGAATTCTTTGCTGTCCTCACCCGTCAAGCGACTTTATGCAGCAGAAGGGGAAAAAAAGCAACATTCACAGGTTAAACATGTTAAAATTGACATAACTTTAAACTTCTAACACGCAATTCATTACCTAGTACAGGACCCATTTCTTTCCTTACAAAGCTAAAACACAACACTGAAGAAGTTAGAGAGCAAAAACGCTAGGCACCACAGTTAGTCTGACACACGAATAAAATATTGTATTACAAAGCACATGAACTCCCGTATACTGGAAAAAATGAGGTGACAAATGACCCATTTTGTCTGTTTGTGAAAAACACTACAGATTTCTACTTTTTATCAACTTTTATTAAAAGTTAATATGCAAACTCTAATGACTGCTGAAAGTTAGACAGACTTTCCCCAGAAATATATGAGCTTAAAAAGCACACCCCTCAAAAGCTGTTCTAGAAGGCAAGCTCCCCGCTCCAGGAAAATTCTGGTTTGAGAACTAGCAGCAATTACTTTGCGTACATCTGAGGAATTTCCCTACAGAAAAGCTGTAATTGTCCTATAAAACGTGAACTTAAAAGTTTCACGTAGCAAAACCCAACCGTACCTAAGTGCAATCACCCAGAAGACAACTTGAAAAATCCGTTGCTGCTTAATACTATCTTTAAATCAGATCGGCGTTTTTTGTCAGTTATGACTGGAAGCCTGTAGAATCTTATAGCGTGATTGGTATCACCGATATCTGAGCAGCCAGAGCTTTAAAAGCTACTACAAAACTGAAAGGCAGGAACTTAAAGGAGATAGCGATGGAAGAAGATAACGCCTTTGCATGTATACGCTAACAAATTCGAAAGATGCAGGTAAAAGCAGAACCTCATGGTTAAAAGGTACCTTCCAGAAACAGAAGGCACAACCATTCCAAAACGTGAACACCACAACAAACCCAACCTTCCCAATCATAGAGATGCAATGTAAGCCTTCTTGCAGTAGGAAAAAAGTTATTATTTGCCGACGTTCCTTGTTTGGTCGCCCAAACCCGCGGTTCCCCCAGGAAACGTAAGACGCTCTCGGCGAAGCGAGCACCCAGGCACCTCCCGCCTTCCCCCTCTCCATGCCGGCACGTTTCCCGCGATCTCCCTACCGCCCCCATTCCAGGCCGGGCCGGAGCCTCCCTCCCCGCCCCGCCGCGGCAAGAGGAGCTACCCGGGGCTCCCTCTGCCCCGCACACCGCCGCCCCCCGCTCCGCGCCGGCGGGGAGCCACGCAGGCCGAGGGCGGCCGCCGTCCCCTCAGGCAGCGCGGGCCTCTCCGCTCCCCTCACGCTGCCGCGGAGGCGGCCGCGGCCCGCACTCACTTGGCGATCGTGAGGTGCGCGTCGGTGAGGTCCCCCGGCGGGGCGGCCGGGTCCTCCAGGGTCTCCAGCAAGGGCTGCACGCTGGGGCGGGCGGCGGCGGCGCTCATGGTGCGGCGGGAGGGGGCCGGGCCCGGCCGTCTCCCGGGCTAAGATGGCGGCGGGCGGGACCGGCGGCGCGCGGGACCTGGCCGCGCCGGCTCAGCCAATGGGGAGCGAGGGGAGGCGGGGCGGGCGGCCGAGCCGGAGGACATCGAACGGCGCCACGCGCTTTCCCCGCGCGCGGCGGAGCGCGGAGCGATGAGCGATGGATCGCTTCCCGCGCCTGGCGGGCACCGCCCCCCGGCCGGCACCGCCCCTCGCCGCCGATTGGCGGAGGCGGGCGCGAGGGGCGGCCCGTGCACGGGGAATGGCAGAGCCGGGAGTGACAGCGCGGGGCGGGGGGGGGCGGGCCTTAAACTCCGCCCAGTGCCGCCCCCTGCCCTGGGCCCGGACACCTCCCACCGGGCCGGGCTGCTCCCAGCCCCGTCCAACCTGGCCTTGAACCTCCAGGGATGGGGCAGCCACAGCTGCTCTGGGCAACCCCGGCCAGGGGCTCCCCACCCTCACAGCCAGGAATTTCTGCCCAATATCCCATCTCAATCTCCCCTCTGCCAGTGTAAAACCGTCCCCCCTCATCCTGTAGCTCCGCTCCCTGATCCCGAGTCCCTGCCCAGCTTTCCTGGAGCCCCTTTCAGACACTGGCAGGGGCTGGAAGGTCTCCCCGGAGCCTTCTCTTCTCCAGGCTGAACCCCCCCAGCTCTCCCAGCCTGTCCTCCCAGCAGAGGGGCTCCAGCCCTCCCGGCATCTCCGGGGCCTCCTCCGGCCCCGCTCCAACAGCTCCGTGTCCTCCTGCTGTTGGGACCCCCGGAGCTGGACCCAGGATTCCCGGTGGGGTCTCCCCCGAGCGGAGCAGAGGGGCAGAATCCCCCCCCGGCCCTGCTGCCCCCGCTGTGGGGATGCAGCCCAGGGGCCGGGGGGGTTCTGGGCTGCCAGCGCACGGTGCCGGCTCCTGGGGAGCTTCTCCCCCCCAACACCCCCAGTCCCTCTCCTGGGGGCTGCTCTCCAGCCATTCTCCACCCAGCCGGGATTTGTGCTTGGGATTGCCCCGACCCAGCTGCAGGACCTTGCACTTGGCCTGGTTGAACTCCATGAGATTGGCACAGACCCACCTCTCCAGCCAATTAATTTATTTGTGACTGGAAAATAATCCCCAGACCTCCCAGAGCTGCTCAGCAGTCTGCATGGAGCTCCAGCTCTGCAGAAACCTGCCTGCGTAATCCCGAAATGCCTTCAGACCCAAATATGTGGGAACATACGACGGGGAGAGAAGCGGCGGTGCGAGCTGCAACTTTGTTCTCCAGCATCGCTGGGAAGCAGGATCATATTCCCAGTGAAATTACAACAATAAAAGCTCAAAGATGAAATAAATTTAAAGAACTGAGAATTAGAATAAATAAAGCAAAGATGGGTCTTACTAGCTTAAGATTCTCCTCCTCCTGTGCAAAACTCTGTCTGAGGAATTCACAACGCTCCAAACAAAAACATAATTCCCAGGAATATTCTCAGTGGGCATTAGATTTCAGCAGATCTGGGGTCAGGAAAACAGTGAAAGAAACGCCTAACACTTACTTAGTGCTTTAAATCAAGGAAAACGTTTCAAAGTCTGAGAAATTCTCAAGAAATAAAAATAATTCATTGGCGACTCAAGACACGATTAAAACAGAGGTAGCTTTAATGATGCTTCAGACCGAGGAATTTAAACTGCAGTTAAAAACGTATAGAGAAGGATTTATGTTCATCAATTTGAAATAGTACAGTCTTCTTAAAACCCGTGTAAACAACATACAGCAACTCGACAGTATCTTCTGAATGGATTTGCTGGTACTCAGCAATTTCTTCTGATGCGTCATCTCACCAGTTTTATTATCATTACCAAGTCTTTCGTTTGATTCTTTACTAAGGGAATCAGAGAAGTAAAAGGACTTGAACATTTCTTCTCTGGATGAGGAAACCTGGACAAAATTCATTGAGTAGTTTCTGATTCACCTCGCAACAAAATTATGATGATAATATAATTGATTCTGTGCTTTTCATGCTGCTTCCCAGTCTTCCAACTTCAGACAATGACATGGGTGGCTGCTAGGCCATCCACAAGATGGATTCATGCATCTTAAAAATAAGCTTACTCTAAAGGAACATAAGGATGTAACAGCATATGAAATTTAAAAATAGTTGAAATGGTCACAGAAAAAGTTTGTTCAAATGGTGCAAGAAGCGAGGAGAAGTTTATATAGAAAAATAATTTTAAAATATTTGGTAACAATGAATTCTTAAGATTTTTACAGTACTTGTAATGTAAAAATAGTCTATTATTCATGTAAGTATATTTTATAATTTATTTCATAGTATACTTTTTTTTTTAAAAAAAACATATACAAGCAGAAAATAAAAAGAAAGATAGGAAGAAAATCTCATCTGAAGAAACAGGTATCTGAACTGGGTTCTAAAACGTGTTACTTAATGAGCGTATCTCATTACTCTGCTCACATAATACCAAATTTGCCAGATAAGTAGTTTGTTTTCCCTTGGGACGTCGTATTCTTTCCATCGCTTGACTTTGAAGGCATATCCATAGTAATATATCGAATTTGAAAACCACCAGCAGTCACTGAGGCATCTGTCAAAAACTTCAAGGTCATAACATTGCCTGGGACAAGAAAAAGAAAATCAAAGGTTAGGTTTTAGGGTGGCATATTTCTGAGTTATTTTTAAAGTGCTCTTGCTTGCTTGTTTCTGAGATCTTTAGAGCAATCCACGTGGCCTGTCTACTTCCAAGCCGTGGCCTGGGAGAGTTCTAGTTCCATTAACCCCATGGAAAACCAGGCAGATTTTCATCAGTTTTCTCAGTTTGCAGAGCCCAGCGGTTGTTAAAGTTTTGCTGTACCCAGGGCTTTCTGCAAAGCTTTTCCTGTTCTTTAAAACGCTGCTCTGCTTCACTCTGCCTGTGAAATGTCACGCTTCATGTGTGAGCCACATCTGGCCCAGAGCCTCATCCACCTCTAGGTGACACAGGGCTGAGGTCGCTCCATCACTCCACCATGGGCGTCATCTGCTCGTCTCCACCGTGTAAACGGGGAGATCAGGGACGCCACAATTCAACCTTTCTGTTCTTTTTCTGCCGATCGCAGCTGCGGCTGGAGTGTGGTAACGTGAGTTTGTGCACGGACTGCCCACAGACTATCCCAGGGAACGCGGCTGCTTCCCCGCACGGATCGCTCGCACGACGTCCGTGCTGCGGCGGCTTTGCGACGCTTGAGCAAAGAGAGGCAAAAGTGGCTTTGATTTACATGTACCCAGACCTCGACCTGCTGTTCAAACATACACCCAGAATAATGTCTATAACCGGCCTGGGAACTGTTCTTGCAATCCGTGCTCTTGGAATGGGAAAAATTGGTGCGTGAAGGTTGCGTGCGTAGGTAGGGCTCGGTGACTGGCCACGGATCTGCTGTGTGAAAACTCCCTTCATGCGCGTAGGTGTACTACTGCCGTAAGGCCAGCAGGATGCACCCTGGTTATCTTCTAAGTAGACTTTCTTTTTCTTTTACATTTATTTAGAAGTAATTGCATCGATGAAAGAGCACGCTGGTGGTTTATGGGTATAAAATCGAATATAGGAAGTTCCATCTGAACACCAGGAGGAACTTCTTTCCTTTGAGGGTGGCAGAGCCCTGGCACAGGCTGCCCAGAGGGGTGGGGGAGTCTCCCACTCTGGAGACATTCCCAACCCGCCTGGATGCCATCCTGTGCCACCTGCTGTAGGTGGACCTGCTCTGGCAGGGGGTTGGACCAGATGATCTCCAGAGGGCCCTGCCAACCCTTAACTTCCTGTGATTCTGTGATTCTGTGGTTTTGAATAGCAGTTTAGGACATGAAGCAGAGATTGTGTCTTTGGACATCTTAACGGCTTATTATTAGAAAGAAAGTAGGGACAAAAGGTGATTTTGGCTGATTTTTTTTTTAACCGTTAAGCGTGCAAATGCCTTACCTGTGCTAATGATATCATCCGGCAACTCATCTCCACAAAACCTGGGGAAAAAAAAATATAAACCATCATGACTAAAAGACCCAGCAAACTGGCCATATCCCCGCTACACAGGGACCTGCCCTGGGTGGTGGCTCGCCGGCTCTGCTCTCCTGCGGAGCTGTGGCTCCTGCGGCTAAACTGGCTATAGATAACGCAGTGTATATTATTCTCTGCTATATGTTAAAGCAATCGCCTAAAGAATTTTTGTCATTATCTTATAGTAAAGTTTAGGGGAGGGAAAAATGCAGGAAACATTTTTCAATATATGCAGGAAGTAAACGATGCAAAATGAGAAAAAGAGCAATTTGACAAGGCGTTAAGGAAAAGAACAATGACCCGAGGCTAAGAAAGGAAGAACATTGTCAAATTTATCTGTAAAGACGAAACAAATGGACTATATCCTTGCTCTGCTACACATGACTTGTAGAGAGGATGTGAAAAGTGGCAGGAATTGGGGAGTGGTTTTTATCACTTCTTCTGGTTTACTTTTTCTTCTGGAAGACTGGGGTGCTTCATACCAAAACACGACTGCTAAAGCACAAGCAAAAAGATGACGTCGAAGAAAAGAAAGTGAGAATTAAGGAAAGAGGGAAACTAAATCTAGTAACACAGGTGATATAAAATACTTGTTCTGTTCTGATTTTGTTAGAAAATATTATACCTCTGAAGCAAAGAATAATTTAAATACTTTTTTGCTAACGGTTTAACACCCCGCCTCCCTCCTTTCGATTAAAGCAAATCCAAAATACTGTTTGAGATTGCTAGTTCTTCATGTAAAATGACAGAGACTTAAGAGAAGCAGCTAACTAAAAACTCTTGCAGCCTTCTTTCATGTCATTTAACAAAGCAGAAAGGGGCAAAGCGCAATTCTCTGAAATGCTTTACAGGCATGTGTTAACAACAGTAAATTGCCAGGAAAGGTACTTCAGGCGCTATTGCTACAAGGATCATGGGCATATCAGAGGTGGTAATTGGATAAGGCAATACAGTGTTCTTCTGAAGTAATGTTCTGGGGAAAAAAATTAAATCATTTGATTATTTGCATATTAAAGCTGGAGTTGCTTTACCTGCCCACAAAGCCATTGACATCGTCATAGCTATCATAGATTTCCAAGAAATCGGCCATACAAGCAATGTCATCTTCAACATCAAACTCTAGAAACTGTAGATGAATACGTTGTCCATACTTCACTCTAATATGCCAGTAGCAAATTTGCTCATTTTCATACTCATTTGGGTAGCCCGGTGACTTAAAAACATGTTTTGAATCTGTGAAGACTCCGCCACATTCTTTTCCTACGAGAAAAACAAAACCACCAGAGTTTAAGTATTCATTCTGGATATCACTATGGTTTAAATCTTTGTGCACTTTGACCCAGCAGATCCATAGAAAATCACACAGGAACACCCAGCGTGATAGCACTTCTCGTACATTTAAGCACTGAGCATTCACAAGAAATGTCAGCCATTCCTAGCTTTTGGGAGCAGGTATTTTGGAAACAACAGGTATGATCCAAAACTCACTGAATTCAGGGGAAAAAGCTTTCATTGACTTCAGTGGACTTTGGGCCGGAGCTACGTGTTCGTTGTGAAAGGTATTTGGGGTTTCTGGCTACGTCCAATTGTAAGCTTTACAGCTGTACTTCCAAGTCACCCTGGAATTCAGTTTCATCCTTTTTTATTCAAAAACCTCTTCAAAGTGTGTCTTCCACGAGAAAACTTATGAAGGCTTGTTATCACGCACATTGCCTGGTATTCCTGTTATTGCTGCTGCTCTTCACTCCCTTTGGAATGTCTCCTTTGGGATGAAAAACACTCATTCCGGTTTGATTTAGGGGACATTTGAACTTTACCAGCTCCCTGACAGCGGGACAAACCAATTTGGGGACCTCACACGGCCCGACTTTGGGATTCGTCGCAGTTCCCCAAGTTCAGACCTGGGGGAGAGGGAGGCACTTTCTAAGGGCGATTCAGGGCTCCTGAGTTCAGCTGGATATTGTGATTAGCCCTCTCAGGCTGCACATTGTCCACGAGTCCTCTACTTTTCATCTCCAGATCATTGCTGGGTTGGATGTAGATTTCACACACAAAACCCGTTCCACAAGTTCCTCCTGGCATCTTCAGCATCCTAGAGAAGAGCAGAGGCTCAATTCAATCGGAGATTTCTCTATGTTCCCACAGGCTGCTTGTCTCCCACCTGCAAGCAGACAGCTCTGCCAGGTTTGTAGCAGGCTGTCCCTCGCGCGTGAATCCATATCCTTCGTGGGGGCGACTCCGGCTGCTGAGCGTTGGCCGTCCTGGTCTCCTTTTGTCCTCTAAGCAAACAGTGCCTTTGGGAAGCAACGACCTCTCAGCCCAGAGGAGAAGGCTGGCAAAGGAGAAGGTCCGGCTGCCGGGTTACATGCAGTAATAACGAATGCAGTCGTCTCTCCTGCAGTTCTCTTTGTATGCTGAACATCTGGGAATGTCCCCCACCCCGCAGAGCTATTTGATTAACAACTGCCCCGCTAACATAAACAAGCGCAGGCCCTCTGAGCACAAACACAATGTGCACAGCTGTCATGACCTCATGGATAAGTCCAGCTTTTGGCTCTGCCAGGCAGGGTAGTACACTCGGAGTACTAGCAGAGCCAAGCAGTGCACAAAGTTAAGCTTTGCCTGTCTTGTTGGTGCCTACTTTCTCCGTCTTCCCTGCCACATAAAGCGCTATCAAGCTAAACTGAACGAGCGGCCATGTCGGTATTTCGGTCATCTGCAGTGCAGCGAACAAATGGGAATGGAGACATGTCCCATGTCTGGTGGAGTCTTGTCAATCGTGATTGAACCGTGTCTCCAGATTTGCTTTGGAGATCCACTTTTCTCCATCTAGTCCCACGTGCACACACGTACACACGCGGAACGGCCGGGAGCTGCATCCATCAGGTGTTCCAGTCCCAGACACAGCATGCATTTTCAAAAGTTGTTCTATCTCAGGCACAAGAAAGGAGGACTGAAGGCTAACGCTTATTTTAGCCTGCTTACAAGCAAAATATCTGGAAAATAGTTCCCATGTTGAACACCTCAGCTTACGTATTTAAAGGAAATTGTAGGCTAAACCTGAACGCTCTTACAGAAAGCAGGACATTCACACACCACATTGGAAACACTACTTACCTTTTGAATCAGCAAGAGCTTATCCTACATTTGTAGTTTCTGAAAGGACCTTGCTTAGGCCCAGTTATATATATATAGTACATATATATAGATATATGGTGTATATATATATGGTACAATGCAGTGCAGAGACGCTGAGTGCTGAGCAAGCCAGATCGGCTACAGGGAACGGCAGAGGGGGCTTGGTGCAAGGCTCTAAATAAATTTGTATCAACACCCCCCACCCCCCTTCTCAGACGGCGTATTTATGGCATTGAAGCTAACTCAGGCAGAGCCGGAGGGCCTTTGCCCAGCCAGAGAGCATGGCGTGTAGTCGCAATCTCAGACCTGAAGAGCAACGGGCTGGTTTTTAACACACCGTTAGGGTTGTAGCAGTAGGCATCCCATCTCTCGCTTCTGTTGAGGCGAATCCCGTAATCAACAATACCGGTTTTTCCAAAGCCACAGTTGGCGCCAGCTTTTACTATGGGATAACCAACTCTGCCCTTTGCCATCCAGCCAGCAGCACACACATGGAAACCTGCAACAGGCAGAAAATGCGACATGGATGTGATAAATCAGTCTGAGGCAAGAGTCTCTGCTTTTTATTCAAGTAAGTAAAGTCTTACTCAAGCTGATCATAGAATCATAGAATCGTAGAATCATAGAATCGTAGAATCACTTGGGTTGGAAGAGACCTTCAAGATCATCGAGTCCAACCATAAACCTATGCCAAAACCACCCCTAACCCATGTCCCTCAGCACCACGTCTGCCCGGCTTTTAAATACCTCCAGGGACGGCGATTCCACCACCTCCCTGGGCAGCCTGTTCCAATGCCTGATAATCCTTTCCATAAAGAAGTTTTTCCTAATATCCAATCTAAACCTCCCCTTGGCACAACTTGAGGCCATTTCCTCTTGTCCTGTCGCTTGTTCCTTGGGAGAAGAGACTGACCCCCAGACTCAATGACTCAATGACTCAATGACTCAATGACTCAATGATCAATGACTTGGGTGTAATTGGCCTAACAGAAATTGAACTACAGGAAAGAACAGTGCTTTGAGACGATAATTTTAAACACAGAATATAAGATTGCGTTGTGTTCTCCACAATACGATTATTAGTTCTCCATTTGAAAGCAAAAATCAAATGCAGATGGACGATCTAGTTTCTCGGGTAGTGAGTTTTAAGTGCTGTACCAGCATTCGTAATCAAATTATATATTGGATGAGTTATATAAATGTGTTCTTTGTTTCCCTTCTGAAGTTATACCCGTTTACTCAATCATATCTCAAGAGTTTGCAGCAGTAAGTTCTGAGAGTGAATAAAAAACTACATACAAAAGACAGCTAAGAAAACAAAGATTTTCCTTAAAATACTCTCAACTTAAATTCAAATACCTGAAATGCCTCAAGTATTTCTTGCTAAACAAAACAGTCCTGTTAATGCATTTCATGGCTGAGAACTTAAAAACAATAGCCAAAGAATGCAATGTTATTTACTGTCTGATAGAGACCAATTCAATGTTTTCACCGAGAGGAGCTGGAACATATTTGTGGCGCCCCAGGACTGTGAGCTACTCAGAAGAGACAAAAGTACCCTTTTTACATGTGTGCTGGTGCGGAGAGCCAGCTTCTGACTCAACGGCGTAGCCTGCAAATTTCTAGAGTGGAGGATATTTTCCATTGTTTTCCCAATGCTCTGAACGGATTAATAATTTCTTCTTGGGAATCAGACAGAAATACAGTAGAGCCCTCACTCAATTCTGCTTTTCACTCCAAGCACACCACTCACTCCCTCTCACAGCAAAGATGGCTGGAATAAACATTACGACATCATCTCGAGCGATGAGATGAAAAATAGTGATGCACATTTACTACGGAAGCTCCCTGGGGACAAACGCCTTCCCCTGCAGCCCCCAGCAGCCCCCAGCAGTCCCCAGCAGCCCCCAGGTGCCGTAGCTCGGGAGGCACCATTCTTCCCAGCTCATCCAGACAGCTCTGCTGGGTGTTGCCAGTTCCAGGACCATGCTGCGCCCAGAGCTCAGGGGGGTCGTAGCACTGGGTGCAGATGTTGTCCCCAGCAGCTCTGTAGGCAGTGCAGTCACACTCTGTTACCGAGGGGGGAAATTGCATGTGACTTGGGCAAAAATCCAGGGAGTTTGCAAGTCTCTCAGTCTCAGAGTTCCTAAAAATCATGAAAATACAAGACTGGCGACATTACGAATGAGCGCTGTGAAAAGCAAACGGCCATGATTTTTGTCAAACCTATTTTTCTTGCCGCCTCCAGCTGCTGATAGGTGGCTAGATGTCCTCCCTCGTATTCACAGACTGCTTTGGCCTCTGCGTAGGTGAGCTGGTACTTCCCGGAGCGCGACTCCCTGTGATACACTCCAGCTGCTCGTTCTGTGGGACCGAAGCAAGAGATGGTTTCAGTATTGCACCCCAGCTGGCCAACCTCCTGGGGTGCTCTCGTCGCCTCCAGCAGTTTGCCCAAGCCCTGCGCTTTGGGCGACTGTCCAGGTGAGAGGAGAAACAAAATGTTCAGCTAGCGGCGGTGCCACTTGGAAAGCGTCGGGAGAATAATGCCCCTCCCAACCCAAAGACATGGTTTTGCAATCCAAAGGTATGTTTTTGTTTGGGAGAAGTTTTTAACAACAGAGCTAGGCAGAGCTTGGTGAGTTTTTGAACAACAGAAAATCAACAAACGCAGGGAAGGACTCCCAGAGGACTACTCAGAAGGCAGTAGTTATGGGAACGATCGGCTGGTGTCAGCATCACAAATTCCCTGTATCCTATCTGACTCAGGGGAAGCTCCTTCTGGATCGCTATCACAGCATACTTTTGGATGTAACTTTAAGTGCCTTTGTAAGATGAATCAGAGCTTTGTTTGGAATCTCCGGAGAAGTTAAATCAGAGCTACTTGGATAGAAGATAGGCAGAAACCAAAGGGAATAAAATGTAAAATAAAAATATCTGAGCTTGTGTCACAAAGGGCAGGACCAGAACAATCGCTGGCTGACATTTTTTGCTCCACAGAAAATTAATACACTTTCTTCATTATTTTTTTCTTTGCTGTTGCAAGTACAATATAAAGCAGCTTTCCAGGGAAACCTAGAAACTGTCAGTACTGCTACAAGTTTTATAATCTTTTCATGTTTCACTTGTCTGATGCCATATGTGTGGAAATCTGTCTCAGAATGAATCTGCATATCTAATCTGCATGGCATTTTTGTTTAGGTGTTTCCTATATTTAGTATAATCTGAGAGAAATGGCTGTCTAGCTATCACTAGTCAACATGACTGAAAAAAGACGCAAAACAGGAAGCATTTTTTACAGTAGTTATTTGTACCATGGGAAAAAAAGAATGTCTTTTCTAGGGACACACTTAGAGTCAGTAGTTTTGGCTAGGTCAGGAAATTTTTTAAAAAAAAGTGGTCACCACTGAATTGTGGTTAGCAATGGCGAGAACCCTTATTAGACGCAGAATGACGTTTGCCAATGTAGTTTTTGGACCCACAGTCACTGGCTTTGTGCCCAGTGAAGTAAATGATATTGCTGACAATAGCCTCAGAAGACTGGGAGCTGCTTTCTGGAACATCGCTGGGAATGTCACTGGCATGGGCATGGGATAACATATATTCCATGGAAATTTCTTTCCGAAGAAGCCAGTTCCATTGCAAAGAAGAGACACAACAACTAGCAGCTGTGGAATAAGGGTAAGCTATACTTAAAAAAAAAAAAAAAAACATTAATTCAAAAATTATTAATAGGAAGTATTATTTTTCAGTCACTCAGTAGTCTATCATGTCTAACCTGATAAATCCACTCACTGCTTCTTTACAGTACCAGATTCAGTATGCTGGAATTGAAAATCTGCGTACTACAGAAAACAGCGCACCATTTAGCCTCGCTGCACATTCGGGGGACAACCTGGAGATGACATTATTGATCACTGCAGCTCACAGGGGAGTGAACTGAAAGGTGAATTGAAAAACACAGACTGTATCCCTCGGGATTAGCTGAGCTGCCCCACTCACACCGAGTCAACGAGTACGGGGCCGCTGGATGCTAAGGTTTGTCACCTTTGCAAAGGTGACCAGTCACAGCCAAAGCAAGGGCAGTCTTAAAGCTTGTTGGCAGTGGTGTTTGCCGGTAAAAGCCCCCATCGCTCTGGCAGCCACCTTTGCAAGACCCACTCTGTTCCCTCCCTGGAAGTGCTGCTGGATGTACCACCAGGGATTCGGGCGGAATCACCACTGCTCAGACTTACCACTCTTGGAGCTGATGGTAAAAACTTACCACTTTTAGTTGTTCTCCTGACTTTTTCACATGGCAATATTGCTTTCATATCTCATCCCTCAAAAGGTATCTACCCCCACTTACTGATGCTAAAATGTCACTGTGGACGGGCATCACATTTTCCAGCACAGTGCTGGAGAGATCTGCCCTCCAGAGCTCCTGCCAGGGCTGTGCTACCAACAGCAGCACCACCGAGTCTTCCCGCAGCGTCTCGGTGGGTGGCGTTAATCCTGCTGAGAGCAATCACCAATCTCCATCTCTGTTACCCCTTTGTAACATGACAAAAGTAGCCGTTGGAAAGACAGACCACACACATGTACTCCAGCAAGCTTTGAGATTTGATGCTGGCTCCGTGTGTCACAGTTTAATGATACAGAATTCCCTAACAATACATCCTAATTAACTGATCAGATCTTTCACAGGCGGTTTTTTCCCCTCCTTCTTAATTACATCAGGGGCTGTGCAGAATGATAAACTGCATCAGCAAAAACCAGACCTGAGTCAAAGCATTGCACTTACTATTAATATACATTTACATATTCATGTACCTGTATATGTATATACATATATGCGCATATTCACAGCCGTACATGAACATACACGCGCACAAATTACTGTTAGTCTTTGAGGAGGCGATACCATGGCCGTGTAGGTAAACCTGCATGAAATCTTGTTTTTACTTGCAAGGAAAAGCGCATGCCTACCGCTGTGAATGCGTACCGCTCAGACACCGTGGGGCTAGCAGAGGATGATGTGTCCCAGCCTCAGCTGGGCATCTTCTCTAGAGGGGGATTCTGCTTGAAGGATGCTCTTTATCTGCGCTGCCTGAAATCTCCTCCTGGACACCACTGAGAACTTTCAGCAAAGTTCTTCCTGTCTTTGCCTGGAAACCTCCATATTGGGACTGTTCTCTCAGGGATTTCTCCACCCACTTTTCTTTGGTTCTTACTCAAGAGATTACATGGCTGACAGGGCATGTTTCTTCCAACTCGCATTTGTTAAAAGCTCTCCTTGAAGTCCAGAGGCAGCAGGATCCTACAAGGGCAGTGACCCTCTACTCACCCGCAGCAGTAGGAGATGGTAAAACGTGTCCAACCTCTTCTGCGCAAACACAGTAAGAAGGAGATTCAGCCTAATACAGCTCCCTCGATCTGCATGACGCAAATGCTAAATACAAAGGAATATTTAACTTTTAAGCAGAGGATGGCCATGTAGAGTTACTGGCATGGGCCTCTGCTAACTCACACGGTCATCCTCAGACTGCTCCACCACATGGGGTAGGTACAGCCCCAATACCACACAGATACACCGTGTACGAACAGGGGTGAAATTCCGAATACAAAAAGCACAGCAGCTGTCCTCGGAAACCTACTTTGTGGTACTAAGAACTGGCACTCGAATAAATGTATGAGCATATTTGGGCAAAACCACTTCCATCCTCTCATAAGCTCACAAGAAACCTTTGGGCATAATATTCTTGTGTCAAAACTGAGCAACAATAAAATTCCATTCACACCAGAAGGACGCTAACAGAAAGGCGATACAGTCAGCTGCAGCAGGCCTGCGTGCTTACTGACCAAACAAAAGATGCTTTGTAACAAGAAAAAAAAGTAAAAGGCATGAACATTTCTAGACTGGCATTAAATGAAGATTTTATATTTGTGCTTATGATTTGTTGAAGAAAAAAAGGGAAAAAAGGGAAAACAGTCTTCATTTTCAAATTAGTCTTGACAGAGCTTTGTCAGAAGAAGAGGAGATAAGCAAAGCTCAGGTGTCCCTGCCCACTCCTAGGCTTTATTTAAGGGAGAGGGTCTTGCTGTAATGCTCGTGCATAGTGAGTATGAGATTGGGGTTACTTCTTTTACTGTTCAAGTTACTTTTTTTTTTTTTTTTTAAATACAAAGAGCCAGCATAAATTGCATGGCTGTGATTTTGCCACATTTTTCTTCATTTGTATATAATGTCCCTGAATTCCATTGGTAATTCAGTGAGCTGCATTTTGAGGTTTGTTTCAATAATTGTATTGCTGTGGTTACACTAGAACTACACTAGTGCATTTCTAAAGGAGCTTCAACAGAGTCCTGGAGATAAGAAAGCAGAGCGATTATTTCCAAGCTGCCCACTGTGCTTCCAGATTTTGCATGTGTTTGTTTATTTAGAGAAAGTCATCAGTTTTTACCCCATGGTTTATTTTTGTTTACTCTCATGGTAAATGCTAAAGGTGTAGCAAACCATAGTTTTACTATGCATTCCCATTGATACTCTGTTTCTTCTTTTTAAAGGAACAGAAATTTTTTTCTTCAAATTGCCCTCAATTCATAAGACTGCTTAAATGATAGCTGTGATCACAAATTCACATTTACATTGCAGAAGCCCCTAAAGGCTACACCCAGGGTGGCTGGTTGCATCGCTCACGTGGCGATGCCCATATTGGCAAACAAAACAGGCAGGACCCGTTCTCTGGCCAGGAGTGCTGGCGGCACGGTGTGTGCCTGAGCTCTCTTCCCCGGCATCAGAGTGGTCTCATCCAGGGACACTCCATGGCCCGGCTGTCCCAGGTGCTGCACTGGATGAGAATCATAGAATCATAGAACCATAGAATCACTTGGGTTGGAAGAGACCTTCAAGATCATCGAGTCCAACCATAAACCTATGCCAAAACCACCCCTAACCCATGTCCCTCAGCACCACGTCTGCCCGGCTTTTAAATTCCTCCAGGGATGGCGATTCCACCACCTCCCTGGGCAGCCTGTTCCAATGCTTGAGAACCCTTTCCATAAAGAAGTTTTTCCTCATCTCCAACCTAAACCTCCCCTGGCACAACTTGAGGCCATTTCCTCTTGTCCTGTCGCTTGTTCCTTGGGAGAAGAGACTGACCCCACCTGGCTATAACCTCCTTTCAGGGAGTTGTAGAGAGGGAGAAGGTCTCCCCTCAACCTTCTCTTCTCCAGGCTGAACAATCCCAACGCTCTCAGCCGCTCCTCAGGAGACTTGTTCTCGCTGGAGCACTCGCTGGAAGACCCCTGGCTGGCTGAGGGCAAAACGGTGCCAGGGAGCGTGAGAATGGTTAAACCACAGACAGGACCTGGACACTCGTACAGTACCACGTGCTCTTCACCTTGTGCAGGGACAACTTGTAGTGGCTGCAGAGAACGGGCCTGACACCGCCAGCCTCTCTGCTCATTGCTGCGACCACATCCCTTCTCTACCAGAACACCCATTGCAACCTGTATCGAATCCAACTTCTCTGCCCCTGCTATCAGGGCTTAACACAGCCTCCGTCCTGCTTATCTTCTGTGCCTCTTTCTTGTTATTCCAGCCCAGACGACAAGCTTTGCTTGTTTCTCACACAAACCTCTTCTCTGTCACTGTTTTTTTCCAATAGCAGCCCCTTGAGGTGGTGCGTGAAGTTGCCAAGCTGTCCTCCCTCCCAGCTCTCCCCCACCTGAGCACCTTCAGCGACCACGGGACACAGCGGGCACCTTCCAAGTTTAGAAGGAAAGAGAAGTCATTAAAAATGTGCAGTCAAACGGAAAACAATACAGATCGCTTCTCCTTCTCATTTATGTTCCTGTTAGTTTACACGGTCCTCTGAGAAGGGACCGGAGTCACGTGGTTGCTGCACCAGCTAACAGAGCGTGGCCCAAATCCCTCATGAAACATCCAAACACAACAGAAATGTGTACCGGCTACGGAAGTTCCTTAGAATCCTTAAAGAAATACACAATATTCTAGGGAGGATGAAGGAGTTCGTAAGTATTTGTCCATAAAATGGAAAACTCAGTGCAGGTTTTTGTTTTGGCATCCTTTATGTGACTATATTCTGAATATGTTTTTCTGTTGCACTGGATAATTATAAAGATCTATAAGAGAACTCTAAGAGCTATTTAAGCCCACTTGAAGCATAAGAAACTAATCCCACAGCATTTTCTATAGCCCTTTTGGAATCTTCTCTCCACCGGTTAATGACGTGAACAAACCAACGGCCAAAACATGTACATTTCTGCACTTTCTTAGAAACCTAGGAAATATTATCACTATTATTTCCAGATCATTTAGTTTCATATGTAGGACCCCAGGCATTTGAAGTATGTTCATGCAGAAAGTAATTCATTCCTTTCGCAAATGTTTCTTTTCATACTCATTTTCCTTCATTAGAAGCAACTACTATTTAACGCTGTTTTCACTTTACCTCACGCTGTGGGAAAATACATTCAGATGAGACATTCCATAACTACTTTTGCCTGCACTTCAGAGAAATAGTAAAAATAGTAAGCTTGTAAGGACAAAACTTACAGTCACTACTCAGATAAAATGATCATTTCAACGCAGGATTTTGCTGATAGTAATGCGTGGCTCGATTTTGTACTGCTAGGTGGTCCTCTTTATACTGTTAGACAAACACAGTGACTTTTGCAGCAAAACATTCATGATTAAATTACTTCTTACCTAACCAAATGGAGTTATGCAGCACTCCGTCCTTGAATCCCCACGCTTCAGCCTTGTCCCACAGCAGGGCAGAAAAGAAAATCAGTGCAATCATCTCTTCCGAACTATTAGGCTGTAAATATTCCCTGTTAAAACACTCGGGGTAACCTCTGCTAGCTGCTGGCTAGATCCTATTGGAACATCTGGTAGCCAGATCTTAAATAGTGCTTTCAGCTGTGAGGTCAGCAAGCCTGCTCCAATTGTGCTTGCTGTAGTATTATTACACAATTAAATGTGATGTCTGCAGTCGTCCATGTGACTCACTTTTGGCTCTCTTCATTCCCAGCGTGTCCAAGAAACCATTCTACCCCTCACTACTGTGGCACACACGAACACTTTTCAAGCCAAAGTCTGTTCATTCTTCAGCACTCACTGTCTTCAAATTCCATAAAACAATAAAACTAACAACCAGTCTATCTGCTCATAGCATTTCCAGTCACACCATTTACAGGACCAAAGAGAATCACACATACTTCCTCTCAAGCTCATTTAAGCATTCTGTTCTTTCTTATACAATTTGCATTTAATTTCACACTGACCCAATCAATGAAAAAAAGTAAGGAGAATATTTTGCATTGGCTATTTGAATTCAGTTTCCATGCAATTACGCGGAATCTGTAATTGCAAGTCAACCTCCCAGATCAGCATAAAACTTCAAGTGTCAAAAACAGATGCTCTTTGTTCTGCAAGTGGGAAATAAAGCTAAAATCTTCCCCTCCAAACCACAGTTTAAAATCTGATTCATAGCGTGACAGCTGTCTGCCTGCCTTCCCTTCTGGCTGAAAGTGAATACTGCAGCTGCTCCTTGAGGATGAGTGGGAGAGGAGAAAGGGGGAAAGATGAGAGTATGGAAAATGGTCTGGTGCTCCACGCTCCTGAGCAGCCATTGGAAGACGCCGCTCTCCAGTTCTGATAACATTCGTAACTTCTGAGTCAGGAGCTATAGAAAAAGTCGTGCTCAAGAACACAACCAAATTGAAATGAAATGAAAAGGAAAGGGCGGAGGACCCTGTGCCTACTCAAAAAATATCTTACATAGCTGACTGTTGTACCAATGAGGAAGATATTCTTCATCAAGCCAGTCTGAACATCAAGGGATGAATTCCCAGCTACGCTGTCTACAGACACACACACGTATTCCTCCCACCTACAGCTCGGGTAGATGCTGGAGGGCCTGGCACTGGGACTTTCCACTCAGGTGTCCCGGAAAGCTGGTGACAGCCCGCTGGCTCCCTCTGACCAGCCTGGGACATTGAGGGCTCAGGGGCTTCTTGTCCTCCTCCCTGCTGTGCTGGTGAGCTACCAGAGAGCGGGATGCTGGCAGCAGGGACAATGCCTGCCAGTTTCTTCATCAGTCTCCACCGCGCTGGTCGTCCCACCACACTGCTTGTCCCACCACATATTACAGCTCCTCTGTCAGCAAAACAGGAATGCACTCCAGAGACTTGTCTCATTGCACGGAGGCAGGAGCTCTGCTCTGTTTCTTCTTTCTAGATACAAGGATTGGTGCCTTAGTTGTACTTGTTTTCTACTTTAATGCCCAATAGATAAGAGTCCAAGCTTTTTGAAGGAGACCCAACTCAACATTATTCTCTGAAAGCATATGGGTCTGTTGCTTTCTAAACATCAATATCCAAGACTTGTATCAGAGGTTGCCTGGGATACGAGTTGTGAAGACGGAGGTATAAACTTTTGGGATGGTGGTGAATGGAGGAGACAGTGCTGAGTGTGTTTCTCTGGAGCATTCATTTCTCGTTAGCCTGTGCTTGTCTGGAGTTGGGACATATTCATGGTGTCTTCTGGCAACCTAGAAACAATAAATATAATTCACTGGCAATCTAGAAAGACAAATTACTGATTCAGATGAAGAGAATCTCTTAGACTGATGCAAAGATTGCTCTTTCTGAAAGAAGGACGATGTGGATGTCTCGCTCTGAACAGGCCACCTTTTCTCTTGGCCATTCCATGCAAATTCCTCTGGATGATACTGCAACGTGAGTTGATAGCTTAATGATCTTATATGAGAGCCAGATGTCTGCACCACAGGGGATTGTTCTGTTCTGCGGTAGGCGGGTGCCAGTCCCACAAGATCACAAAAATGTGTTTGTAGTGACTAACTCATAAAAGCAAAGAGGGGATACCAACTTGGAGATGATTTGTAATAGACTACTGTACTGAAATTCTTGAGAAAGACACTCACGCAATAATGGACAAAAAAATACTTTTTTACTGAAGTTAACTGCTAATGGTGAAAGACCTCAGTTAGAAAAAGCAACTTAATAAATAAAGGACTTAAAGTAGCAAACAGTTCTGTTAATGACAGCATCTGACAGCATCTCTTGATTTAGACACGGTCTACACGGTTAGAGGTGGGGAACATGTTTCTTATGAGGAAAGGCTGAGGGAGTTGGGTCTTTTTAGTCTGGAGAAGGGAAGACTGAGGGGACATCTCATCAAGGCTTATAAATGCTTAAAGGGAGGGTGCTGGGAGGAGGGGGTCAGGCTTTTTTCAGTGGTGCCCAGTGACAGGACAAGAGGGAATGGGCACAAACTTGACCATAGGAAGTTCCATCTGAACATGAGGAGGAACTTCTTTGCTTTGAGGGTGGCAGAGCACTGGAACAGGCTGCCCAGAGAGGTGGTGGGGTCTCCCACTCTGGAGACATTCCAAACCTGCCTGGACGCCATCCTGTGCCACCTGCTGTAGGTGGACCTGCCCTGGCAGGGTAGTTGGACTAGATGATCTCCAGAGGTCCCTGCCAACCCTGTGGGATTCTGTGATTCGGTGATTCTGTAATACTTGAATGAATATACACCCCCCTGGAGGAACAAGGCTACCTGTTAATAAGTCCAGAGAAATACAATGGGTTATGAATCACAGAACCACAGAATAACCGAGGCTGTAAGGGATCACGAGAGGTCATCCAGTCTTGAAGTCAGGATTCAGATGTCTATTATACTATCCTCTGAATAATCTCTCAAATTAATAAACTTCATCTTTGTTGGATGGCAACAAAAGCTCTACAGGGTTCAGTATGTGTTTTATAGTGAAGAGTAATTGGGTATGGTGCATATTTTGATACCTGAGGAAACAACTTAATGTTTGGTATTGTGTTGTGGTAACATTAGACATTTGCTGTCGATTCAGCCTAGGTACAAGTCCGTGCAACTTGCAGTGTCAATAAAGTAACACATTCAGTCCTACACATCTGCCTCCCAAGGGAGCTGGAAAGGAAAGTTTTCATCTGCAAAACCTAGCAGAACCTCTCCCAAACAAGAAGATATCCCACAGCTGTACACGGGCACTTCGAGACATTCATCCGACAGTATTTTCTTAAGTTTTCTTCCAAGTTTTCCACATTTAAATATATCCCAGACAAATCTTATATAAATTGGGGGGGGGGAGGGGGATGGCTTTCCTTAACTCTTTCCATACATACATATGTTAAGAAATACTGTTTGAAAGTTATTCCGTGTTTTTGACTAGCATTCGAAGTGAACACCGAATTCGGTAGCGCTCAAACTGTAGCGTGAAGCCCACAGCAATATAAAACTAATTGCAATGACAGAGAGAAAAAAACCAATCCAGTAGCTTAATGGATGAACCACTGAGGATGAAGGAATTTTTTTAAAAATGATAGTAGTGTATGTGGGTCACGAATCTCTTTTGCATTAATTTAAATACTAAGCACCAAAAGTTTTCATTTTTCTTCTGTTTATAAATGAATGAAAATAGTGAAAATATTTCTAGTTTTTGCATTCTAAGATTCATATGTTGCTATCAGTGATATAGAATAAATTACAATTCTATTGTTTATAGCGTTGAGAATGATACCAAGAATGATGTATTTAAATGGAAAGGCACACCGTGAAGAGCCTTTCATTGGGAGGTTTTTTGCAAGAAACTCTAATCTCATTCAGAAAAAATCACTTGGTGAAAAGTGTAGGGAAAAAGGCTGCAGGGAAAAAGATAGTGAAACAATTAAAGCCAAGTTCTTCTTATGAAAAAACCCTAAAATAGTTGATGTGAAATGGGGAATATGACTACACTGACTGAATTTACTTTGTGGGAAGCCTGAGAATGGAAGAAGAGCTATTTAACCTAAAGAAAGGAAAAAGTTAGCTCAGCAACAATATCATCCCATCCGGTCCTGTCCCATCCCATTCTACAAAGAGTTAAATTTAGGCTGAGAAGCAGAAGTCAATTTCAAACCATAAGACCAGAGAAGTTTCAGAACAGCCAAACAAACAGAACAGCTAACGTGTTTTGAGATGATGTTTGAGCAGGAGCTTGGATTTGAAAGAAGGCCACTTCCAGTGCTATCTTATTTTTATTTCATTTTAAATACATTTTTTCTCATTTTAAATACGTTTTATCTCATTTTAAACTTTTTTTTTTTTCATGAACTGCAGCTGTCAAGGTAGAAGTTGAAAGGTTGTCCCACACTTCAGAACCTCCATGGAGACCTTAAGAACCATCAGATCCCAAACATCTGCCAGATGGCAGAAATAATTACACCTGAATTATTCCTGGCACATACTTGTGGCGCCTGTTCTTATGAGCCTGCAAGTGGTGGCAATTCCACAGCCTCCTGGTGCTTTGCTCCTCCTAAGAGTTTAAATACCTTCCTTAACCAAAACATCTTGTATTAGCCAAAATCTTTCCTGCTGCAACTTTAGCCTATTTCTTCTTTTTCCTTCAGCGGACTAAGTCAGGGTTCATTATTGCCTCTTTGTAGCAGGAAAGTTACGTTACAACTGTTACTCTTTCTTGCTTCAGGTCTCTCCTTAAAAATAAGCAGGCTGTTCTTCTCATCTTTCCTGTAGGTCGCATTTTCTAGACTCTTGATCATTCTTGTTCCCCTCCCTTGTACTCTTTCCAGGTGGCCTGCATCCTTCTTGAAGTGTCGTGCCAAAACTAAACATAGTACTCCAACAAAAGGCTCTGCCGTGTCAGATAGCACAGAATTGCGTCATATATTTTCCAGATGACATTTCAGTTTATATAAAATCCGAGTTCGACATTTGCCGTTGGTGAAATTTCCTCTAAAAATAGCAAGTCAGGTTTTTAAAATACCTATTTAACGTAGAATGCCTTTGACAAGAAGATGCTTTAAGTATGAAAATGCATCCGAAAGGAAAGAAACCAATGAGATTTGGTAGATCTGCCTGAATATATTAACCCGCTTTTTCAATCTCTCTTTTCTTGCATGCTTTCTGCTTAAGTGAGAGCTGGAAAGCGTTACAGAAATGGTGTGTTGTGGAAAAGAGTTGGTGCAACTCGAACAGTTATGTTTTGGACTAGTGAGAAACTCACTTCCCGATGGATTTGCAAAACAGGTTTTCTAACTTGTCACACATTTGCTGTACTTAAAGATGGAAGGAATTTCTAAGGAAATCTCCTAACTTTTCCCACCCCCTAAATGCTTCAGATGATGCAGTTTTAGAAGAATTTTATAATGTGAGAACTTATTTGGCAAATGATTTACTGTTTATTGTCACAGCGTTAAGTTAATCTTTCAGAAAGTATTTTGTCCTATAATTAAATCTTTTAAAACTTACTCTCCTTCGTCTGTAGTCTAATTCTCATTGAAATCAATGCCCATTTTTATCAGCACATCAATGAAATAAGAATCAACCGTGCTGTGTAATGGTGCTTTAGTTAAAAAAAAAAAGCAAACAAAAAACTTAATGTGAAAGTCGAACAAACCAAAAACATTTGGGGTTATTAAAAGCAGATGTTAGGAGAGTATAATGGATTCACTTATAAAAAATCTGAACACTTGCCAAGTTAAAATATTTGTCAGTTGAAATCTTATAGTGACAGTAATTCTAAATAAAACAGTCGAACCTATCAAAATTAAAAATATACAAAGATATAAAATTTACAAGCGTCTCATGGATGTTCTTCTATGGTTACATTTTAAAACTGCATAAATATATTAAAAAATCACAAAATGTTGCAAACACAGTTTTTAGACTGATACCGAAGAATGGGTAATGTGGTAGGGGGATGCCAAGAAAAACAGGCTCCAAAGATTGCCAAGAAACTCCTAAAAGAAAAAAAAAAACTTGCAACTCCAAGCATTGCAAAGCAAACTGCAACAATTTTGGGTGTGTGTGTGAAAATATTAATATTCAAGTGCAAAAGTAATAGATGCAAACTGTCACAGGTATAGAATTTAGTCCCTGAGGACCATAATTAAGACAGTTGAGTTTTGTCCACTGAATGAATATCAAACAGCCAGTTTAGTAAAAACAAGGACCCAGGCCTTGTTCTTCCAGCGTTCTTAGAAGAATGCTTCTCTTCCTCCTCTTGGATACAAGGAGTTTTCCAGCCAAAGTGAAGCAGCTTTAAAGGGAAACGCTAAGAGAGAGTTACCCCAAAGTATGTTCGGAGTGCTGACCCGCACGTGCCCTTTGCAGCTGAGCTGTGTAAGTTCAAATACGCTCAAGCAGGTGCAAAGGTTGAACCTCTGTTTCGGAAGCTGTTAGCCAGCGGAGCCATTACAGAAAAGTCTTCCTGTCTGCTGGGAACCAGAACTTGCTTCGGTGCTCGGAGGATGACGCTGGTGAGGGTTCAGGGCAGGAGCCGCAGGTGCAGACAGAGACCTGCTGCTCCGCATCGCTGCGGCTGGTAGCGCTGAAGTCACATCTGACCTCAAAGACAAACAGTTTGGTTCCCAGAAGAAAACCTGCCTACCAAAATGCTGGTTTATCCAACCACTGAAACATTCATGCGATGCTGAGCACCAGGATGTGCTCAGACGTCAGGAAGGTTTTAAGGATACATACGTCCCTGTAACACACACATAACAGACCTAATAATCAGAGGTTTAAAAGATGATGTGCTTCTTTTTAGTGAGCACATCCATAAAAATATTAGTGTCTGGCAAGCTCAGATAAAACATCGAGTATTTACATTACAAGGCTTTTTAAAAACGCCGTGTATTAACTATTTTTACCTTGGTGAAAGCAAGATGAGAGCCAAATCACTGGTGCTCATTCAAGCACATGGAAACAATTTTGGCAAGAAAGACTTTGTGTTCGAGCAGTTTGGGGAAATAAACATTCCTGTAAGCTTATGTGCTTTAAAAAATGGGTAGTTCTAAGAAATCCTCCCATGTGTGAAATAGCAGAGATAATTATTTCTGCCTACAAAGGGCAGTTATTAAGCTACAGTGAATAATTATTTCTGCAGAAAGGAAAAAATGTTTTCCCTCTCTGACGGTTTATGTATCTACGCTAATTATGTGACTACTCAGTTCTGTGGCACTGTGAGAATGATCCCTGTCCTGGCAACAGTTAAAATACATCAAGCAGACAGAATGAATGAATAACTAAATTAAAGAGCACAGTAAAAATTCGTATTACTCACATTAAATTTTCAGTGATACATTGCATAAGTTCTTGTAAAACTGAGAGTATGGCCTACAAAGAAACCACTTATCTTTACTATTTTAATTCTTTTTTCTTTATAATTAAAGTAAATAAGCATTCATAAGGGCTTGTTTTAATCTCCTATGTTTATAATTATTTCATTGGCATACAATATCGCACAGGTATTCACACTATCTAACTCTAAGCATCTAATTTAAGTGTGTGAATTAAGAGCCTTTCCATTAAGTGGCCTCCAATGGGCATTCAGACCATATACATGCTGAATATCTGACCACTGTTTTTCACCTGTTTTACTTTAAACCCCATTCATTTGTCCATCTCATAACAACTTAGATTTTAAAAATTATTTTCATACCTTAAGATATGCATAGGCAGGTAGTGAATTTTCAGAAACAAAATACTCCCATGAGTTTGTGCACAAATACTTCTGCAAATCTTGGCAGGTAGCTAAATACTTTGGAAAAATTTGCCTTATAAGGCAAAAGTGGTCATCAAAATGTCTCCTGCTCTGTGTCCTTAACGCATTGTTTCTGACTGGTATTTTTGGTAGATAGATTTAAAAAGGAATTTATTAGACCCAAGGTGGAACTGAAGCGGGTGGCCCAGCATTGCATCACTCCTCCCTAAACTCAGCACTTTGGAAAACCTGGAGGTCCCGGAACTCGCCATGCGTTTTATCCAGCGGCTACAGAAATATAGCTATGTAAAACGCAGGGAGTGTGGGACAGGTCCTAGAATCCAGGGCAACAGCAAAATCCCTCAATCACTCCGGGCAACCTGTTCAGTCTCTTTCTTCCACTGCTTCCTTCAGCCTCCTGGAGTCTACTGCCTTCTTGCTGCCCTGGGGTGCAGCATTGCCCCAGTGCCAGCAGCTGGTTTTACAAAAATCGGGCTGCTTTCCTCTTCGGAAGCACGCGTACCCATGCCTACTCTGTGGCAGGTGTCCACCCACGCTGTGAATCCCAAGTGGACACAGGTCACCTGCTTAGAACTGCAGACCAATCCTCTAGATCTGGAAAAGGACGCTTACGGTTTAGGACAAACCTCTCCCACACTGCATCCCAGGCTGGTTTTCCAGGAAGTCCACCACCAGGCTCACCAGTCACTGGCCCTCCCTTCAGATATGCCCTGGAGTCAAACCCCGTCACTCATCTGGACTGCTTCAGCGTTCTGCACTTCCCTGTTTGCAAAAGCCATCAGTCACTACTTAATCCTCTCTACTTCTCCATTACTTTTCATTTGCTTTCTTATTACCTCACTCATTTTGTGTGGTGTGTCAGATTTCATAGAATTATAGAATCACAGAATCACTTGGGTTGGAAGAGACCTTCAAGATCATCAAGTCCAACCATAAACCTATGCCAAAACCACCCCTAACCCATGTCCCTCAGCACCACGTCTGCCCGGCTTTTAAATACCTCCAGGGACGGCGATTCCACCACCTCCCTGGGCAGCCTGTTCCAATGCTTGAGAACCCTTTCCATAAAGAAGTTTTTCCTCATCTCCAACCTAAACCTCCCCTGGCACAACTTGAGGCCATTTCCTCTTGTCCTGTCGCTTGTTCCTTGGGAGAAGAGATTGACCCCACCTGGCTATAACCTCCTTTCAGGGAGTTGTAGAGAGGGAGAAGGTCTCCCCTCAACCTTCTCTTCTCCAGGCAATTTCGCAATTGAGTACAGGGATCTTCCACAGGGAGGTCCTTTGGTAAACCAAATGTTAGCTCACCATCCTAGACACTGGCGTGGTAGTGGCAGAATCTGGTCTTAAAGTCGCCTTGTTAGCTCGAGGGCAGCACCTCCAGTCCCATAAAAGCTAAGAAACACATTAATCTGCTTGGCAGTATTATGCGAAATTCCTTTCTGAAAGCCAGCTAGATGAATATGGTGATAACACACTCAGTGGATTAGTCTCAGGGGTCATTGCTTAAGATGTCCCTTCATGTCTGCAACACTCATTTCCTACCCCACTGCACATTCATTTTCTTTCCTCCCTCCTGCTGTCTGAGGGAAAAAAAAATTCTATCTTTTCCTAATGCCACAGTGACTCAGTATTTTACCAGCTTTTTTGGTGTTTATTTTATTACATTTAGTATGAAGTATTAGATCTCTGTCACTCATTTTCTAATCTTCTATGAAGAGTTAGGCTATGGATTTGCTTATATGCGTGGGCACAGTTCACATCCTGTGAGCTCAAGAGAAACAAGCTGGTGTCTCTGGTCAGTGCCTTACGCACACAGTACCGCGATTGCAGCCTTCAGCACAGTGCTAACGAATATTCTTGGCACTGTGTCATAATCCTGGAAATGCCCAGTTGCACAAGTTAGCTGGAAATGGTTTTATAATGGCATGGATTATTCCTACTGCTTCTGAAATGACAGCACTTGGAGTCATAGAATCATAGAATCATAGACTGGTTTGGGTTGGGAGGACCTTAAAGACCATCTAGTTCCAACCCGCCTTTCACTAGACCAGGCTGCTCCAAGCCCCGGCCAACCTGGCCTTGAACCTCCAGGGATGGGGCAGCCACAGCTGCTCTGGGCAACCCCGGCCAGGGGCTCCCAACCCTCACAGCCAGGAATTTCTGCCCAATAGCTCATCTCAATCTCCCCTCTTCCAGTTTAAAACCGTTCCCCCTCATCCTATGGCTCCACCCCCTGATCCAGAGTCCCTTCCCAGCTTTCCTGGAGCCCCTGTAGGCAGCGCTGCAGGGGGGTCTCCCAGGAGTGGAGCAAAGGGGCAGAATCCCCCCCCGGCCCTGCTGCCCCCGCTGTGGGGATGCAGCCCAGGGGCCGGGGGGGTTCTGGGCTGCCAGCGCACGGTGCTGGCTCCTGGGGAGCTTCTCCCCCCCAACACCCCCAGTCCCTCTCCTGGGGGCTGCTCTCCAGCCATTCTCCACCCAGCCGGGATTTGTGCTTGGGATTGCCCCGACCCAGCTGCAGGACCTTGCACTTGGCCTGGTTGAACTCCATGAGGTTGGCACAGACCCACCTCTCCAGCCTGTCCAGGTCCCTCTGGATGCCATCCCTGCCCTCCAGCATGCCACTACACCCATCTTGGTGTCATCAGCAAACTTGCTGAAGATGCACTCAATCCCACCATCAGCATCTTCATTAACAATTTTTTTTAAGGTATATTTTCTTTGTCATCTTTTTCATTATGAAAGAAAATGGCCTATCGTATCCCATAGTATCATCTCTCCATTAAGCCATTTTTACATGATTGTGACCTCAACCTCTCCCTCCTTACGTGTTTATGGAAATGCCCTTTTGCTTTGTTCACATACTTGGCAGATTATGACTTCTCAAATTTATTTTTATAGTATGTATTTGTCCTTGTTTTTCATGCTCTGACTGTGTTTCTCTTACTCTGCCAGCTCCCAGTTTGGGACCATCTAGCATGCCATCAGAATACTTTGCTCCTAAATAACAACTCAAATAAGCAAAGAAATCCCTTTCAGAGGAGATTAATTGAATTGTACAAATACGTCTATGAACGTATTTCTTCTAAACAAGAAGAACGTGTTCTTCTAAACAGGTCATATACAATGTGTCAAAAATGGATAAAAATAACCCAGATAATTGCTGTTAAACATTCTTAGTCATTCTGAGGCTTCAACAGCATGATAACTAGTTTCCTTGTTATTTACAATATAATTGATTGACATTCATTTGATATTTATTTTGCTAAGAAAGAACCAACAGTGAATGTTACTAAATACCACTCCAGGCCCTGCAGAAAAAAAATCAAAACAGGAATATAAATGGAGAATTAGAATTGCTTACCACGTGAAGATGGAAAGTTAAAAAGTTTTCGTGCAGATCTAATGAACAAATAAGTCAGAAAGATTTCTTTTCTCAGTGAAAGGAGTCTTTAAGTAGTACTACAGAAAGTGTCTTGGTGGCATAAGGATTTCTGCACTTAGAGGTGTATATATATGAGTATACCATTTTAGAAAAACTTTGCACTATTACAAACCCAGCGTAGCTAATCCAAGTGATAAAACTGTGATCTGCTTCTGGGCCAAAAGCAAGCTGGATCTTCAGTTTATAATTCAGTATCTTTAAGTACACAAATTCAGCCTGCAAGGGGAAAAAAAAAATAAATCAAAGGCTGCCCTTGATAGAATTGCCACAATGGATTAGGCTAATTTTTGTTTGCATCTTCGTGAATCAAGTTTTCCGCATTTTTTTCCTATGTGTGGAATTTTTTCATAGGTGGAATACGCCTGGGCTGTTTGCAGACCAGCTCCAGGGATCCTATAGGAATCCCAGCTCAACTTTAGCGCAATATCCTAAAAGCTGGCAGTGTCAGCAGCAGGACTGCTGGCTGTCACTCCAGAAACTGTATGCTCTGCCCTCTCTGAATATTAACAGCTGCATCAAATAAAAAAATCAATATCCCAAATTCAGAGAGCTGCAACGAGGCTGTAGAGCCAAATGAATCATCTTTCCCCAAAAGCTAGGATGATACAAACCTTACTGAAACTTTACTGCATGTTGAATATCCTACGCTTTGATGCAAGACCATTATTGCCGGCACACTCATACTGTGAAAAGTAATTACTGAGAAACTTCTGTGCACAAAGCCAAGTCCAGAGATAAAACCCCCGAATTTTCTACTTGCTGGCCAAAAACAAAGAAGAAAAGATAGAAAGGAATACATTTGGCTGTTACTTCAAAATAGAAAGTGCTTTTTTAGTGAAAAGGACTGGGTTTGGGTCAATTTTTTATTTTGTTTTATTTAAGGGACTTAATTTTCATTTTGTGTTTTAAAAAAAATTTAATTAGGAAATACGGCTATTTTCCAAAATATCTGAAATGAAAAATCAGATGGCTTCATTTTGGAAGAGTTGCAACAAATATTTGAGCTGCTTCGACCTATTTTCTTTCTTGCCACGACTGTTTTTTTACCAAATTTATTAAGTTTTCTCCTCCCTAGAACTATTTATCCGTTTTCTGTGATGAAATAATAAAAATACAGATTCATTCACTCTATTCTAAGGCTGCCTTCAGCTGCAAATAACATCACACTCAGCATTTTTAACGTCGATTTAACATGTAACCGTGATGACTTCTCAGATCTAAACCAGAGGATCGAGGAATACGAGCCACTCATTTAAGACCTGGACACAGCCAAGTATCTTCAGCCAGAACCAGTGGCATAAACCCCCCATGTTTAAAAAAACCCGGCAAAAACTAAACAGAGCTCTTCGGAATTAGTAACACTTCATTTGGAAATGAGCTGGGCTAACAGCTGTCGTGTCTTATCTTCAAAAGAGAGCTTTATGTGCGTGAGCACAGGGGGAACCTCAAACGCAAGTTCAGCCACAACAATTGAACCCCGGGTTATTTTAGAAGAGAAGCGAAAGGGAAAGGGAAAGGCAAATGGAATAAGGGAAAGGGGAAGGGGAAGGGAAAGGAAAATGGAAAAGGTTAAGGAAAAGGGAAAAAGGAAAGGAAAAAGGGAAAGGGAAAATGGAATAAGGGAAAGGGAAAATTGAATAAGGGGAAGGGGAACGGGAAGGGGAAGGGGAAGGAGAAGGAGAAGGAGAAGGAGAAGGAGAAGGAGAAGGAGAAGGAGAAGGAGGAGAAGGAGAAGGAGAAGGAGAAGGAGAAGGAGAAGGAGAAGGAGAAGGAGAAGGAGGAGAAGGGAAAGGGAAAGGGAAAGGGAAAGGGAAAAGGAAAAAGGAAAAAGGAAAAAGGAAAAAGGAAAGCCATGAATCATATATATACCCCGGCAGGCCTGTCTGTGGAGATACCTCTGTGGAGAAGGAAGTGGGATTTCCACAGAAGATTAAGAGACAGCCGTTAGTCAATCCTTGGCTTCACATCGGGCCTTTCAATCACAAAGGGTAAAAGAAAAGGCAGCACATACAAATACCTGCAGGCAGCCTGTTCAGCGTTCTCCGACTTGCGCTCTGACAAAAGACTTAAGGGTGTGAGCTTTTCACTTTTACTTCCTTCCTTACCAATTTTCCCAGTTTGGTTAGCTTACAGAAGATAAGACTTGGAATATCACTACATAATTTATGAAATCCCAGGGTTTGTCTGAATTGGGGATTGAGATGAACTGACCAAAACAGTGGTGTTCATAAACAAACCCTAATACGTTCAGTTCTCATTAACAGTTTTTCAGGCTGTCGTGGTTTAATCCGAGCCGGCAATTAAGCCCCCCACAGCTCACTCACTCCCCCTGTGGCTGGCTGGGGGAGAGAATCCGAAGGGTAAAAGTGAGATAAAACTCATGGGTTGAGATAAAGACAGTTTAATAAGCAAAACAAAAGCTGTGCACACAAGCAAAGCAAAGCGAGGAATTCATTATTCCCTGCTTCCCGTGGGCAGGCAGGTGTTCAGCCGTCCCCAGGCGCGCAGGGCTCCAGCACACATCACGGTGACTTGGGAAGACAAACGCCATCGCCCCCAGTGTCCCCCCAGGTGTATGCGCTGAGCACGATGCCACATGGTGTGGAACGTCCCTGTGGTCAGCTGGGGTTGGCTGTGTCCCCCCCCCCAGCTCCCTGTGCCCCCCGCCTGCTCGCTGGTGGGGCGGTGTGAGGAGCAGGAAAGGGCTTGACTGCGGAAGCGCTGCTCAGCACTAACTAAAACATCCCTGAGCTATCAACACTGTTTTCAGCACAAATCCAAAACACAGTCTCATACGAGCTTCTCTGAAGAAAATTAACTCTATCCCAGCCAAAATCAGCACACAGGCAAAGCGACCTTCCTTCACCACTTAGAGTTCTGAGTTTTCCCAGTAATATGCCAAGGCCAAAGCTATATAATACTGGGGTCACTTCACTTTCCAGAGATATCCTCTACATAAGCAATTCTGATGTTTTAGCTTACACATATTTACTTTTTAATTTGTCTCAGCTATACCATGGCTTTCAATTTAAGACAGGACCTTGTATGCTTTACACTCAGTAAGTGTTTCTCTCATGAAGAATAGTATGTATTAAATTTTTGGAAATTAAAAAAAGGGAGACGTTTCACAATCACTTTCAAAAGACATTTCCGGAGACTAAAGCACTTACTTAAACATTCCCCAAAAGATTATCTTGATCTTGATCTAGAGATAGAGATCTTGAGAGATCCATTCAGAAATCCCGCTGACTATAAAGTTTGGCAAGAAACAGAAAAAAAATGGGCAAGTTCAGAATCTGTCATTCAGGCCAGAGCCAGACCAAAGAAGGATTTTGCCCTCTCTTACAGTCTATGCTGTAGCCAGTGGTCACTCTGGGACACACCTGGGATTTTCAGAGGCAACATTTTTTATTCCTAAGGAGTAAAAACAATCTACTTCTATTCATTCATTAAATAAAACAAAAGCATAGACTAATACTATTGGCAGGCATATCTCCTCTACCCCCTCTCCTGCTCTCCCTTCCTTCTCATTTACGTCTCAGTGTAAAATGGCCTGCATGCTAGAATTTATTCTGCCTATGTAAACCAATAATCCTCACTGAAACACTCTTATTTGAAAGAAGTATTTCATTAACATGCAGTGATTTATGGCCAAAGAACTGGAATGTGATTCAAGCCTAACAACGCGCATCTTAGCCGATTTCTGCTTCATTGTTTGCTTTCTCGCGGTCGTGCTGGGACTATTTACTAAACCGCTGCATTGCCTCATAGTACTGTGTTCTGGGACACACATCTTAGGAAGGCTGAAACATTCCCAAGTCTTGCTGGCCACATCTCAGAACGCTTCCTGTAAAGAATGCAGATTGGTATAGAGTATTTAAAATTTCATAATTCTGCTTGTGTTGGAAATGGACTTGTACGTTTACAAGAAGCAGCTATTTGACATCTGAAGGTGCTGGATGTTCATTGTCAGGTATATTTTTCTCTCTTGCCTTGCCAGAAAAAAGAACTGAAAAGCGGACTATGTTTAGCGATGCCTAAAATGTCGGCCCCCTTGAAATAAAATCTGGAACCTCCTCTGTGGCACTGAGGCAGCCTGCACCACACCAGACAAGGAGGCTGTATTTTGACCAGTGCTTTAAGCCACGTTATGCTGGCAGCACCAATGAAGTAAGTTGTTATCCACCCCAGCTGAGCCAACGGACCCTGCAGCATGTCACCCCCTCATTTTTGAATGTAGAATCACTTGGGTTGGAAGAGACCTTCAAGATCATCAAGTCCAACCATAAACCTATGCCAAAACCACCCCTAACCCATGTCCCTCAGCACCACGTCTGCCCGGCTTTTAAATACCTCCAGGGATGGCGATTCCACCACCTCCCTGGGCAGCCTGTTCCAATGCTTGAGAACCCTTTCCATAAAGAAGTTTTTCCTAATCTCCAACCTAACCCTCCCCTGGCACAACTTGAGGCCATTTCCTCTTGTCCTGTCACTTGTTCCTTGGGAGAAAAGACTGACCCCACCTGGCTATAACCTCCTTTCAGGGAGTTGTAGAGAGGGAGAAGGTCTCCCCTCAACCTTCTCTTCTCCAGGCTGAACAATCCCAACTCTCTCAGCTGCTCCTCAGGAGACGTGTTCTCCAGAGCCCTCACCAGCTCCGTTGCCCTTCTCTGGACACGCTCCAGCACCTCAATGTCTCTCCGATATTGTAGTGCTCAAAACTGAACACAGTACTCAAGCTAGCTCCCTCCTGGGAGGGAACACTGTTTTTTGACCATGGGATGAACTGGCTTGGAGAAATGAGCCAGCTAAAACCAACTTTGTTCGGGGTTAGTTTTTAAGCTGGTTCATTTCCCAGTCAAGATCACCATGTGGCTGCGTGAGCACTCAGGATATGGGAGAAATAGGGGAACGACGGGTACACAGGACAGATTCTTTAGATGTTGCCATCCATGTGTTCTCGGTTTCTCTTTGACGTCAAGGTCTGATGAACTACAGACTGTATCTCAGCAGTGAGATCCCAAACAATCATCATGGTGATTGTCAGTGCTGCTTTAGAAGTCTGCACACTGCGTAAGGTATCACCTACAGTTACTAAGAACACAATAAATGTAAGATTCAGATGTGCTCCTCTCCAGGACCTGGCATTGCACCAATACAAAGAAGACATTTCTGTTTGCCTGGATTTTGTAGGTTTTTTTTTTCCCCTAACAGAGTAGAGCTCACTAAGGATGGGAGGTGGTACAGCAATCGCCATTCCCTTTGGCCAGGCCAGCTGCCGGGGAAAGCGTAAAGGATTGGGACAACTGGGTGCATTAAAGAGAGGTCAATTGCAGAGACCTGCAATTTTATTTTATTTTTCCTGGCACTAATAATATACACAAGTACACACCATTTTCCAGACTCTGCAAATCTTGAAGACAAGCAGGGAAGGCAGCGCTAGCCTCTGTTGGCCAGGTTTTGAAAGGAAGCACAAAATAAACTGGACAGTCACGGAACATGATCCTGTCGGAGTATGAAAGTACCACACGTGCCATCAGAACACCTGAACACAGTGGCTGAACGTGGCTTCTGAGCATCATCAGGCTAAAGCATTCACAACTGTCAACATTCAGATGCTGCTAGTCCTGCCTGGAGAGCAAGGCTCCTTTGCAGCCAGGGTACCTCAAGGACCAGATGGGCACTGAGCAGGGTTTTCATTATGACACTCATGATCTAAGCACCTAAATTCCATTTACTTCCTTCTTTGGACCGGTTCTAACTTTAAAAGAATACCCTCCCTCTGAAGGTAATGCCATGAGATCCTCAACAGTTGCTGTCCAGAAGCTGAATTATGGTCAAACTGTTTTGGTACCAATAACAGGTAAGCTTATGGCTGTGAATCTTCTTCCAGCTTAATCAGAGTGTTTCCTGCTGTAGACGACTCCTAATCCTAGGCTGCCAGAAGGGTCATGGTTTTCTTTTGAAGTTTCCAGTTCAGATTTCTAGGCTTATCGAGAGTTTTTCAGACTCCTGAAGAACAAGTCTGGTAACAATGCAGACTTCTCAGAGAACTCCTGAAAGTTTTAAAGCTTCTTGTACTCTTATGCTATATTTTACTCCTTGATTTTCCCCTTTAGTTAGACTCTTCTAGAGTTACAAAATCAATGCTTTTCCCTTTACTCTGACTCATGTGTGGTTAATGCTATAAATTCACAACACATAGAAATCAATGACCATATCAACCCCAAGTCAACTCCATTTCAGTTAAAGAACTTGGTCCAGTTCAGTCCCTCCAATAAATTTCTTTCACCAAACAAGCAGAAACACACTGTTCTGCTCAAATCCCAAAGCTAGCCATGTAAACAGACTGGGGTTGCTGCATTCCCTGGAGTTTAGAGAAATATGGCTCTTTCAGAACAGCAGTGACTTCCCAACATGACCATGGTTACTGGAGAGTGGCCTGCCACTCTGACATTTAAATCTGAAATCTGATGTACTTAGGTCATAACATAATCACCTCCTCCTCCCTGGCTACTCCAGCTAAACCTCTCCCTTTTGCTCATCTCATTAGTAACCAACTTTGTGTTTATAAAGCAATAGTAAACATAGTTATCCATTGTCAAGGCAGAAAATAATAATAAAAAATATTCCAAATACAGGGTCATAGTTTCGTCTACTTATCTTAAAAAACAGATACGGACATTTGAAACTGACATAATAATTACCCCATGGGTAAAACTCCCACTGAACTCAGTGGCACGAGGTGATTGCTACCCAAGCAGGGCGCAATCCGAGATTCCCTTTGTACAGCCCATGAAAGCAGAAGTTCTGAAAACCTTGCTCTGACTGCTCCTGTGCCGGCCTCCGCAAGCGTGCACGCACAGCCCAGCCGATTTCACTGCTTTTCTCTGAAAGTAGAAGTCCACATCTGCTAAGTGACAACTCTAACTTCAGCTTCTACTCTAACTATGTGGCATATTTTGAATTTTTGAGGATTAATTTCTTTAACAGTCAGTGCTAACGGACGGCTAGCCATACAAAATACTTTGGCCAACGAGTACAAGTCTGTTTGCAATTTTGAGAGTAACGTTTAAAAGACCAGTTTGTTTTAAAGGAAGCCTGAAAGCAATTCTATGAATACACTTTCTTTTTTTTCTTGGCCTAGGACATAGACATTGCCCAAATTTTGTTTATGACTGCAGTGCATCTATGACAAGTATCTAAACAGATAGTAAGTCTTGAATTCAATCAGCTTCGTCCAGCTGCTTGGCTACAAGGTGCCTGCTCCTGTATCCAAGAGCTTTTAGTGAAAGATGCGTGGGGTACTTTTTTTCCACCCACCCACGCTGAAGCACACACACACTTTATACCTGCCAACTGGCAGCTCCCGTCGCAAGAAGTCCAGTCCGTCCTAGCAACATAATCTGCACGACAAAGCAAGTTATAGCAGCACCCTCAGGATCCACAAGAGACTCTTTCCTTTAGTTACCCGCATGAGGCAGGATCATTCAGTAACCAAAGCCTTTTACCTTCCCCTTCAAGGAGGAGCCAGTGCTTTCTCTTCCTCAAACTGATCATCACGGAGATCTAAGGTTTTCTTTCCCTGAAGCAGGTCTTCCCTGAAATCTTTTAAGAAAATGAGTGCCCACTGCCTGACACAGTGGGTGTCTGCAACCATGTCATGTCACACCAGTCCGTGTTTCAAACCTTCTCTAACCTGACCAACAGGCACGCTGAAGCTCTCCTCCCCTTCTTTCCCTGTGCTGGCAACGGCACTTCTTGTCACAGATCTGGGAACGGATGGGGCTTTTTTGTGAGGGGGAGAAAGGAAGTAGTTGTCAGATCAGTGCTCCCATCCAACACACTGAGCACATGCTATGGCCAGCCAAAGGATTTGGAAAAAAATCAGAGACCTCAAACACTTAGTGCAGAGTGAAATTGGCATCGCCTACAGACTGCCCATCAATGACTTTGTTGCCCAATTCTAGGCGCATCTGCTTAGGGTCATTTTTACAAATCTATATACAGAAGGGTTTATAAATCAACCACGCGTCTCTAGGATGGAGGATGAAGCCCTCTGCTTGATGAGAGGTGGCTGCCGCCCCTCATCCCCCTCACCCGAGATGATGGGCTCCCTCCAAGATGGTGGGCTCCCTGAGGAATGGCGGGCTTCCTGAGGGATGGTGGGATCCCTGAGGGATGGCGGGATCCCTGAGAGATGGTGGGCTCTCTGAGAGACGATGGGATCCCTCCGAGATGGTGGGCTCCCTGAGAGATGGCAGGCTCCCTCCAAGACGGTGGGATCCCTTAGGGATGGTGGGTTCCCTGAGAGATGGCGGACTCCCTCCAAGACGGTGGGATCCCTTAGGGATGGTGGGTTCCCTGAGAGATGGCGGACTCCCTCCAAGACGGTGGGATCCCTTAGGGATGGTGGGTTCCCTGAGAGATGGCGGACTCCCTCCAAGACGGTGGGATCCCTTAGGGATGGTGGGTTCCCTGAGAGATGGCGGACTCCCTCCAAGACGGTGGGATCCCTTAGGGATGGTGGGTTCCCTGAGAGATGGTGGACTCCCTCCAAGACGGTGGGATCCCTTAGGGATGGTGGGTTCCCTGAGGGATGGTGGAATCCCCGAGAGATGGCGGGGTCCCTCCGAGACAGTGAACTCCCTCCAAGATGGCGGGTTGCTGCCATCCCAGGAAGAGGCCCGTGTGGCCACCGCCTGCCGCTTGGTTTTCCAGAGCTCTTCCTGGAAATTATTTTTTTGAATGCAGCACCTCCATCAGCAAAGGGTCATTCCGCCACTGAATCTTTTATGCCTTTTGCCACAGCCTGGCAGAGAAGGAAGACCTATTCCTTACAATACAAACACAATCCTAGAGAATGTGGTTTAAAACAAACAAACAAAATAAAACACATTCGCCAGAATTAGCCTGAGGACGCCAAGTCTTAGTCACGTCACTTCAGAGAAGAATCCGGAGGCCGAACCAGAAGCTTCCAGCCCAGTTAAGAGACCGGCGACAGAGCCGCGAGACGGGCGGGAGGCAATGGCCGACTGGCGCCCTTCCTGCCGCCCTGAGGGCGCAGCGCCCAGCGCCCTTTCCCAGCCCGCTCCCTCCCTCCCTCCCTCCCTTTTCTGGGAATCTCCCACTTTCTGTAGGCGGCTACAGCCGGGTGTCCCCCGCGGGCGCCGCCGTTAGCCGAGGGGGGCGGCGGGACGCGCCTCAGGCCGCTCGGGGGGCGGGATGGCGGCGGGCGGGGGGTGTGGGCCCGCGCTGCCCTCCGCTGGGGCGGCGGCCGGCGCCACCTTCCTCCANGGGATGAGGGGCTGGAGCGGGCGGGAGGGCGGGATGGCGAGTGCCGTGTCCCCGGGACACGGGGGAAAAGTGTGATGGCACCGAGGTGGGCCTCGGCAGCTGGCCGGACTGTCCTGTCCTGTCCCGTCCCGTCCTGTGGAGAAGCCAAGCCAAGGTGTTTTCCACTTACGTGCTTTTCCTAAGTCGGGAGCGGCTACAGCAGCGAGTAAATTTTAAGTTGCTTCGCATCAAACAGAAAGGGATTCCTGGACCGTGAGCCTCAGGTGGCCACAGTGCCGAACCCCGGTGGCGAATGCAGCGAGTACGGGGGTGTCGGGTAAAAATCCAGGTGGGAATTCCCAGGTGAGAGCGTCAGGATTGTCCAGGCGGGTCAGGGCGCTGCTGCCCGGGTCTCGGCAGTTGTTGGATGTCCCTTGGGATAATGGCACGGCTTCCCGCGTCTCCCACCGGCGAAGTCCTTGCGCTGCCCCGGCATCCGCGGGCGAGATGTGCTTGGGAACCTGTGCGCCTTGGCATCTCTTGGCCTGATCCTTTTTATCTGCCTCCGCTAAACGTTGTGGCGACAGATTCCAGATTTCACGTTCCCTGCCGTGTAAAGGAAGTGCTTTTGGTTGTGTTAAGCAGGTTTAAGGATTGTATCTGTTAAGCACAGAGCGCACAGGATGGTAAACGGGTGTAACAGTACAAAAGTAGCGTAAAGGTAAGTACGTAAGTTTCCGAACTGAAAAATTAAGTTGCGCGATGTAGAATTCCTCATGTAATGTCTCTGGCTGTTATGCTTAGTAAGGAAGGAGGCTTCAGATATCCAACAGATCCCACTTTTGCCCATAAAATGATACAGCCTTTACATTTAAAAATCCTTTTATCTCAACACAGCTTCTGTTACTCTATATTCTGCTGCAAAAAAGCACCAGTGCACACGATGACGTAATTTCTTTTCCTGTTCCATCAGGTTTCAATGGATTTAACAAGTCCCCCGCTATCTTTAAAAGACAATGGTTTTGTAAGTATTTCCTGATGTTCTGCCTGGAAAAAAATCTGTATTTGACAGTAGTGTCTGTGAATGAAGGTTTGGGCTGGGACTGCTAGGACAGTGCTTCTGAAACGTCTTGTCTCACCTTCTTCCATCCTTTCAAACTTTGGGCATTCCCCGTTCCCGCCTCCTCTTTCCATAGGGAGAGTCCCATTCCCAAGTGTCTGCATTACGGTTCTGTTATTCTGTCCTAGCTCGCTTGCTCATCTGTCTCTGTGGAGGTTTCTTGGGGGAATTTCCTTTTTCCTGGTGCCTCCCTTGGTTCAGGTCCTGCAGCGTGGCAAGTAGCTTGGATGGGACTTCCCCTGGGATTTCTTGTGTTTTCCTTGTTATCTTTTTCTTTCTTTCAGGTTGAAAACTGTTGTCTTAGGCTATTTTTCAGTAAAAAACCAAGCATTCTTTCTTACCAGCTTCCAGCTGTGGCATGTGCATCCTTCTGCTTTCCTGCACTCAGTCCCTTGAGCGAAGGAATTTTTTTCTGGTTTTAAGTTATACACAGATGGGGATTTCCCTGTTGCTTAACAGGCATTTGGAACTGGACAAAGTAGTGGAAAAACTTATTTTGTATTTTATTGTTTTTAGGAAATACCCAGCATTACCAAGAGAATTGACAAGATTATCTAATTTAGACCTTTTCCATGCCTAAATTTCATGGTTCACATTCAAGTTTTATGTAATCTTAAGTAAAAGGGAGGGATTGTTTCAGCAGGTCTCTTTGGATTTTTTTTTTCTTTTCTGCAGAATATTGCAGCCATAGAAACAAAACAGAACAGAGAAAAATTTCTCTCTTCTTGAGCTTTATCCAGTTGTCGTTTTCCTGTACTTGTGAACTTCTGCCCTGACGTACTTAAATTCTTAAACGCCCCTTTTATCACCTTCCTCTTGCTTGATGTTACCTTTTGTTGTCCAGTCTCCCTGAGCTTGGGAGCATCCCATTTTGCATTTTTTTTTCTCATTAGGCCTGTATATTCTTTATACATTCTCTTAGAGGAACTGCAGAGAAAGCATCTGGATAAACATTTGTGGGTTCGAGGGCCTTAGTTCCCTGTAGAAGAATATAGAGACAAATTGCTTTTATTATTTATCAAAATATTAGCCTGTGAATATTTCCAGTTGGATGGCAAATAATGATTAGTGACCAGGATCCATTTGCTTAGATTTTTGTCCTAGCCAGCCATTAAAATAGTTCAATGATTTGGCCTAAGTGCCTCAGTGCAGTTTTAAAAAATTCTGTGGCATATGCTATCCTCTGGCATGCAGATTCTAGGAAGATTAAATTATGAAATACAGTTAAATTATGAAATACATACCTTTCCCTGCATAATTGGAGAAAAACAGCAAACGGGCACACAGGCAAAATACATTGGATTTTCATTAGTGGACACGCATTGAAACCTACCACGGCAAAATGCTTCATCCAGCTGCAGAGGGGGTTTTTTTAGGTTTTTTTATTCTGAAGACTCATTTGAATTGTTTGGTGTGTCTCAGTTTTTGCCTAATGGAGGGAAAAACTCCAGTAGTGCCTTTTCTCTTCTCTCCAGAGTACGACAACCCCTGGCCCTGTTGACACATCAGAAGATGAGATGGAAAGCCTTAAAGAAGAACTGAAGAAATGGAAGGCAAGTTCTGTAAAGCACATAGAATTGTGGAAATTAGCTGAATGATATTTGGAAGACATTTAGTCCGTCCTTCTACAACCAAATCAACTCTCCCCCTATTAAAACGTGTTTGTCTAACTTGTTCTCTGTTCTTCAATGGTACGTGTTTGTGTTGATCTCAGGGGTAACCACACTGGTAAGTCTAAGAAAAATATTAATCCAAAGTGTTAAATAAATATAAAGGGCTTACTTAAGGTTTTGTTTGTTCCTGTGGAAGAAAAAAACAATTAAAAAACTTTCTCTTTTACTATCCAGGAAAGAGTTGAAAAAGCTGAAAAAGCAAAAGCTGACCTTCTTGTCTGTAAATCAAGCGCTGATGAAGAGTACATCAAAGCAGAGGAGGAGCTGATAAAGCTCAAGGACGCTCAAGAGAAGCAGCATAAGGACATTATTATGTCTAGGGACATCCGTGAGGTATGGAGAAGGCTTTCTCATAGCTGTTAGTATTTGGGGAGTTGTGAAGGAGATCTTGATTAAAGAAAATAAAAGTAATATTTCCTTTTCGGTTGAAATGGCTTTACCGGCTTGCAGACTGTATGAGTAGAATGTTCCACATGTAGTTTTTGAGTGGCAGATTAAGAACCAGTGCAATAAAATAAGTCTTAAGGCAATGCTGGAAGTGAAGTGAAGGCAAAACTGAGACCTGTTTTGTATACATGATGAAGACTGATCAAACCAGTCTTCCTCTTCCAAGATTCTCCACTAACAGATGAGTTTCAGTTTTGTGTGATGCAGGTAAAATTGAAAGGGCTTTGTCAACTCACAGCCCGTCTTGTAAGATGTTACAGCGCCCGGGGGATTTGCATTTCTTAAGTGACAGTGAGCTGGGCAAGAGCCAGAACCTGTTCAAAGAGGGCTCGTCTTTCTAGAACTATGTGGTTCTAGAACTAATTGGTTCCTTCCCTCAGCGTGCCATGTGCGGTCATTGGTATAGTAATAGGCTGTCAAGGAGGTGGTGTCAGTGACGTTTGGTTTGGCCTGTAAATTTCTCATCTCACCAATGAGAAATTATGGCTTCAATATTACAAGCTATTAAAATATAATTAATCGGTTAAGTATGTTCAGGATGGCGGGAGATTTTCTGAAAGTTGGGTTTGCTTCTCCAGTCATAAATGTTTGAGTTGTGTAGCCAGAAGTCGTCATTATCATCATCTGGCTTTTGTTTTACGTTACCTTCAGCTGGTGGGAACTGGTCTAAATTGGTCTAATAACTGGTTATTGACTTTAAAGGAGCCATCTTCTAATTGTGGGTGGCTGGAACTGACTACGTCTGCTGTTTCCTTCTCCTGTCGAGGAAATACTGGATTTAGTTACGTGGGTTTTTGCCCATTTAGTGTTCATGGGTGTGGAGGAAGTATGCAGCAGATGGGAGGCAAAAGAGGTGTCCCCTCTTTCTTGCTGACGAAGTATGAAGAGGGAAGAGCAGCAGTGTGTCACAAACTGTCCTCACCCGGTAAACTTTGCAGAAAAGGGAATAACAGTTACTAAGATCACACCTGGTGCAAACCCCAGAATGTCTGTGTGTTGACAAAGGAACAGACGTAACTATGGGAAGTGCTGTGCAATTTAAGGTGCTTGGAAGCACTAGTGCCCTGTTTCAAAAACCCTCCTGCTGTAATTTAACTCAAACTGCTCCTTGGTGAGTGAATTCACCTTGCGGGTGGTTAAAGCTATGCAAAAAATGCATCACGCATGGCTGTCATGTAGAGTAATTAAAAGTTGAAACAGTTTCTAAGGTCTGCAGGTTTTGCTGATAGACATTTTTGTCTTCTGTGTGTTTTAATTTGACATTTAATACTTTTTGGGCTGTAGAGAGAATTCTATGTACTAAACCAAGAAAATGCCGAGCTGAAGAGAGAGATTGAAAAGCTCAAAGAAGACCTTGCAGAAGGTAGTTCAGCGCTTTCGTGGGATCATCAGGTAAAGCTTGAAATATTTTGCACTTTGTCTTTTGGAAGTGCACATCTTTATTTTGTCAGTTCTAGACTGTTGGGGCCAGTTCTTCAGTATGTGAAGCTCTACTCATTTCAATATAAAATATAGCTTGAAGTTATATTTTCTTATTTTACTTGGCGAGATAATGTGAAGCAGGCTAAGAATATGGAAGCAAGTACGTGAGGCATTGAAAACATGAGAGGAATGATGAAAAGCAGAAGATTCTTAAATGGAAGACATTGGAATAAAAAATACACATAATATTAGTAATTTTCAAATACTCTTATATTTCTTGGGCAAGAGGATGGAAGAAAGGGAGTATGTCCATTATATGGCAAATGTAGCATTTATTTTAACCTATATTAAGCTTCACTTGATTACAGTTTTTTCTTATGTTACTCCAAATCAGAGGTAACTCAATTTGCAGCCAGATAAATATTAGTGACACTTAATAGATTTAAATTGACGATCCAAAGTGTCTTTTGGTGAAACTGCTGCAGATTCGGAGGCATGCAGAAATTGGAAAATTGTGGAAATTTCAGCTTTTAAAAACCTGTTTTCATTCTGAATTGGAACAAACCCAAATATTTTGGGGAATTCACAGTAAAATGAAAACTGGAATCATTTTTTGTTTATACAGAGATTGAAACTCTGTCCAAGTGTTACCTTGTTTAATGTTAATGATATTACAAGCTTTAGCTTTCTAAATTCCATTTCTAAGTTTAGGAGATGTCAGTTAAGTCCAGCCTCTTATGTGATCACTGGACAAGGCAGGGCTCCTCTAGGACATTCAGTGTGAATTCAGGCAGGCGGTCGCTGAATTATCTTTAGGAAGAGCGTCTCTCCTTCCGTTGGCAGGAGCGGAATGGAAAGCAAGCGGGCTCTTAGAGAAGATGGTAGTTCTGAAGATAGGTAGCAGGAGTGCTTTCACTACTCTGCTTATTTATTTTATCTTGACACAACCGGTATTTTTCTTCTACACAAGGTTTTATTTTGAAGTAATTACATAGGAGGATATGATATCCTATGAGGATAGGCTGCGAGAGCTGGGGCTGTTCAGCCTGGAGAAGAGAAGGCTCCGGGGAGACCTGATAGCAGCCTTTCAGCATCTGAAGGGAGCCTACAGGAGAGCTGGAGAGGGACTCTTTGTCAGGAAGTCTAGTGATAGGACAAGGGGTAATGGTTTTAAATTGGAAGAGGGGAGATTTAGGTTAGATATGAGGAAGAAGTTCTTTACTGTGAGGGTGGTGAGGCACTGGAACAGGTTACCCAGGGAAGTTGTGGATGCCCCATCCCTGGAAGTGTTTAAGGCCAGGCTGGATGGGGCTTTGAGCAACCTGCTGTAGTCAGAGGTGTCCCTGCCCATGGCAGGGGGGTTGGAACTTGATGATCTTTAAGGTCCCTTCCAATTCTAACCATTCTATGATTCTATGATTCTAAGAGGGGGGCGAAAAAGAGTTATCTGAAACTCCCTCAAGCCCATCGAAGCGGGCTTTCCTAACCAACGTTTTCATGAACAATTTTAATCCATCCTAGTTATAAAATACTTGGCTATTCTTACCTGTTTGACTAGGATGGCAACACACAAGACTGTTTTATTAGCAGACTTCCCATTGCTATAGAGCACTGATGCAATTAGGCAAAAATAAATAGCAACACAAATGGTTCTGATTCTTGCATTTTGCAAATTTTACAAACCAAAAGTATTCTGCTTCTGCAGGTGGAAATCCCTGTGGACTTCAGCTGAATTTTTATTGTATAAGGTCAGGTTTAAGTTTGAAGTTAATTGAAGGGAAAAAACCAAAACCCTCCTCGCTGACAGAAATCCCAGGAATAGACAAGTACAACTAACCAGTTTAGTTAGAAGAGTTATAACTGTTCTTCCAGCCATGACTTCAACCTGCTTGACTGTTAAACTTTAAAAAAACCCTAAATATATGTAGCATTTCAAGGAAAGACTACTGTTCGTTTTTCTGTTCTGCAATAAATTACAGAAATGCTTTTTTTCTTCCCCCTATGCTGATTCTAAAATACTAGATTAAAAAAAAGGTAGCAGAAATGAAAGTGAAGTTCACTCACATGGAAGACATGAAGGATGATTATCCAGATACTCACTGTGTTTTTCGTGCAATTACAAAAATCCCATTCAGACTGAATCCAAACCAGGCACTGCTTACTTTTGAAGATGAAGAAGGTATGATGCATATTTTAAGTATAAAATGAATGTCTCTGATATATTTCATTGTCAAAGGGAAAAGATTTACATAAACATTTTGGAAAAAAAAATCAACAACAGCCAAAGAGAGAATACACAGAGAACCTTTCACTATTATGATAGAAATCAGTAGAAAAAAATCCTTGCAACCGCTCTGCTTGTCTTTCTTGGGTTACCAGATTTCTGCTCTCAGCTAATACAAACAATACTTGGTGTTTGAAATTGGAAATATGTTTCTACCTCACAGAGTATTGTCAAGAATGATTCCAAGTGTTTTGACAGCAGAATTTGATTATTTTCTTTACTCTGGGCAGTATCTTATTCTGACAGCAGTTATGTATATTCCAAATATAAAGCTAGTGTCCCGTTCATTTCTTCCAGCTAAAGCCTAACCTTACTAATAGGTGTTCTCTGCACTTAGTAGTGATCCAAGGATATTTTAAAAGAAATACGTGAAGTCTAGTGTTAATATTTGATACAGTGAGAGCATCTTCTGACAGCTTAAAGGTTCTACTATTCTGTACTACTCTAAAGATAGTATAGTGTTTTACCTCTTGCCTATAACCAGTGAGACTTTATGGAAGTAGACCTGAAGACACGGATAGTGGGATCTGGTGGCCTAGCTGTTACGTATTTCTCCTTTATTGATGCAAAAGCAGATTTTGCTTAAGAGACTGGGGAATAATTTTGGGTTTATAATGATGAAACAAAGCTTTTCATATCTGAAAACTTGTGATTTTCCTTAGTTGCCCAGAGGCTGATAAAAATGGGTAAGCATACTGTGAACCTGGACAACAAAATAGCAGATGTGAGCGTGAAACCTTTTACACTTGAAATGGGAATCAAATTTGAGGTAATCAACTGAAATATGAAACTATAAAGATACGAACTTGCAGTACATAAAAAGCTGTATGCTCAGGGAGTTTGGGTGTTTTCAGTCACAAAGCGTACAAAATTACTTTCTTTAGCTCCACATCACTATTTCTGGAAAGAAGATCGAGGTTTCAGAAGTACCTGAGCTACCCATCCCTGAAGAGTGGATGAGAGACAAATTAGAGCTGAATTTCTACAAATCTGACCAGGGCGGAGGAGGAGAAGTAGAAAGTGTGAAGTATGACAAGCAGTCTAGAACTGCTGTTATTACATTCCTCAGACCTGGAGGTACAGTATGTAGTATTTTGTTCGCTGGGTGTACGGGCCATATTGTTCATTCTCTGTTAATTTAACCACTGAATCTAGCAAATTCTTCCACAGAGAGTTAAGTAGATCAGGAAAGGGTCACCCACACATCTGTAAATAAAGCAGTATTTCATCATCTTCCTTTTTGATCAAACATGACCTGTTACGCAGCTTGTGAGCTTGCTTTCTTTCTTAACTTCGTCAAAAACTTTGCAGTGCTAGACACTTACATTGCGAAAAGAAAATGAGGAAAATGTGTTTGATTTTAGCTCTTGTTTCATGACAATGAAGTTAGACAGGCATTCAGATTGCCCAACTGTATGAAATTCTATGAAGATCAGTGGAGCCACATCCATTTAGAGCAGCTGCTTTAGATTTATTTCAGAAGCTTTTGTGGGTATTTAATGATATTTCTTTGGAAATGCCAGATAAACTTTTTTCAAAATGCATATGAAGAATCTACAAGTGTGCTATTATGTATTAGTTTCTAAATCGGTGTAAGAAAGATTAGTCTGTTCTTTGATATGCTTACAAAATGCATTTTAAGTTATATTACTCCTCTTTTTCCCATTCTTCATTACAGCAACTAACGGCTTTGTGAGATGTAGTAAATATCCTTTATTTGTAAATGGAAGGTGCTATAGGCTTTCTGTGTTCCCAGACACCGACGTACACTTGGAAAAGTTTCAGGTAAAAGAATCTAGTCCAGGCAAACCCCTAAGTAGATAACCCCCTAAAGAACAGATATGTGGGAAATAGGAGATATGGGCAGAATTTTCAGTTCTGAGGGCTGCACAAGCTTTTGTGTCATGTGCTTTGTGAAACTCAATAGCACGTGTGAGTCTGCAATATGCTGCTCTGCTGATAATCTGGTGTTTTGCAGTGTGAAAGCTAAACTTCACTTTAACAGGGCGTGCATGTCTTTCCTTGATCAAATTTTATCCTTACTTACCATAATGCCTGCGCTAGACAGAAGGCAGATACCGAATTGTTTGTGAAGTAGGTTAATAGTAGACACAACAATGTTTTTCCGAGTCACAAAGCACCCTCATATCCATCCCTAATGACAGGCCTCCTTGATGGTCTCAGCAGAGACCCTTGTTTTATGAAACATTTGCCCATTCATTTTTTTCATTCATTCATCCAACCCAAATACTGACTTCTCTTCCTGTCACACTTGTCGGCTTGCTCATCATATTCTCACTGAAATTGTCTTTGACTTTGTATGAATAGATTGTAATCAAGTCAGTATTGTGTATATAATCAGGCCTTTGTAATTAAAGCATTGACTAGTGTGCATGAATTTATGAGATCCAACAGCATTCTTCGCAGGTGTGTATCGTGTGCTGGCATGGATCTGTGGGGAGCGATGCTGTCTAGAGCCACCAGAGATCCCCAAGCCCAGCATGTGTGTGTGCTGGGGAGTGCAGGACACCCCAGTTGAGGAGGCCATCTGCTTTGCCTTTTGGATTTGGTAGGGTGTGATCAGAGTTCGGAACTCCTGCTGTTTTCAGTGACAGAAATATACCGCACTGCCCGAAGTCTCAAAATGTAATCAAAGATCCTAGCCAGACCTGATCAAGAATACGTTTCTTTCCAGTATCTGTCAGTTCCTCTAGCTGTAGGTGCAACAGCGGATGTGTAACGCAAGTTTGTTTTTCTTTCCTCAATAGCTCTATTGCGGGATTTCTAAGAAGACCATTCTTTTGAAAGGAATTCAAGACACGGAAGATGACGAGGAAAGCGTACAGGACATGATTGAAATTCATTTTCAAAAGCCTAGTAATAGCGGCGGGGAAATAGAGACTATCAAATACGTATCAAAAGGAGTAACATGGGTTTGTTTTGAGGAGGATACTTCAGATGCCATAGAGGAAATTATAGGTTAAACTCATGAAGTTTCAAGTTTTTGCTTCATCAGAGGCATGGAAAGTTACGTACATTGTACTTTGAGTATCTGAAATTTATACTTGAAAAAGAGGAACTGCCTGCCTTTCGATTTGTGTAACGGCACAGACTGCAAAGCAATTCAATAAAACCCACTGCTTGGTGTTCCAGAGGTTCGTGATTGTAGCCACAGAAAAAGCCTTTACCTGCACTTGAAACTTAATCTATGATTGCCTTCTGCAAATTTACAGATTTTGTATCTTGCAAATTTTAGATGGCTCACATACTCCCAAGTGGGATAAATCTATTCCTTCGTACATTTTGGTTACAAAAGCCATATGTAATCCCAACCAAAAGCATCTAAGTCAATAGCCTGTTTATTGTTTGGTTTTAATACTTGTTTCTACAATGACCTTTTTAATTATTTTTGTTTGTGATTTTGCTTACTTTAATATTTTAAAGTTAAGAATTGAGATGATTCTTCATCTAAACCGGTTTGTTTTGTAACAGCGCTGGGGCGACAGTCTGATGGTTCTTGTTGTGTGTGACTGGCCAGGCTGCTGGCTCTGGGGGGGGTATGTAGAGAGGGCTCCGATGGAAAAAGGCATATAGAGTTTAGGACAAATTAATTTTTCAGCATGTAAAGTCCCCCCTTTTGTTTCCAGTTCATCCTTCCAGCTGTCATTCTAAAAGATCTTTGAAATAAAATAGAAGCACAAAGTCAGAGGCGGATTATTTTCCAAGGAGGAATGTTCTTCCTTCTCTGCTGTGGGCCTTTTTTTTCAGTCGCTCCCCTTGCGGGCTGAAATGGTTTGGCGACAGCAATCTGAACTCCAAAGCAGCACGGCTCTAACATTGAAAATAACTTTATTTTCATAGTATTCGACACCTTAATATGCAGGGAGAGGACAATGCAGCGAAGTAGGGGGAGAGCAGCACTGCAGAGGTGCCTCGGGAGTTACTATGGTGGAGAAGCTGCTGGTGGGCAGTGGGTAGGGTGGGATGTGGGAGGGGGAAGGCTGTAGCACCACAGCTGGTTGCGAATTCACTGCTGGGCGAGATACGTGCGACTGCAGCACCTCTTGCTGTTTAGCGCGTGCAAAGGCACGGGCTGATTACCTGACCGTGATGAAATAATAATGTAAAAGAAAAGCACTACGGGAGCACTTATGGAGATTGCGTACTTTGGCGTGTAACGGTCTTAAAATGTTGGTAAGATCAGATGCCTTAAAAAGAAAGGTAGGTGTGTGTGTGGGGGGGAACCTGGCGAAGGTAAAAAAAGGTTCTTAATTTTAACTGTACCAGTTTTAATGCTGAAAGCCAAGAATGCAGAATTTAGGTGATGTGTCTAGAAACGGCAATATCCTTTTTTTTCTCCCTACTGGAGCGAAGCGATCTTTGACTGGCGCTCTGAGGAAGAGCTGGGACTTGTCTCCATACCGTGGAGACCGCGTTTCCATGGACGCCGCTTCCAGCGTGAGCCAAACCTCCGGGCCGAGTCGCTCCGACGGCCGCCGGGCCTGGGACCGTTCGGGTGGTCGCTAATGGTGAAAACCGGGCAGCTCCTGGTGCCTTCCGCGCTTCCTCACCGCGGGGCCGGCGGGAGGCGGCCCGGGGCAGGGCCCGTGCCCCGCCGCGGGGCTGTCGCACCGCCCGGGCCGCCA
>VZSF01006625.1:811884-963517 GCA_013398295.1 Chionis minor | reverse complement strand
GCGGAAGCCTCACCTCAGCGGAGCGGCGGCCATGGCAAGTGCCTGCGGCGGGCGAGCGGGCGGGACGGGCCGGGAGGGCAGCGCCGGGCGGCGGCGGCTCTGAGGAGAAGGGCCGCGTCCCGCCGGGGGAGGCCGGGGCTGCCCGCCCGCCCTCTGGCGCCTGCGGAGCCCCCTGGCAGCGGGGTGGGAATGATGGCGGTGTCCCGCGCCGCTGGTGGAAAGCTTCGGGAGGGGGGGAAAAGTAACGGCGCCATGAAGGGAAGGAGCGAGTCGTGTCCGCCCCTCGCCGGGTTCCCGCCCTGAGGAAGCGCTGGGTGCTCGCCGCCATGGCCTGCGCTTGCGGCCCTCCTCTTCGGCCGCGTGGTAACCTCTCTGCTTTCCCTCTCGCTGGCACTAATACTGCAGGTTTTTTAATAGCACTGAGCGCGGATGAGGTCTGTGGGTGAGTCTCCGTATTCGCATCGCCCACCAGCCTCCATCCGCGCAGCAGATAACAGACCCCGCGGTCGCCATGGCCCGGCGTCGCCACCCTCCTCTCTCGGCATCCCCGTGGCGCCTCTGGCAGCGCCGCAGCCACGGCTGGTGACGGCCACCCGCTCGGGCCAGCCTCAGAAGGGATCCAGCACAAACGAAGCGTATCTTCCTGGGTTGTTTTGTTGGTTTGGTTTTTTTTCCCCTAACCCCAGTAGCAAGCATGAGTGTTGTTCCGAAATACCAGCTGGCAGGGTGCGAGGTGCGCTCGTGCACAGGCTGCCGTTGGCTGTGCAAAGCCTGACAAAATGCGGCGTAAAGCTCCGTCGGTCTTGGGGGCACCCTGTTTATATTCTCTCTGTGTTGTCTCATCAGTGCAGAAACTTGCTTTTGCGTGAACGTTACCACCAGCATAATTGCCTAATATAATTGATGTTCCTGGCTCTTTAAGTTTGATGGATGATTAAAAAGAAAAAAAGCTCTCGTGTCTTTATGACTTAAAAGCTTGCATGGTGGCACAGCCGAATTGAACCTGTCTCCTCACTCCCTTCTGAAGCATGGCGGTGGTGGTCCACGAGGCTTTGGACGCACGTTGATGAAGCGTTCACCCCCGGCGGCGCGTTCTGCAGGCTTTGTAACTGCTGTGCTGGCCCTGATTTTTTATGCAGCCCAGGTCCAGAAGAAACATAGTAAGAGAAGTCTAAAGGATGTAGATGGAGTGACTGACCTCGAGTACAGTCACTTTGAAGTTACTGACAGTCCGTTCCCGTGAATGCTGCCATGCAGACGTAGTAAATTATTTTCTTTCCTCCAAGAAGTCAGTGAACTGTTACAAAATTTACTCGGTGTTCTGCCATTTACAGTATTTTTGCTGTGATATTCCCAGTGAAATATTACTGTTTATGGCTGTGTAATAAGAATGGAAAGAAAATACGCTTTTCTGCCCAAGACATGGATGCAAATCCTATTTAGGATGGATTTCATGTTTGCAGCGCTGGGAGGTTTGGCTCTGATGAAAATCATGTGTGTAGTTAGTTGTTATACGCAGGGCGAGTCTCGGATGACTGGGATTATGTTCTTCCAATTTAACAAGGTTATCCATTCAGTAAGTGGAGAGAGATGAGTCAGAGCACAGCCCTCGATCCCAGTGCTCATCAATTTAACAAGTAAGGACAGTTTGAAACTGACCCTTCCACTCTGAAAAGACAATCCTTACTGAACAGTACATGCAATTACAGTCTTTACATTCTCTTCAAGTTTTGAATATTAGAATTGGAGGAAACAACCGTATCAGTGTGACACCGGACCTTTCATTTGAGAAGCTGTTAAATTTAGATGTCATTTTTACTGCTTTAAGAAGATACTGTGAGGGTGTAAATTACACTTTAAGACCATTTTTTTCTGCACAGTAATGGAAAGGTGCTTGAGGGAGCCTGGCATTCAGTGCAATCTGATTCACATTCTTCTTAATTACCTACTAAATGTGCGTGGTGTTGTCTGTGCGAAGGGAAGGGGACTTGCTTCAGCGGTGAGGGTGAATCGGGGTAACCTCTGTGGGAGCTCACGGGTACTCCTTGCGCTTACACTGTGCCATGTCTCTGTGCGCAGGCTACAGGACAAGCTGCTAAATCAGCAAGGACAGTTGTCATCGCTGGTGTTCCAGATGGCCTTCTGCATGATGATGTCATGACTGACATACTGGTGATTCATTTCCAAATGTCGAAGAATAACGGGGGAGATGTGGAAGAAGTAATGTATCCAACAACGAAAAAAGGAGTTGCGTATGTAACTTTTGAAGATCAAGAAGGTAATCAAGGATTAACGCATGAAATGCAGCCATCCCCCAAAGAATTAGCCCTAGAATATTAACCCTAAACCCAATGATTACAAATTGTGTACTGGTACTAGGATTTTGTATAACTGGAAGACGAACACCTCTCTTTCATTTCGTCAAAGTTTTGGGTTTTAATTTCTGTTCGGTGAAGACATGACTCTGATAGGCTTTGTGCAAAGTGTTTGTTATGTTTGGTTTTAGGAATAAATTTATATCATGCATAACAGATATGATTTTTTTAGTCAGGCTTTTGAGGATAAATCTCTGCCACTTAGTGGTCTAACAAGACAGGTTTCTGTCTCAACAATTTTGACTAATACATAAAATACTAGGCAAGAGTATTGAATTGTCTGTGTGTGTGTATGGGAAATTGTTTGGGAAAGCGTCAAGAGAAAACCACCTGTGAAGTGTTCCACCACGAGACTGGTAACGGCACGTTCCCTTGCTGTGCAACAATTGAATCTGGCTTTCTCTTTAGTTGTAGAGAGTGTTCTAAAGAAGGATGAACATCGACTGGAAGACAAGAGGTTGTCCAGATACTATCCGCTGAAAGTGACCCGTTACTGTGAAAACGTAAGTGCATTCGTAATTTATCTAGTTGCGCTGCCATTGCTATGTTAACCATTACTTAACTTCTCTCATTCAAAATTCTAGGTCTTCAGCTCTGTCACGTCTCTCCTCAATATGTCGATTTTCAAAGATCGATTTGTTTTAGAAGACCTGATACAAGAATTTCAAAAGAAGAGCCCAGCTTTGAGCTTTGGTCCTTTGCAATCCAATGGGCATATTTCTGTTCAAGGGTCATTTCCAGCAATGAAATTGCTAAGAGACTTTCTCTTACTAAAAGCAAAATCCCTTTCAGAGGAGGACAAAAGAGGAGAAAGTAAGTCCCATCGGAGACCAAGGAGGCGACTACAGCAACACAGACTTACCACGGAGACAAGTAGTTTCATTCATGATGCAGATGGGGAAAAACAAGTGGTTGTTCTTGATACAGATGTATATCACTACATGAAGGACTTTTTTCCCAGGACATTCCTAGTAGCTGATGATGTTGTAATTTCAGACATCACTGATGGTGATATAACTACAGTATATATTGAGAGTGCTGGAAGTAAGTCTGATGCTGAACAGGTATTAAGAGTCAAAGAGCAAATTGAAAACCTGTCTCTAAGACTCCATAGTGCTTTACGTAAAGAAAGGATCTACTTTGAGGAAGAAACTGGAGATGAAAAGCAGAGATATAAACGGGCATGTGAAAGTCTAAAACCCCATTACCCTCATGTTTTGATCATTCCTTATGGTACTTACATTGATGTTATAGGCAATGCTTCTGAGATTCTTGAATTTACAAAGGAAGTGAGCAATAAGGTTCAGGGGCTGCCTCAAAGCGGGTAGGAAGTTAGTGTTCGTGCTTTTTACGCGTTGTGCTTCTCATGCAGACAGTCCTGTTGCAACCTGTGCGCCTCTGTCAGTGCGGATCTGTCCCATTCCTCCCACTCACAGGCAGGGAATCCTGCACACCAGGGTAAACAGGGCCATTCCCCCCACATACCAAATTAAGTTCAGAACAGGAAACGATCGATCGCTGTATCTCTCGTGAGCTTGGAGACCGAAGTAGTTAGGCCTTCTCTGTCCGGATGTAGTCACCTTTTTCCTTTTGTTAGCTGTGTCCTGGGCACAAGCACACTCATTCCATCTTGCTGTCCGGGAGCACGTGATGAGAAAAAAGGATTTTTTTTAAGAGTTCTCATTAGCGTGAGAATTCAGACTCACAAAGCTGGGCGAGCCAACCTGATATGACATACTGCCTTGAAGTTGAGTTATGTTTCTTTGTGCCAGGAGATGACCACTGAAAAGGGGAATGGCGGCCTTTTTCTGTTGCCTTTATCTGCGGAAGGAAGTTCTCCTCATTGAGATGCACGAAGAAGATAGAGCTTTGACACTCGGGGGAAGGAATGCTTTATTAAATTTGCAGGCTTGTCATATCCTGAGAAAGACCTTAGAAGATGGCATTGGAAGTTCTTGACAGTAGAAGATAAGCAAGTTTGTTTTCATAGGAGCAATAATGTTTTTTTCCCAGCTGTAATGGCATTTGCAGCATCCCCTGACGGCATGTTATTTAGAAATGAGAGTATACCCAAAGTTTTGATGGGAAAATTTGGGGACGTTCAGACTTTTTAATCAGATTCTGTTTATGCAAATCCATTTCTGTATCCATTACAAGGGTCCAAATGACCATCCTAGTTTAGGTGTTTTATAAAACCAGTTTAGAAAATAACTTACTTTGTGGTATCATCGTGTTCAGTATACTTTGTCAAATCATACAGAGCACTGGCTCTTTTGTCTTATGTGCAGGAAAAGTTTTAATTTTTTATGCCATTAAAGAAATTAGTTGTACAGAATATCGTGTCCACGTTCTTTTGGTTGGAAGCCCAAACCTAAAGCCTAAGAAACGCTTGAGGCATTTTCTTGTCGTGACTGATTATCCATTGCAATTATGCCGATGAAAGATAAAGTCGTTTAACTAGTGCCAATGCTCTGCATTAAAATACACTGTCAAAGTGGGAAGATGATGGAGCTTAAGCACTTTGCTGAATTGGAAGTGGGGGGAGTAGTAGTTAAAGGCTTAATCTCTTCCAAGTTCCCTTGCAGCGAGGGCGCTGGAGATGGGGCTGAACATGGGTGCTCCGAGCCAGGCCCTCTTCCGCTCCCTGCGGAGCGCCGGCAGCTCTCCAGCGCTGGGCTCTTTTGGGTGCTCCCCACAGAGCTTAAGTAACGACGGGAAGTTTTTCAACCTTGTAAAAGAGAAAATCCTCTCTGAAGGATAATCCTTTAATGAAATTAGCGCTCTTTACTAGTGTCTGGATTGGCCTTCCCTTCTCTTTCCCGAAGAGCCTCTGTTTTTTCCGATTAGTATTTCCTATTCGCTTCAACAAATGTTTAGGGCTAGGCTGGTAAACCGGCGGCACTGGTGCCAGTTTGAATCCTGACTGGTTACTACTGGCTGAGCGTCTCTTTTTGCATCAGGTTTGACAACAGAAGAGTTTGCAGCCCTGGTACAGGTGTCACTCAGGTCTTGTTGCCTGGCAAGCAAGTCCTTTTCACTGAAGGATTTTCAGTCAAAACCTGAAAATCTTGCAAGCATCACAGTTGGATACAATTTTATTGTTGAATCCTGGTTCAGTTGTACCGGCTCTTCTGATTCACTTGACGAAGGCTCCCTTTGCCACCACGTCCTTGTCCTTGGCAGCGCTCGGCTGCCGAGTGCTGGGGCCCTTTCTCCCCCACCAGCCAGCATTGTCTCATTGTTTTCCCGGTGCTCTCCCACCTGCTGTCTCATATGGAGGAGGTCATTTCTCTAGACAAAAAAGAGCTTTGCATTGGTGGTTTTGTGGTTATGGAGTGCCGCGTAAATAGGGATCTGGATCCAGGGTGAATTAGGAGGTAGGAGCTATTGTTATGCTCCAGGCTTTCTGGGGCTGGTTTTTCACCTGGGATTTGCAGCGGCGTTGGCCAGGAACACCCAACCTTTGGCACCTCTGATGGTTCCTTGTGGCTGTGCAGGGGCAGGGTAGCACAGCATCTTTACTACAGATAGTAGCGAGGCTGCAGCCTGTGTCTGACTGAGCTACTCTTAAGATGGAACCTCGCGGAGGAACCTGCTTTCTGCAGCAGGAAAAAAAAAAAAAAGCTGTGATCCACCAGGATAGACGAGTGTTTGCTGTGAAATATAAACAGCATTTCAGGAGAATGACATCATAAGTGAAACAGGCGCTTGTTCCTTCCTTCGTGATGCAGATACCCTAGAAAACAATAGATGTTTAGCAAAAAAAGAAAGCCCGATTTTGTCATTGCCATGAATACTTAAACAAATACAACAAATCAGTCTTAGGTCCGGTAAGAGACTTGCCAGCTCTCATTCTCACAGTTATTTTTATGGCAAGCAAAGCACTGCTGTGTCTGTTAAACTCCACTTGACAAAGGCATTTAATATTTGTGTATGTTGGAAAATATCCGGGAAACCACATCAGATGTTATTCCTAGATCTGAACTAGTGGTGCTGACTCAGTATTCTCAGCGTCAGGTTCGCACTTTTTGAATTTGAGCAGAGAATTTGCTCGTGGGACCTCAGCAAAATATTTGTCCTCATTGCTGTGCCAACGCTTGCTGCCATTCAGCAGAAGGGAATACACAACAGTTCGCGTTGTAAAAATACAAGGCTTAATTTTGACTTGAGGCGCAACTCCTACTGACAAAGCCTAAAAAGTAAAAAGAATAAAGGTCACAAATAGCAGCAGAATCTGAGCCCAGCTCCTGGTGGCACCCCGGTACGGTCAGTGGGGTGAGCACCGTTTTCTGTTGCCTGAAAACGGAGGATTCGAGAGACAATTTGACATCCCTTAGCAGGAAGATACTGGACAGTTGGGAGACAAAAGCATTCTCCTTCTCGACCAGAGGGGATGGAGGAGGTGGATGGAGGAAGAACGGCTTACGGAGGTTTACGGAGGTCCTTTCCCCATCCCTGACACAAAGCGCTGCTCTGGCGTGGCAAAGGGAGGACGAAACCTCCTTTTCTCCCTGTTGTATCTCTGCATCTAATTATGCAAGGTAAAAGATGTGTTTGATTCCTGCAGGAAAGAGGTTGTTCCCTTGGGAGAAAAGCCCTTCCTGCAGGTTTAATTGTCATCCAAAGAGCCACCTCTCTCTGCCACCTTTGAGTTGCATTGAAACTTTCTCTGTGCGTTTGTTAAAAAAGCATGTGCTACAAAAGACCTGTCAGGGCTCCTGAAAGGTTGCGATGCCAGAATGACATTTTCTTGCGACTTTTGGGAGCCACACGTCTTATTTTAAAAAACCCGACAAAATGCTGCGTAGGAAAAATAAACAGCGTTACTAGCAAGTAACTCATTCTTCAAGGCAACTTTTAGGCTTACGTCTTCATCCGGCCACGCTGGAGACTGGGATCCATAAAACCCAGCTGAAAACAGACATCAGCCATCAGCCGAGGGTGAGCTCGGGGTGGTCGGTGAGTCAGTACCTGCCGCCCGCTGGGGTCGGATGGGGACGTACTCCCACCAGGAGAGAGGAGATGAATTTAGCAGTCTGTGTATCCGGAGGAGCGGAGGCTCTCGCTTGGCTCCGCGTCGGCTCTCGGGAGGCTCCCATAAACAAACACACATGTTCCTGTTTTGTTGCACATCTTGTGCAAGAGAAAAGCAGCTGTAGAGCAGGGCCGCGCTAACGCTGGGGAAATTCCTTCTCCATTGCACAACATTTCTGTGGTGACTTCTTCCCTCGCATTTAGCGGGGCTGCTGGGTGTTTACAGGATACGTGGCTTCTATCCAATTTAATTCAAAATAACTCCTTTCTTGTCCTTTGGGCTTCTGCCCTTCAATCTGCTGCAGTTCCTGATGAAAGGGCCTTTTCCATCCCTCCCTTTTAAACTAAACATAGCGAAATCACATGTAGAGACTTTATTGTTTTCACCTAGCATTAGAGGATGGGAGTCTTCCCCGATTTCTGCAGCAGGTTGCCTGAAGATAAACAAACAACTTGGCTGAGAGAAAAAAAAACCAAACAAACAATGATTAATTTTAATTATCATTTGAAAAAAAAAAAAAAATTGAGTCAAAACTGCACAACAGTTCAGAACTGACAGAGCCTGGTCTGGTTGTACTTATTTTTTCCTTAGCTATAGAGAGTTGCAGAACATCTGCTGGAAAACAAGTCCCTTTTTCTCCTTCACCTCCCACAGCTTTCCATTGTCTCCTGACACCCATTAATGACCTTTAAAGAAATCTGCTAAAAGTGACTCAGTTAAGAAGAAATACTACCCCTAATGGCAGCAGCCATTGCATTAAAGCCATTTTTGGGTGAATTTCCCCACTCATTAGTGCTACCACCTTTGTAATAGGAGCACTACACAGAGTACTTTACCAAAAAAACCCCAAAAACAAGCTGTATAAAATACTCGAAAACCAAAGTTCTATTATGTTTGTACAGGTGAAATAATTTTATACTCCTTAAATTCCTGACACCACAGAGGAGGAAACGTGTCGCGTGCTGAGTGCGGTACAGATGGCAGCGCTGTCGTTTGGACCGAATTGTGCAAGAGAAGGGTGGATTTCCTCCAAGGTGGAAGCTATGGCTGACAGTCACAACTCGTCCCCGAGCAAGCTACAAGCAGCAGGCTGCGTGCGGTGCATATGGAGCTGCACACCCTATTCCATAACTGTGCTCCAGGAACATCTTGATATTTCCTGGCAAGCTCGTGGGTCCCAGAGTATGGAGATGGTCCATGTTGGGTCGGTCTTGACTAACAGCTACTGATGTGATCCACTTCTCGGGCTGGACACCAGGAGATGAGCAAGGGCCACCTTCCCCAGCGGGTTCCACCAGCCAGACTTTCTCCCATCCCAGTTCTCCTGCCATAAACACGGGGAGCACAAGAGGGAGCCAGATGCTTTGGAGCTGAAATCCCAAAGTCTCTGCTGGGGTCCTGCCCAAGGGCACCCGGTGGAAGGAGGAGATGCCAGAAGCAGGTCCTGCTCTGTCCTTTAGCTGGTGGAAGTGGAGCTCAGGTCACGTTTGCCTGGAGCAGATGTTGGGAGTGGTCCCTTCCAGTCTTTCATCGCTCAGGAGGTGCTTCTAGGTCACCTTCTTTCAAGTTTTTATAAAAATGGGTAAGGAAGTCGAGCACTTGACCAATTTCACATGGAAATTGCAGGTGGCTTAGATGATCAGAAGCCCGAGCACTGCTGTACTTAATCCCTTGTTAAACATCATTACTTCAGCATGCCGAGCCCTGAGCCAGGCGAGCACAACGTGACACCATGCAGGACAGAACAGCACCTTGGTGACCACCCCAAGGTTACTACCGCGCTGGGACAGAAGGGAGTTACCAGGAGGAAGAGCCGGCGAAAGGCAGCAGTTCTGCTCTCTGGGGGTGATGCTCCCCGCTAACCCCCGTCCCTCGGAGATGAGGACCTCCCATGGAAAGCTGCGCTTGGATCCCAGCTTACCCACACTGCTCCGGTCTCCGCCAGATCCCACCAAATATGAGGATTTTGGAGGAGAGGCACCACCAGCTCCAGGCCAGCACTGCGCTCAGGAATTTAACCCTTCCTGCACATAAGAATAACCCACCCCATCGCCTCTTGGCATGGCTGGCACAGAAGTCAGTGGGCAGTGCTGGTACGTATCCACGGGTTTCACTTTCAGTTCAGACACACTTTAGAAAAACCAAACCAAACAAAAATCCCAAACAAAAAGAACCCCCAAAACCCTTTCCACTTTGGAATGGATTCTGACAAGTCTTTACTACTATTATAATAAAAGCAACATCTCTCCTTGGTGTTGTAAATAGATGTGTCCTGCCTGGCCTGCGCACGGGGACTTCTTTTGCAGAAACTCGCCTTTTTTACCATCGTCTGAGCACTCCTGTTCATTAGCAGATAGCTCTTGTGCAGATACAGCCAGTTCTTAACAACTGGAAAATTTTAATGCACACAGTAAACACCACTGAGAGCGCTTTTCCCCCCCCTCTAACTTATATGAACGCTTCCCCTGTGAGTTAAGGGATTTGGCATTTCTCTCAGGCATACTTTACATTTTCCAAACTTTCTGAATAACACATTGAGAGACTTAAGCATCTGCACTGCCAAACCAAATGAGAGAAGAAACGACTTTGCAGGCTCATTAATGCCTAGCACTGACAGGCCTGGAGGGGCTGCGATTTTATTTACATAGGGTAGAGACAGGCCTTCAGGGAAGTGCGGTGTTATTTACATAGGGAAGAGATGTTCCTGCAGGGGTGGGGTCTCATTTAGATGCAAAAGGGACAGGAACTGGGAGTGTGGTCTTACATAAGGACAGTTTCACCTGTTCTTCCAAAAGCATGCTCAAAAACACGGTCATAAATGCGGTTCTTGGTAGCAGCTGGGGTATTTTTCCCCCATGTGGAGCTGTTAGAGTTCAGCTACATCAGCTATCCCACTGCTAGCAGAGCCCCCCGGAGCAAACGAGGGTGAATTAGCTACAGAGGAAAGAAACAGAGAACTCGTAGATGGAAAGACCAAGAAAATCCACCAAACAGCGGCATTTATAAAACTACACTTGTCAACCTTCCCCCCCAAAACTCTCCTGGAGTCAAAACCAAAATAACCATATTTATCTAGTTGTTGGCTCAACGCTATTTGCAGACCTGTCTCCCTGCACCCCCCCCATCACCGCTCCGCAACGTGCCCCGAGGTTGTCCCCAACATATCGCCGCCTGCCCACGGCGCCCACCTCCCCTTGGTCCCTCTCCACAACCCACGAGGTCTGGGCTTCACCGCCCCAGAGTCATCCTCCCGGCCTCCAAGAGAGCCGATGATTAATTGAAGCCAGCTGCTTGGCTCCCTCTCCTTCTTCCCACACCACTTTGCATTCCTATTAAAGCACACGCGCCGCCCCAGAGCTCTCCTTGGCTTTCTGGAGCGCGCTGCAGTGATGCTGCAGAAACAAGGCCAGCTTTCACACCACCCCTCCTCTTGGTGGGCTGGAGCTGTTTGGGTACCAGACATCCCCAGCGGGGAACTCGGTGTGCAATGTCATCAGCCTCAGAGCCACAGAAGGTATTTAAAGTCTTGCTGATTTGGAGCCTGTGTTACGTTTTTAGCTTTTTGTGTTATGTTCTCAGTTTTTTTAATGTGGGTAACCTTGAAGAGCCTCCAGACTTGCAGCGCTGCTGTAGGCATCACATAGTGAATATCTAATCAAATAAGAGATCCTCAAGAATCATAGGATGGTTTGGGTTGGAAGGGATCTTAAAGCTCATCTGGTTCCACCCCCCTGCCCTGGGCAGGGACACCTCCCACCACACCAGGCTGCTCCCAGCCCCGTCCAACCTGGCCTTCAACCTCCAGGGATGGGGCAGCCACAGCTTCTCTGGGCAACCCCGGCCAGGGGCTCCCCACCCTCACAGCCAGGAATTTCTTCCCAGTATCCCATCTAAATCTCCCCTCTTCCAGTTTAAAACCATCACCCCTCGTCCTATGGCTCCACTCCCTGATCCCGAGTCCCTGCCCAGCTTTCCTGGAGCCCCTTTCAGACACTGGCAGGGGCTGGAAGGTCTCCCCGGAGCCTTCTCTTCTCCCAGCTGAACCCCCCCAGCTCTCCCAGCCTGTCCTCCCAGCAGAGGGGCTCCAGCCCTCCCAGCAACTCCGGGGCCTCCTCCGGCCCCGCTCCAACAGCTCCGTGTCCTCCTGCTGTTGGGACCCCCGGAGCTGGACCCAGGATTCCCGGTGGGGTCTCCCCCGAGCGGAGCAGAGGGGCAGAATCCCCCCCCGGCCCTGCTGCCCCCGCTGTGGGGATGCAGCCCAGGGGCCGGGGGGGTTCTGGGCTGCCAGCGCATGGTGCCGGCTCCTGGGGAGCTTCTCCCCCCCAACACCCCCAGTCCCTCTCCTGGGGGCTGCTCTCCAGCCATTCTCCACCCAAAATGATGTGTATCTTACCTTAACTGTGGTGCCCAGTAGTGAGTCGGTTGCCTGAACTAATGATGTAGTTGTTGGGAACAGCCAGCCTCCTCTGAAGGATAATTTACGCGACTTTGGAACAGGCAACGTGCAGTGCTCTCCATGGATAGCATCCACAGCCTTCCTGACTGTATCGAGGGTCTAGATGAACAGCAGAGATGACAAGTCTTAGATAGTTCTGGATTCTTCTGTTGGATAGTTCTGGATAGTTCTGTTCTTATCAAGCATTGGAAGAAGCTGCCCAGGGAGGTGGTGGAATCGCCGTCCCTGGAGGGATTTAAAAGCCGGGCAGACGTGGTGCTGAGGGACATGGGTTAGGGGTGGGTTTGGCACAGGTTTATGGTTGGACTCGATGGCCTTAAAGGTTTCTTCCAACCCAAGTGATTCTATGATTCTTGCTACTTATTTTTAGTTAAGTCTTTAGCCCCTACTTACCTGCCTGCTTTGCTGTCCCTTTGGGAATGCAGAGGAAGGCACCACAGGGCTGGCAGCACCTCTCCTGCAAGAGCCCTCGCTCATCTTGCTTGTGACGTGCCTCCGGTGTCACCAAGGTTAGCGTGCAAAGCCATCCTTGTGTTTCCAATTTCCATACAGTGTGTTTGTTGGGATCGTGGACTGGTTAACACCTGTGCTTGCTTGGCATTCCCCCAGTTTTCCCAGTACTCAGACATAAAGCAAAGCCCGTGGCGTGTTTAGCAGATCCCTTTCAGCTCTCGGACACGTATCCCAGATGCACAACTGTAGGTGAGGCACGATTCAGTTTCCTGCACGTTTTGGGTGCCTGGAGCCTGCAGTTGCCCCGGAATCTGATAGAGACCTTCCCAACCAGGAGTTTGTGCTCCTGACCCATTTTGCCCAGGGATGAAGGTGGCATGCCGGGAATGCCACCGAGCCCAAGTGTTGGAAATGAGCACGCCAGAAGCCTCGCGGGTGAGCTGGGCTCGGTTTGCTCAGCACCGCAGCCCAACAGCTCTTGCGTTCTTATCTCCACGTCAACTGACATTTACGCTGCTTCTGTGTCAGCCGGTCCCAAGGCATATCCATCACCACTCCCCGGCTTTGCGCAAACACTGACAGAAGTAAATAAATACCTGGGGTCGCAGGGCTCAGGAGTTAAGAAAGCGCTGTGTTCTTCCCCCGGGGAGAGCCTATTGCAACTTGTAAACACTTGCTGTCTATTTCCAGGTGGTAATTAAAACAGCTTCCCCCCACCAAGTCGGTGTTACATCAAGAGGCTGACAATTTCCTGCAGAAAACAGCTGTGTTTCCACTAATGAGCCTCAAGATCAGCAAAATGCGATGCCTGCGCGCAGTTGTAGCTGCAGCTCCGCCACGTGAGACCCAAAGACCCTTTGATGATTCTTACCGGTATTTCTTGGAGGGTTTTGTTTCTCCTACCGTTATTAGGCCAACTTGCAGAATTCTGCTCATCGTGCTGTGAAGTTTTTCCTTTTAAATATTTACGGCACGTTGGTAATTCAGTCAGGTAACGGTGAGGCATGGAGTGGGCACATTGGGGCAAATTAAGCAGAGCAGGGAAGGGAAAAAGCACAGGGCAGTGTGTTTCTGAGTTTCTGGAAGAAACGCATTTTTTATATCATGCAGGTCAATGAAACATCTCTTTTTTTCCCAGCGTGAATTAATTTTTGCAGGTCTGGAGCGGGCACGGGAGTTTGAGAAATGATTTCATTCCCTTCACGTGGCATATTCACATTTTCCCAAATTACTTTGCAAATAACTGGCGTTCTTTAATAGGGAAGCTGGGCAAAATAAAGCGGAATTGTCAAATTGCTGCTAAGTGGCCTTTGCAGATTCTTCACAACCGTACAAGGCTGGCAACAGCTAAAAGTGAACGGAAGAAATGGTGATGTTCATTCATCTTAATGGTTGCGTTGGTGAGTAGCTATTAGTAGTCCTGCTACTGGGCTATGTGAACCCGGTCTGCACGTCCATATGCAGCATTGCTAACGGCTAGTTGATGAATTGTGTTCTGCACTGAATTTGTACTTGAATTTGTGCTTTTGTATGAATAGGCAATAAATATAGGCACGGCTGGAGCATGGTAACAGCAGCAGATTAGGAGCAGAAGTCCCTGCTTCCTGCCTCTACGCTGCTGCTGAGGTCAGTCCGAGTTCCCCATCACCTCGGAAGGAGCTGGGACTTCATCCCCTGTCTTGGATACGTGGGTTTTGGTGGGCACCCAGGGCAGCCCACGAGGCCACATGGGGCTCTATCAAACACAGGGAAAGCTGGTAGATGGATTGGAAAACTGGTAGATCGATTTGGAAAAGGTCTCCCTGTCTCCTGGGCCAGCGGCTTGTGCCAGTCCAGGCTGTGCAATGATGGGGTTCATCTCCCAGGAGGGTGCAGGTCACCAGGATCCCTGGCTTCTGGCTTCCCAGAAGTGAGGTGGTTCTACATGAATCCTCAGGGCTCGGTCATGTTCAAGGCCAGGTTGGACAGGGCTTTGAGCATCCTGGTCTGGTGGGAGGTGTCGCTGCCCATGGCAGGAGGGTGGAACCAGGTGATCTTTAAGGTCCCTTCCAACTCTAACTGTTCTATGATTCCATGTTCAGGCAAGCAGGAAGACTCATGTTTTCATTTTTCTCCAGTGTGGATTGACTCGGAACCTCCATCAGTGCCTCCCTCACTCCCCTGGAAGACTTCACTCAAAATCATCTTTGTCACCTCTGTTTCTTGGTCCATTTATCAGTAGTTTCCCGCTCGTCTGCTTTCACGCTGCCTTCAAGCTGAAGGAGCCAAACCCCCTCGGCTCAAGCAAATCTGGGAGGACTTTCTGGACATGATTCAACCACAGCTGAATAGATCAGCCCCACTTTTGGCCCCTTTGGGGAAGTGTGGCAGGGAAAGCTTGCACTCGTTGTGTTAAAAATGAGTATTTTCTCTATCTAGACAGAAGCCTTCAATCTCCAGGGCCATCAGTCTGTACCCCTGACAAAGACTGAATGAAAGGCAAAACATAATTACTTACATATTACTCCATCTGACATCTTAAATATTAAGACATCTATCTAGTCTAAAATCATTCATATAAATGTGTTTGTGGCACCTTAGGCTTAGGAAATTTTGAAAAGCTGAAGCGATAATGTTCTTCGATTCATTTAGGCTCCCGGTATAATATGATTTGGTTTTCCTCAGGTGCAGGGGGTTTGCTACAGCCTCATGCTCTGAAGTTTTGGTCCCGCCTGCCGTGAACTTTATGCTGTTTCTCTTTGCCTCTGGAGGTATTTTCCATGAGAGTCCAGCGCATTAACGTGAAATTTAAGGCAATGCATCCGTTTTTTGAAAAGTAAGCATTATGTAAAATGAGTATAAATGTCATGCGTTTTCATAACTGTCAAAGTATTGTAATTTCTCTGTTATTTTATAGATTGAAAAATTGAGGCAAAGAGGGCAAATGCTTGCCTGAGGCTACACACTCAGTAGTAGACTAAAAATTGACAATAACACACTAAGGTCAGGCCAGAGAAATATTAACACTTTGTCAGCCTCAAGCATTCAGGAAGCACGGGACACGCGGCCCCACGACGTGTTTTTATTCCTGAAGCCCTTTGTGTTGAGCTTTGCCTTTTGAAGGTGCGTATCCCCAGCCCTTTTACTGAAAAACAGACTGAAAAAGAAAATAATTGAAAATCAGGAAAATAAGGACTGCTGAGAATGTCACGTATTTGCAGGAATCAAAGTTGGGGCCATAAGAAAAAGAGTGGAGGATTATTGCGGCTCACGATAATGTTGCGAGACCCAGAAAATTGTGTTATGTTGGTGCTGAAGGTGGCTGAGCGTGAGCAGGGGCAGCTGAGCTTGGGGACAAATTCACCAGGTGCTGAAAATTTTCATTTTCACCTTCAGACTTTTCCTGACCCTCTCTCCCCAGCCAGCTCTGTGTTTTTGCAGCTTGTGCTTTGGGTAGTTCACGGAGCTGGGAAATACTTTGTGAAAATTGTAGAAATTGAAGAGCAATGAAGAATTTTGAAAACCTCTCCCTAGCCAAAGAAGTAAAACTGACGTAGCAAACAAGACTTCTTTTTTGTTTAGGGAAAGGAACGGCTGTGTCTGACATGGTGCTTGGTGAAAATGTGTTTTTATGCAGTATGCTGTATATGCTATTCCCAAAACCTGCATATTTTGCAGGCAAATAGCAGAGCGTGTCGGTTCATTTGGTGTAACAAACCCTATTTGTGCTCTTCTTTGCCTGAAAAAAGATTTAACTCCAAAAAAGAGAACAGGGGAATTAAATATAAAAAAAACCCGGAGGTGTGAAAACTTAGGGATGGGGGAATAATTCGAAGTATTTTACTACCCACTGGTTCTTAATGTGAACTGCACTTCAGACGTACACCATTTAAATTACCTCTGTAGCCGTCGGCAGTTTCGTGGTGCCTTGTGCCCGTGGAGGCTGCGCGGAGCTCGTTACGATGCCCCCTCGTACCACTCAATGTGGGGGATTTGTTTGCTCTTCCAGACAGTGCAGAACGGGGCTGGTCCCGGTGCCAATGAGCCCCCCCCTGGCATTTCGGGGTGAGCGGCTGGAGCCCCGGCGTCCCCGAGCATCGCAACTCTGCTGCGGGTCCTTCGTTGAGTCTGGGTTTCAGCCGTTGGTCGCCTCGTGGATGGGACATGGAGGTTCTGAGGTTCTAAAGGGGACCTGGCACGGGGAGGGGTGGAGGGTTGTACATCTGGCGGGATGTTGATGTTTGAACTGCATTGCAGGGTCTGTGGTGATAGTGGGGAAGCTGGGGATGGCCCCTCTCAGCTCTATAATGTCATTTTTATAGCTATTATCTGGATTAATTAGATGGCAGCTACTGATGTAACCACGAGGCTCTCGCTCTTCGCCCCTTCCCGCTGGGGATGGTGCTGCTACAGGAACTTTTCAGGGGGGAGGCAGGGGGATGGATGGATGGATGGATGGATGGATACCCCTGGGCCACCATATCCTCTGGGCATCATTCTTGGTGCCCTTCCCAACATGATATCCCAGGGCTTCAGGACCACCCATACACAGCTTTACAGAGCCTGCAGATAGTGAGCTCATGTATAAATCCAAGAAAGATATAATTTTTTTCCTTTAAGGAGTGCTAGAAAACAACATTCATAGCGCTTCCCAGGTTTGTTAGTTGCCGCGCTCCTTTCTTTCGTCTTTGGCAATAAGCAGCTCATTAAACAAATCAAAGCAGGGTTTATGAGGCTGCCTTCGTCCCGTCGGCTGCGCCTCACCCGGATGTGCACGGCGTGTCCCCGCCGAGGCGCTGGGGGTATCCTGCAGGCAGCGGGGCTGGCACGGGAAGATGCTGAGCATTCGCTTCAGCCCAGCGACTTCAGGAGTGGGGTCTCCAGCAGGTCCCGTGGATACGCTGCGGTACAACCAACTCGCCGCTTTCCCCTCTGTTTGTCGGGACGTGTCTGTTCTGATTGCCCGCGCTGCTAACGAGGGTGGTTAGGGGTTCGCGGGAGCCCTCCTTTGTGGGGCGAGAGCCATGTGAAAAGCAGAAGAGATCCCTGGGAGCAGCAGGAAGGAAAAGCACATCTTGCTATTCCCCGTCTCCAGTTACCGTGAGCCCGTACAGGAAGCACTGGTCTGTGGGTGATCTTATACACCATATGTTCTGCGTATAAGAGGCACAAAAGGGTGTGTTTATATCGTAGCTGGTTTGTTTTTATTGTTCTTCAAGGTTTATTTTGAGAGGGTTCTTATGTTTTTTTAATAACGCATTTATATTTTCCTCCGCAGTGCTTACCTTTGGAGTCGCAGCTGTTAACCACAGCCAGATATTTGGCAGCGACGCATCATTTTATACTCACACAAAGACCATTAATGTTCACCGAGAGATCGTTACCATGCTAATGAATCGCAGGACGCCTGTGCTTGGGTAAGCGTGGCCTCAGCTCGGCCGTAAGGTGGGGAACCAAGATTTCCCAAAGAGCCCTACAAGCCACCGGCGCTGCTTCCTAACGCCGGAGCTCGGCTGATCCCGGAGTACCTGGCGAGTGGAGGCATCTGAGGGGTTTTAGGTTGTGGCACCGACACCTCTAACTCCCTGCGGTCACCCATCAGCCTCCTGCAGAGGAGGGGACGCCGTGCGAGTTTTCACGGGTGGCTTGGGGCTGCCCACCCACGGAAACGTGCCCGGGAATGCTAGCGGAGCGCTGGGCTGAGCTGTGGGGTGAGGAGCCGGCCCCGCCGTGTTACTCCCAGCACCCTTTGTGGGGCCGGGATTCCCAGATCCCAGGGAAGAATCGCAGAGTATAGACGGCATAGCATCCTGCCGGTGTACGAAACCATGGCAACACCGTTTCTAGCATTTCCAGGCTGTTTAATTTGGCCTAAACGCTTTACAGGCATTTGTCCTTCGGCTATTTTTGTGTTGTTATTTTTGTGTGGATTTTAATAGACTAGTCTAAGGAGGATTTTTGCCCCTCCCTGCCATTGCCCCTTAAAGGCAGCCTTAGGATGTACCGTTAGATGTTTCTTGCTTAAAAAGCCTTGGGTAGAAAATAGCTTGGCTTGCCAGAGCATCAGACCACTTGCCTGGCATTTTTTTTTTTTTTTTAGCTTTTGTAATCAGGCTGAAAAAGCTCAGACACAGACAGGGGCTCTGGCTGGTGCCAACAGCGAGGAGAACTTGATGCTTCATTTTTGTGGGAGCATGCAGGTTCCCCCTTAATCACGCCAAAGCCGGTGTGATACTCAAGTCAACTAATTGTCACTATTAGAGGAAGAAGAGGAAAGCTCAGACAGTTAATATGGGGGATGTTTTTTGACTTCTGCACAGGCGCTTTTTTTTTTTTTTTAAGATTACCTTCAAGAACCAAGAGAGACCATTTAATTTCAAATTTAATGCCTTTTCACCATACCTAATTCTACCATTTCCAAGTACATTAGCTGCATGATCTCCAGATTGCTAGAAAGATGTCGTCAGGTACCAGACTGGATGTCAGACATAAAAGCTTAATAAGTGACACGCTTTACATTTTTGGTGCAATCGAATATAAAAGCTTCCACTCAGTTAAAATTACCAGAGGTAATTTCAACACAGCTGTCAAGTCTTTTTCCTAGAAATGGAAGTTTTTCCTAATGTGCTTTTACTGAGATTGAGGGAAGTCATTTCTGATGTAATTTCTTTGTATGCAGGTATTATCGGAGAGAGGTGAAGCTTGACATTTTGCTGAGAAGGTATTTTTGGGGCCGTCCTTAGCAGTTTGCTGCGGGAGATGGTCCCCCTGGTTCAGACTGGGGTAGATTTAAGACGGATACCCAGGTCTGAACATGTGGGGCCAAGAGCTGGGGCCACCTGGGGCACAGTGAAACAGGTAAATTCTGTTAAATGCCAGAAGTTAGTGGTTTTTTTTGTTTTTTTGTTTTTTTGTGTTTTTTTTTTTCCTGCCCCCTGCAGAGGTGTGACAGCAAGGAGCTGAAATCCCAGCCTGGAATGGTCCCGGACAGGTGGCATGGAGTAGTCCCAAAGCTGCCAGACCTGTGCTGTAACCCCTCAAACCTGCTCAGGTTTGCTGTGGGGTGATGTGGAGGAAGGGCTTGAACCCCTATGTGTCTACAGAAGGGGGGGGGGGAAAAAAAAATAAATTTCAGTGCTTTCAGCTCTTCATTATTATGGCTTGTGGAGTCAGGCATGGGAAAAAATTATCTGAGCTTGATGTAGAATAACAGAAAAATGTCATTTCCATGTTAACAGGCTGCAGTTGAGGCTGTGGCGCTCGCTCAGCCCTGACAAACCAAGTGCTTTGCTTAAGGACTTTGCCGGATTGGGGTCGGATCAGTATTGACTTCCAAACCAGATGAGGAACCAGCCAGAGAGCCACTCAGCTGCCACCGTGGCCTTCCAAAAGGGCTTTATTTTTTTTGCACAGGTGTGGCTTTTTGGGAAGCTGATCTCCTTTCCAAGTCCACTGTGGAACGGTTGCAGGCTGTGCAAGAGTCCCCCTGAACCCCAAATTTCATTTCCAACAAGGCAATAGGTGCTTCATCATCTCCGCATGTTTGTCTTGCTGTTTTAAGGAAGGATGGGGTGAAACTTTTTTATTTTTTTTTGGTGGTAGTTTTAGACCGCCTTGTTCCAAAGGCTTAGAGCGGACAGGGAGCCGGGGGCTGGAGGTGAGTGCCAGGGAGAGGTGACATAGGGCTGGGGATGGCGAGGCCAGAAGGGTGAGACACCTCTGGGACCCCAAAGCCTTGCAGGAGGTTTGGGGCAAGGGTCCCGCCTCTCCTCGGCGTTCTCTCAGCAGCACAAGCCAGGCCAGGAACAGAGAAGGGGGAAAAGGGTGAAGGATGGTCCAGGGGGTCCCTGCATTTGTACTTGGGGTGATGCGTGTGCCCCAAACCCCCTTCCCAGGGTCTCAATATCTTCGGATGCTGTGAGAAACCACCCCATGGTGGGACACGGGGTACCCGGAGACGGTGGGTATAATGGGTAACTAATGCACATGTTGGCCATGAGGGAGCCTTAGGGAGAAGGGAGTGATGCTCCTGTGAGAGCTGAAGCCTCAGTAGGCACGTTTAGGACAGTGTGGAGCCCACGGGGGTCATCGAGATGCGAGGTGAGGACACAGCATCTTTGCAGACAGCTTTGTGTTCTGTAGGTTCCCAGAGCCGGCTCATCCCTCTGCTTGGCTGTCGTTGGAGGTTTTTGCGGTGACGTGTCCCAGGAACTTGTGTTCCAGCTCAGTTGTGACACAGATGTGTCGCTTTAATCAGCAAAGTATCCACATAACATTTAGTAATACGCTCATCCTTACATTGTCTAATTCCTTCCAAAGCATTGATGCTGGCATTCATCTTTCTGGTTGTTTTTATGGTTTTGGTTGTGTTGTGGTTTTTTTTCCCAAAGAGCAATTGGGCCATGTGGTTTTCCCAATTTGCCAGGGAACTCAACAATCTATGTAATCGCATCTTTCATCTGATTAGATCTCATTTTCCCTCCCCTTGCAATGGGACTGGCAGCGATGGGAATTGTCCTTTCTCAGCTGCGCAGGAATGCTCTTGGGGGCTGTTCCTCTGCTCACGCCCAAATTTCACCCGCAGTTTCTAAATCCATGACCTGAGCCTGAGTCTGGAGGAGGGGCTCTCCTCTCCCCCTTCTCCAAAAGCTTCCCCGTCTATTCCCTGATTGAAATGGTCCTTTCCTCTTCCAGGGCTGCCTTAACCACTCCTGCAGCAGACACGTTGTGGGCTTGAAGCTCAGCACAACCCACGTGCACCGCAGGGACCTTTTTACTGCCTTTTCATCGCCAATAGCCAGGATGAAATCATTCTGCTTTTTATTTCACCATTACGAGCCCGTAACCAGCTCTTAGGGCAAATGGAGTATTTTTCTCTAAATAGTTGTAAACATTAGAAGAATGCACTTTAAAAGCAAGAGAGAAGAGTGAAAAAGCACAAACCCAGGCCTTTGTCCCGGTTGCAGCAAATGTCCCTGCCCTGATACTGCACCTTGTTCCCTTTGTGAGGCCCCGGAACAATAAGGTTAAAGCAGAAAACTCTTCAAACTACAATGTTTAGCCACCATTTGGAGCAAGAAAGTAAAACCCTGGGTATGCTCTGACCTACAGTTTGGAGATAGAGCCGGGAGGAGGGGAAGAAAAAACTTCATCACAGCAAACAGCATTTTCCCATATGGCTTGTCCAAGGAGTGCGTAACTGTACCCGGGTGCACCAGCCTGGTTGTTCCCGCAGACCCCGGTTGTCCTTATTTTCTGCCATCTGAGGGCTCTGGTGTGCTTCCAGCTCTAAGCGCACAAGGTACCTACACGGCCTCACAAATAAATGCTTCTTGGTTTTTCTTGCCAAAAGGGACTCCACAAGAGCAGCAGAGGTGTGTTTGATAAGGTTTTGTTAAATCCAGCATTTGCAGGAGACAGAAAAATTCCATGGAAGCCTTTCTGCTGAGGGCAAGCTCTTCCCTCCAACCATCGCAACAAGGGCCCGTTGGGCACACGCCTTCCCAAGGGATGGCCATTCCCTGGTGGTTGAACCTGCAGCCCAGGGCAGCGTCTCCCCGGCTCTCCTGGTGATGGTGTTACGCAGAGAGCCGCCTCCGCTCTGTGATGGAGATTGTGGCATTTATCTTCTGCCTTGCTGTCTCTGCTGTTCTTCATCGCTGTTGGCTTCCAGCTCTTGCACATAGTAAGACATTGTAGAAGACCAAGACCGTAATCTACTCCACTTCATCTATGGGTTCATTTCCAAAGAGCCAACCAAGACTGCTGAACTAAGTTTATTTCTGTTTTACAACCCTGCTTGTCAGTGGAATTCATAACTTTCACATGACGAAGATGAGAAGATGGGTGAGGTTTGGCTGTGGATGTCTTCTGAGGCAGAGGAACACTTGTGGGATTTGGTGGTCTCTGGGCAGAGGCCAGGAGGGGACCTGTGGGCAGGTGAGGGCTTGAGGCCACGTTATTCCTCCCTGAAGGAAAGGGGGAAAACATGAGATTTTTGGAGACAAACTGGGTAAGTTTTGGATAGTGGGCCTGGTCCAGGCCTTCCATGTTTTGGCCTTGCACATTCTGTGTGCCTCTGACTCCCTCCCCCTGGGCTACCACATCTCCACAGGCCACCATATCCCCACGGACTTCTCCCTCTCCATGGGACAGCTGAAAATTTTGTCCTTCTAAATTCTCTGGGCTTTGCAAAATCTATGTTCATCCCCCTCTCAGCCTTCAACACGTTTTGGCCTCCATCTCTCTCTGGGTCTCCACTATTTAGAGCAACATTCTTTGGGCTTCCCTAACCGTGTCCCATGTCAGGTTGTACGGTGGCTCCCACAGCAGTGACCCATGAGAGGTGCCTCTGGGCCTCTACTCTCTTGTGCCTCTTTCTGTGTCTTTCACTCTATTTTGCAATTCCTGACTAACTTCCTGGACTTCCCACAATTCTTGGGCTTCCCACACTGTTACACCTTGACCTCGGACTGTGATCAGACCCCTCGTCTCTGAACCCCCCTGGCTACTCCAGTCCCACAGCTCCTGCTCAGCTGGTTGAGAGCTGAGGGCTTTAAGCAGCAAAACCCATTTCTTATCTTCCCAGTAAAGCACTGAGCTGGCCGCTGCCCGGATCCATGGCACATCTCATCGTTGCATTGTATGGAAATGGCCTGGGCGAGTAAGGAAACCACAGAAAGTGGACATGTGCTCTTGCCCTCCATCAGCACGTCTCAGGAAGGCGCAGCTGAGGGGCCACTAATATTTTTTTTTTTTTTCACCTCCAAGAAAATCATTATGGAAGAAGAGTAGCAAGATACAAACAATGTAGCTTTAAAATTTTGAGGAAAACAAGTATTCCAGCAAGAAAAAAAGAGGGAAGGAAAAGGATGGGAAGGCAAATGTCTCTGGGATCATGCTTTATTACTCCCTGTATCCAATGGAGTCTCCACAGCGAGTGATGGAGCCGGCAGTGGAAAAGCTGCTCGGAAAGATCCAGCCCCGAGGCAGGAGGCTCACACGCAGGGACCAAGGCTCCTGCTCGTGCCTGCGTAAAAAGCAGGGGCAGGGGGAAAAGGCGTTACAGGGATTTCAGTTTTGATCTCACCAACACTCCTTTGAACTGAATGTAATAATAAGAGAAATGGGTACCAGTGTCTTTGTGATAGAAGGATATTGCTAGTTTTTAATATTTTACACATCGTTTCAGGGTAACTAAGACTGTTTCTCCTGCCTCACTCCTACAGAATAGCCCTAAAGCTGCCAGCAGGAAATGTCAACTATCTTTAAGTTGAAGACTTGCAGGAAACGAGTTAGGATCCGAGTTATGATTGTTTTTTCTTTTTTTAAAACAAATGAAGTAGGGGACAGAAGTTGATGGTGTAGAAGCAGAGCATTGTCCCATGTGTATGCCTGCCACGTGACCTATTGATGGCAAATGCAAGCTAGCTATTAAGCTTATCTTCTAGCTGCTAAATATAGAAACATATGCATGTGTACTGTCAGATGGATAATGCCTGGGATTTTTACGATTTGACACAAAAATGACATACCTGAGGATTCAAAACTTCCAGTTTTGTTCTACGCACTGCTTTAAAGGTTTGGGGTTTTTTTTACCTTTTAAGCATCTCTTTCTTCTGCAGTGGAGAAAATCCCAGTAGACAATTTTTTTTTTTTTTTTTGGAGAACAGTTTCTTATTTTTGTTAAGGAGAAGCTCGTAAACAGCCATGCCAACATAAAATCAGGAGAGGAGCATGAATAGAGACTGTTGATATATCTAAGACTGAAACGGTGGTCAAACCAAAAGAAAAAATTAATGGAGAGGGAAACGTAATGTAGAAGAAAGGTCTTGACAAGGTGAAAGAGTTTTTGTATCCAGGCTCCAGGCTCTGTTGAGTTAGAGCTTAAGAATGAGTTACTCAAAAGACACAGGAAAAAATAGCTCTTGAAAATTTAGGAGAGATTTAGGATAGATAGGAAGTAAACTTGAAAACAAATAGCATTTTCAATATAATTTTGTTGGACCTTCGATAAGAGATATTCATATATTGGAAACATTTGAAATGTAGTTGTGTTTAAAAAAAAAAAAAAGATGAAAAAAAAGATGAGAATTCTATATATAGCAAAAGGAAAAGATATGTAAATGTGCTTGGAGAAGCCCTAGGAAATGAAAAGGAAGAAGAAAGATGGCAGGAATGGGAAAAGTGCGAGTAAGAGATGTTAGAGAACAGATGGAGCTGAGGATCACTCTAACAAGATTAACGGTGATTAGACAATTGAGCAGAAATCTCATTTATTGGGCACTGACCTTTGAACTGAGGTTAAAGTGGGAGATAATTGCTTTGGAAGACATTGCTTTGGAGCACTGGCTGGGCAATGTGTAAGGACGGCACTCGTCTACCTCCCCTGGCTTCCCAAGGCAAGGAGCAGCCATGGGTTAAAGTTTCTTTTAAACAAAAGAAGACTCTTGCAGCCCTAACTCTTGTCATGGCAGTATATTATAGCGATGATGGGGTGAAGCAAGTAGAAGAAAATATACTTGGATGTTTGGACTCCAGAACATCCTCGTATTTGTTCACTTTGAAACTGGTGGTGTATGAAATTAAAGTATTGAGGTGGATGGGCAGCTCATCTATGGGTGAAGATGCACCAGTGAGTTTTGGAATATTTCCTGATATGATTTTCCATCGTGATAGGATGCAGAACCTTCTAATTTCCTCGGGTTGTCTTTTTTTCTTCTTCTTTTTTTTTTTCCTTTCATCTGCAAGTTTCTTGCCAGAGCACTTTAACGTGTGGCAGGTGCTGTAGAGGTGAGGGCACTGTGTGCCGGCTCCGTGCTGAGAGGAGAATAAACTCAGTTTAATGTTAATGTTTTTACTACTGGGGAAAAAACACGGATATTACAATACTGTAGGTCCGAGATTTTTTTATGCAAGAGAAATTAAACTGCTCATTTACATAAAAAATAGCATACAAAGAATGATAATCAGACATTGTACTGGAAAAAGGGTATTAAACATGCAATGGAGAAAAATACACCCTGTGTGGAGCAATCCTGCACAGACAGCAGGAGGATATAGGTATAGTAATAGACTTTTACCATCTCTGTGTTTTATTATTCCATGAAATATGATTATGTTGAGTTACGTTGACTCACGTTGAATTAATTATTAATACAATACCCCAAAGCTTTGGATGAACCAATTAAATTTTCAGCAGATATTTACCGTTTCCTGCCACAGGCTTGCAACAGGTAAGGCTGGGAGAAAAAGGCCCCGGCAGGACTTCAGTTTGAACAGGAAATCACACAAAACCCGCCAAAACCTCATCTGTTTGTCCAAGGAGCACAAAAAAGGTCTCTTCCGCAGCGTGGAGATGACAGAGATGTATTAATCACAAGTGTCCACACTGTAGGTACAAGCAAAGTCTCACCGGGTCTTGCAATGCTACTCTGATTTTCTGCCCTTGCAGATAATACATATATAGAAATTACAATACAAATCCATTTACTTTTGAGAACACGCATGTAGTACCACTAAAACCATTGTTATCCTGAAGGTGAAACCTTTTTAGGAAAATATTAGCTTGTTTTCAGAAAACCTGCTGCAAGTGAGGAGCCGGGGAGCTGGCGGTTTTGCAAATCGTAGAAAAGCTGTAAATTGTGCTGTGGGCATAGAACCAAGTCTCGGAGTATGCAATAAATAATTAGAAACTCTCTGCCCTTGTGGAAATCTGATTTTACAAGGAGTTACTGGGATTTTAAAACTCAGAGCTACTGGGGAAGTTCAGCAGCCTACTTTGGTTGGTAAAACATGGGATAAAAATATGTGGAAGGCTGGAGGAGAAGGATTAGTGCGTGTATATGAGATACTGTAGGAGAACACCAATTACTGGAAAATTACATTTTCCGGGAGACTAAAGTAATCTTTTTACCCATATTGCAAACATACTATAAGTGTGCTTTGAAATATTATGACTTCAAAAAGTGCATTTTATGAGTGAAAAATCCCACAGCATCAGGAGTGCTCCCTTCATGTTTTTGCACATCCATCACCACATAACAAATAGCAGCAGCCACTGCACGCGATTTCTACTTAAAAGCAAGAAATGGGAACCAAAACATGACCAGGGTTGGGTTGGAAAGCTCAGAACAGGGGGGAAAGGCGGGAATCTGGTGGGTGCGCAGGTCATGCTCCTGTGGGCACTGGTCAGCAGGAGCTGCTGTGCCGGTGGAGGTGGCACGATCAGGCGGCCACAGAAGAGGCTCAGAGCTCGGCGATGGCTTGAAAGGGAATCTGGGGTTGTAAATATTGTATTTAATAATTAAGGGGAATGTTCTGTAAATTGTAATGTGGTGCCAGGATCAGCCTAATTGCCGCTTCCAGAGCGGTGACCTGGAGAGGGCTACGCTTGGTGAGCAGGAGACGTGGATTATGGGGGCTACCAGCAGCAAGGCTTGCAAGGGGACAGCGAAACAACAGCACGTTCCAGGCAAGATCTTCCTGCGTTCAAACGCCTTTTCATTTATTTAACGTGCAGAAAAAAACTGAATTCCTGAATCTGCAAAAGCGGTTTTTCCTCTCTTGAACACGCCGCTTTTGCTTGTAGGATGAAGCAGAAGATCCGCTTGCGGTGTCAGCAGCTCTCCGGGGCGGAAGCACGGACCGTGCTGTGTTTCACGCTTCCCTGGCTGGCACGGGCCGAGCCCTCGTGCGACAGCCACTTGTGCTGCCACAGCAGTCCGGGGATGTCCCGTGCTATTTATTCCCCTCCTTTTCACAACTAATTGCAGCAGTGAAGAACAGGGAAACCAAAACGACACTTTTCCACCCAAAGCTTTGCTGATGGCAAACTTCAGTGTATTTCCTTCCTCCTGCAACACTTTACTGCTGATTTTTAATAACTAAAATAAACCAGAGTTTGCCTAGTCTCCCTAAGCAGCACTGGCTCTTCCGTTTAAATAGCTTTCTCCAAATCTTGACCTCGCTCCCTTTCCATCAGGCGTTCGCAAGCAGCTGCCCACCACCCCAGTCTCTGTTCAGTTCAAACGCAGTTGCTGAGCAACCAGGCAACCTCCCTACGGCACAATTTTGGCACATAATCTGCGATTTGTGTGAAAACGGAGAGAGGGCTTTGGAAAGGCAGACAATCACCTGCCCTGCTGCATGGCACGGGTGGCAAGAGGTTGTAGAGCAGGGGTGGACGCTGGGGAGTCCAACCTAGGGCTTGACCATGGTTTTCCCAATTCCTTCTGGGGTGATTTTCCTTGAATGGGGATTAGGTCCTAATAGGAAGGACCTATTCACAAGGAAGCAATGGTGTTGTCCATGCAGCTGGTGGCACCTGCCGTGCGTGCACATGTGTTAGAGTTTGAAGAACTCACAACAATTTGTTGTCATTTAGACACTTATTCTCTCACCGGATGACCCCTCCCCACCTGGGAATGGGAATCGGGGAAAAAACAAGGAAACGTGAGGGTTGAAATATAACAGATTCAACAGAATAAGACTAAGTAGTTAACATTAATAATACGGAAGAACCAATATTGATCCCAAGTGTATATAAAATACAGAAGGGTTATACTCAGCCCATTCTATCCGCGGCAAGCCATGCACACCCAGCAAACATAGGGCACTGCCAGCGCTGCGGCTTTGGGGGGAAGGGAAGGGCTCAGGGCTCCAGCACCAGGCCAAGGAGTTCCCAGGATGGCAGCCATCAAGGGAGAGATAGAGCTCCTCAGCCCAGACTCTCTAATTTCTAAGGAATGTGCCATCCATGGTATGAAATAATCATGTTGGCCACTTGGGGCAAGTGCCCGGGTCTCGCTCCTCCTCATCCCTGCACCTGGTGAGCTCGAAAAAACCCAGACCTTGAAACCCACACACCATGGCTGGCTGTAAACTAAGTATTTTCACACATTTGGACATTAGAGTCTTGTAAAAATGCAATTTTCCCTAGCATTAGAAGAGACCTTACTGAAAAATAAGATTACTGAAAGAAAATCCTGTGTGGCTCAAACCAGGACAAGATGTCACGCAGGTGAGGAGATCGGTGCGTGCTCCCATCTCCTGCTCTGCACGGTGACGTGTTCAGCTCTGGCTCTTTGAAAGCCCTTGCTCCAGCCCAGCCGTAAATTACTGAAAGGGTAAACTTTATGGGAAGGAATGTGCAAACTATTAAAGAGCTTTTGGGGATATAAACCAGAGTGAAACCGTAGCTTTTGACTGCCAAGAGCATGGCTTGCCACGAGGGTGTTGCTCCCTGTGAACATGATACAATGAGAAGAGCGGTTCCCCTCCGGTGACAAGTTACATGATATGACAAGAAGAAAGATTAAACAAACTGCTGTACAAGCAGGAAAAAAAAAAAAAAAAAAAAAATTAATTCTTTTGTCCTATAGGAATATGAACTATCTCTCTCAATATTTGGGAGTGCTGTTTGCGTGGGTGCTGGTTTTGCTGTGTTTGGGGTTAAAGGTTTGGGGATCTGCAAATGAGGTGGTGCAGGGTCTTATTTTAGGTGAAACCCGGAGCCTGAGCTGCTCCTGGGACAGCAGGTGCAGGGTGGCAGTACCCTGTGGCAATGGCTCGGGGGGTTTTTTAGCATTGCCAGTTTAATTGATGGGGAGGAGATGCCGTAGCGAGCAGAAAGTCAGAGCAGTGACCGCTCCGGGTTGGCAGTGTCCCAGGGAAGCGCTCTTGGCTGGGGTGATGCCTCCAAAGCCGTGCAGCTCCGGGTGCAAGTGTCACTGGGGGAGCACAGCACATGGAAGAAGGGAAAAATCATAGAATCATTTAGGTTGGAAAAGGCCTTTAAGATCATCTAGAAGGGTCAGCGGTTGGACTAGATCATCTTAAAGGTCTTTTGCAACCTAAATGATTCTGTGACTTTATGAAAAAGCCCTGAAGGTGTAGCCCCTCTTCATGGGTTTGAATGCAGAAGAGTTTGCTTTGCCAGCAGAGCAGGCAGCTATCCCAGCAGGAGGCATTTGTCACCTACAGGTGGAAGACTCGGGGGAAAAAGAAACCCGTAATTCTCACACGGTTTTCAGTGCAGTTTGCATGTGGCGAAAGCCTGCCATTTTTATGAAGTTAATGCTTACAATTTCGGAGCTGCTCTTGCGCCGTGTGGAGCTTGCAAATGCGCCCCGTGCTCACCCTCAGCAAACCTCTTATCTGTGGCCTCCTGGGAACTACGTGTCCTTCGGAGCTGTTTCTCCTGCCCGCTTAAGTGGCTGCAGACATCGCAGGCCAGAACTGCACATTGATCTTTCTCTTAATTTAGCATAGTCTAATTGGTATTGGAATAATTTGAAGAGGAGGAACTCACTGCCGTGCCAGGGTAGGGCAGCAGAGCTGGGCACAAGCCTCGGTGCACGTAAAACCTGCTCGGGGAGCTTGGGAGGCTCAGAATTAAAACACCACCGAGTTTTTCCAAAGCTGTCTGCTGAGAAGGTCCCAGCTCTGCATAAAGATGTTTAAATATTAATTGGGATACAGCCGGCAGTGCAGGTGTCTTCCTCCTCTCTCTTCCCATGCCTCTCTCATGAGGTTGCTTGGCTGTTCCCGTGCTTTCCTCCTCCGACTCACTGAATATTTCATCCAGAGCGATTCAGCTGCGCGTAGTCAGCTGGGAGGTCCGCAGGAGATGTGCCTGAGCGTACAGCAAAACTCCAAAGTCAGGGAAAGGGAAGACCTTGCTCCAAAGTCCCGTTTGGTTCTTGAGCGCTCGGCAGAGGGGTGAGGGCTTCAAGCCGTGCCCTGGGGATGCTCTTGGTGAGCATGGCGTAGGGAAAAGAGAAGCGTCGTCGTTGCACGTAACAAAGCTGTTCCTCCATATAAATTTATCACATTTTCACTAGTTAGAGAGAGAGACTGGATGCCAATAATTGTGTAATTCTGCTCTTTCTGACCACAGAGGACTAATTCCAGGAATGGATGTTTTAGGAGCTGGGATCAGTGTCACAGGAGTGACGGGGAACGCGTTGCCCACCAGTCTAATCTGTGTGCTGGGCGTGAAGGTTTGCTCCCAGCAGGTAGGAGTGTTGTTGACACCCTTTTCATTAAGGCAGAGGACCCTTGTTAATCCCCCTGGATGTGTCCCACCCCAATGTGTTGCACAATAAAGTTATATAAGGATTCCTTAGGCCTGACCTGTCCAGGTGATGCCCGGTGAGGGTGTGGTAGGGGGGAAAGTTCTACTCGCCATAATACTGAGTGAAAACAATGGGTAACTCTGCCACTGATGTGTGGATCACATGTTGGTAACTTCCTCAGAACAGGGGCATCACCTATACTGAATATCAGTAAATCCACCCATAAATGGTTAGCACTGCCTGAGTGGGAGAGCGCTGCAGACCAGGAGAGCCTGTGCGCAACCACAGGGGTATCTCCTGTCCCACCTGCACAGCTCTCTGCACTTTGGCCCAGCGCCCCGTATTATAGAATCATAGAATGGTTTGGGTTGGAAGGGATCTTAAAGACCGTCTAGTTCCAACCCCCCTGCCCTGGGCAGGGACACCTCCCACCACACCAGGCTGCTCCCAGCCCCGTCCAACCTGGCCTTGAACCTCCAGGGATGGGGCAGCCAGAGCTGCTCTGGGCAACCCCGGCCAGGGGCTCCCCACCCTCACAGCCAGGAATTTCTGCCCAATAGCTCATCTAAATCTCCCCTCTGCCAGTTTAAAACTTTCCCCCTTGTCCCGTGCCTCTGCTCCCTGATCCAGAGTCCCTTCCCAGCTTTCCTGGAGCCCCTTTCAGACACTGGCAGGGGCTGGAAGGTCTCCCCGGAGCCTTCTCTTCTCCCGGCTGAATCCCCCCAGCTCTCCCAGCCTGTCCTCCCAGCAGAGGGGCTCCAGCCCTCTGATCATCTTTGTGGCCTCCTCTGGACGTGCTCAGCAGGTCCTTCACTGCCCAAGAGAGACCACCACCAGTCCAAACCCCACGCTTCAGGAGGAACCAGCATCCCTTTGTGGTCTGAGACCTGGGTAGCCATGAGGACAATGCATGTGCCCCGTGTGCCCCAGCTCAGGGACATGCTGGTGCCTGTCCTGCCCTGAGGACGTCCCCTCCCAGCGCTGTTTGGGGACAGATCCAGCCATGCACCTCGCAGGGACCCAGGTGTGCTCACACCAGCTCCCTGCTCCGGACACCAGGACACCAGATATCCTGCCGAGAGGGTTTCCTGCTCAGCTTCGGCACGGCCCAGGGGAGCAGCTCTAAACGTGGGTTAACTCATGGCGTGGCTGGGGAACAAATGCGCGGATGAGAAACCTTTCACATCCGACTTTGAGGAAAAAGGCAGGAAAACTGCTTTCCTTAGATTAAAAGAAATATCACTAAAGCTTTTAAAAATCTTTCTGTTCCCTGTTTGTTTTGACAATGTTAATTTTTTTTCCATTCTTTTTTTCCTGAAATCTTGATTATCTGCAAAACACTTTCTGCAGGAGTTGTTTCAGTTTTGAGAAAGCTGCATAAACTCTGCTCGAGGCTGATATTTGAGCATGCTCGAGTCCCACACGGAGCGAGAGCGTACCAGGGAGAGATGGATTCCAGATGTTTGCAGCTGTCACGTGGTAACAGTTGATTTTATAAGTAATAGAGTTCCTTGAGTATCTGATTTTGGCAGCGATCTCCACTTTTGTCTAAAGAGAAACTGCGCAGGAAGTTAGAAAGTACAAGACAAAGGAGTATTTTTAGCTAGCTCAGCTGTGAAACTGCGCAGAGAGGCAGGATTGGAGGAGCTGGACTGGGACACGCCAAGGGACACTCGCGCACGTTCCTGCTGGTTGGGGCAGAAAATAAGCTCTCTTTTCCTTTGCAATCTCTCCCAGCTTCCAGCAGCGAGCCTTTCCCCATGAGGTGTACACAGACCAGCCCTTGGACAAGTAACCCTCCAAGAATTTGCCTCACCCTTTCCTGGTCCTGCCTATGGGCGCACCAAGGCCACCAGAAGGTCCTTGCCATCTTTCCCAGCTCTGTCCCAACCGCTTCTGAACAATCCATTCTTTATTTTCCCTGTCACTGAAGTGATGTCTTCTGAGAACGGAGCTGGTTCAGTACAGGTCCCTTTCCTGAGGTGAAAACCAGCTCTTTCGCAGGGGTTGGCTGGGGGGTGTGCTGCCTGCTTCCCATTCCTCGGTGCACAGCGCTCCCCCAAATCCACATGGAGCGCGTGCCGAGGTGGCTTCCAGCATTTGACCTTGTGCTTGAGCCTAGACTCAGACCTCGCACCGGTAAACTGCCGGCCGTCCGCATGGAAATTTTTTCTCATTCTTTTTAAAGATTCATTTTTCCCCGTTTGACAAGCTCTGAGCCTGTGTGTGGCCATTGAGGAGTAAGTAATGGGGATAATTGTGCTTTGCTTTGAGTAATAACAGAGGTTTTTTCTTCTTTGGAGCAGGCAGTAATTAGCTGGAGACGGTGCGATACGTGCACCCACGCACGTACGGAGAGAGGTGATTTTAAACACGGTTTGGCAACGTTTGTACACATGCCTGTTGGCTTGGCTTGGGTTAAAAATAGCCAGTGATAGCCCAACCTGCAGCAGTAGTTCTAAGAAGGTTAACAGCTGCTCCGTGAGTACTTGGTGCTTAACCCGCATGGCCCTCTCTAAGCAATGCGGAACGTTTTCCCGAGCTCCCAAGCATTCCCATCAGCACACAGCAGCATTGATCCATGGGCATTCCTTACGCTGTGTCCAGTAGAACGTCTGTAACGTGTCCTGCCTCCGCATTCCCTGGGCTGAGGCCACCCGGGAGAGGCGAGGGAAGGGTTCTTTCTTGTGCAGGGCGCCAAGGACCGCTGGAGTTTTGTCCTCATTGCGGATGCTGCTGCTCCGTTAGGTAAGCTGTGGTTACATGGATTTATGGTGAATCCTCCAGAAGAAGCATCGAAGAAATGCTGTGGCAGCGGGACTACGCTTGGTCGAAACAGGGGTTACAACAATGATGGGGCTTTTGTGAAAAATGTCTGTTAACCGCACAAATCTGCCCTCTGCAATTTCAGTAATGTTATCTATAGCGTGGGAGAAGTTCTCTGGGTTTTTTTAAATCAATTATTTGACAAACCAAAAAAGAAAAAAAAATGTGGGAGAATAATATTTGCTCCATATATTATTTGCTTGAGTGAAAATGCATTTTTTCAGGGCCAAAGCATTAAAAATACATTAAAATGTTTCAATGGAAACAGAAAGAAAAGGTTTTAAAATTTTCCCAAATCACCAATTCATAACTTCATTTGCATGGGAACTTCTTTTGAATTCTTTGATTAATATTGTAATAAAATATACATAAAAGGCACAAGCAGTGTGTAGAAAATAAGTGAATAAAGTAGAACTATGGAAAGGAAGAATGCGAATCGCAGGTAGCAGAAACTGCGGACAGTGCAGCAATCTGTCAGAGTGGGTTGCTCTTCACAGCACGTTTTTGGTACTTTAACATGTGGTGGGTTGGTCTGGCTGGACATCAGGCACCCACCAAACCGCTCTGTCCTCCCCGTCCTCAGCTGGGCAGGGGAGAGGGAATGTAGCGAGAGGCTCGTGGGGGCAGATGAGGACAGGGACATCGCTCACCAATCACTGTCACGGGCAAAGCAGACTCAACCCGGGGAAAATTAATTTAATTTATTACCCATCCAACCAGAGGAGGGTAATGAGAAATAAAAACTAAATCTTAAAACCCCCTCCCCGCACCCCTCCCTTCTTCCCGGGCTCAACTTCACTCCCCATTTCTCTCCTCCTCCCCCAGCGGGGCAGGGGGACGGGGAATGGGGGTTGTGGTCAGTCCATCACACCTTGTCTCTGCGGCTCCTTCCTCCTCAGGGGGAGGACTCCTCTCGCTCTTCCCTGCTCCAGCGTGGGGTCCCTCCCACGGGAGACAGTTGTCCATGAACTTCTCCAGCCTGAGTCCTTCCCACGTGCTGCAGTTCTTCACCAACTGTTCCAGCGTGGGTCCCTTCCACGGGGTGCAGTCCTTCAGGAACAGCCTGCTCCAGTGCGGGTCCCCCATGGTGCCCCATGTCCTGCCAGCAAACCTGCTCCAGCCTGGGCTCCTCTCTCCGTGGGGCCACAGGTCCTTCCAGGAGCCTGCTCCAGCACGGATTCTCCATGGGGTCACAGTCCCCTTTGGGCACCCATCTGCTCTGGCGTGGGATCCTCCATGGGCTGCGGGTGGATATCTGCTCCACCATGGACCTCCATGGGCTGCAGGGGAACAGCCTGCCTCACCATGGTCTTCCCCATGAGAAGATTCCCCTTCTCCAGAGGAATCTCTGCTCCAGCGCCTGGAGCACCTCCTCCTTCTCCTTCTGCCCTGACCTGGGTGCCTGCAGAGTTGTTGCTCTCACGTTTTCTCACTCCTCTCTCCGGCTGCAATTGCTGTTTCACAGGGTTTTTTTCCCTTTCTTAAATATGTTGTCCCAGACGTGCTACCACCATCTCAGCCTTGGCCAGTGGCAGGTCCGTCTTGGAGCCAGCTGGTGTTGGCTCTGTCGGATGTGGGGGAAGCTTCTAGCAGCTTCTCACAGAAGCCACCCCTGTAGCCCCCCAGCTACCAAAACCTTCCCACGCAGACCCAATACACTGGATCATCCTGACGTTTAATAAGCTTTTGAGCCTTCTTCCTGCTCCCAGGCTAGTCCCAGGTAAATGGAGCTTGGAGAAACTTCACTGGTAGAGTAGCTTTGGGTAAGACTGGCCCTAACCACACGACTACAGTTTCCACTACTTTTGGTAATACAGGTAAATGCCACTGATGTAAATACCGCACAACCTGGATCCAAAACCTCTCATGTACGGAGATGTGAGTGATGATTTCGTGCATTCACAGAATAGAAAACTAAACTTTCCCGTCACTTGTCTACGGGAAGAGGAGCCAGATCTGCCTTCTGGACTCGTGTAGTTGTATTGCTGCAGGTGGCTGCTGGGTATGAAAAGGAGTAGCAGCATATTACTGGAGAGGGAAATGGGTCTGTGCACAGACATGTCATTTTTATGTAATTCCTTCAAAGGCAGAAGAGCTCCTTGACCACATCTTCACTGGTGAAAATCACTGAGCCGCAGGTGAACGGCGTATACCAATGGGGAATGGAGCCTCTGAGCTTCACTGCCGCTCCATCCCGCCTGCTGCGCTGTGTGAAAAATACAAAACACAACCAGAGTTCTTGAAATTGCAGTTGATTTACATTCTATGTGTGTATTTTTAAAATAGCCATATGGGAACAGTGTTCCACTGAGAAACAGCGTGCTTCGGAGCCAGGACTGCAGGTGTGTGAGAGAGGAGTTGTTATAATGGAGCCAAACCTATTGCCTGCCCCACGCTGCCGTCCCTGTGCAGAAACCAATGCAGGAATCCTGGTGGGGTGAAGGTCTGAAGGCAGCAAGAGCTCTTCCTGGGACCAGTCATGATGTTGATCTGCTCGTCCGAGTGACAGGGCAGTCCTCAGGCATTACTTTCCCAGTGTACTGCTGCCAGAGCTGCTCACCAAACACCTAGTGTCATGCTAGCACCTTCCATCATGGTAACACCTTCCATCATGATAACACCTTTCATCATGATAGCACCTTCCATCATGATAGCACCTTCCATGATGGTAGCACCTTCCATGATGGTAGCACCTTGCGTGGTGGTAGCATCTGGTGTGGTGGTAGCACCTTCCATCGTGGTAGCAACCTCCATTGTGGCAGTATCTTGTGTGGTAGTAGCACCTTCCACCGAGGTAGTGCCTTCCATCGTGGTAGCACCTTCCATCGTGGTAGCAACCTCCATTGTGGCAGTATCTTGTGTGGTGGTAGCACCATCCACTGGGGTAGTGCCTTCCATCGTGGTAGTACCTTCCATTGTGGTAAGACCTTGAATGGTGGTGGTACAGCCCCATCAAGCAACGTGGGCAAAGTCAAGGCCATTAATACAAACACTTATCAGCCTGAAGGAAGGTAAGGGTGGGAGGAAGACACTTTCAGACACAAAAGTTGCTCCGAGTTTAGCTTCTCACACATAGGTTTTACTTTTAAAAGAATTTATTCAACCTGAAAATGATTTCTCTGCTTATACTCCCTGTGACGGCCTTGAGGGAATAAGTACAGCTCGGAGGTAAGGACAAGAGACAAACTAAAGTGTGCATGTAAAAAATACGTAAAGCAATGAATTACATAGAGGATGTCAACTTGATTTTCAGAGCTTGTTGTAATGTCTCTGTCCTGAGACGTTTGGGGAAGGGGAAGACAAAGTGAGAAACATGCTTTGGGGTATTTTTGCTGTCACCTTGTTAAAGGAATTGATTTATGATATGCATTTGAACTAGATGGGGCTAGTTTTGTTTCACATGTTTCATAAAGCTTGGTAGTTTAGATATCAGGAGGGGATAAAACAGATAAGGAAAATCTCCACTTTTTTTTTCTTCTTTTTTTCATGTGCTAGAATGAGAGAGAATTAAGTGAACCGGGACGCAGGGTAATTAAAACGGGCAGAAAGAAAGAGCTCTCTGTAGAGTAAAATCTAGCAACCTGAGGACTAACATGCTGTCTGATGTTATGAAGTGTTCAGCTGGCACTCAGGTAAATAACTAGAGTATCACGTACATTGGTAAGCAGCTGAAAATGGATAACACGATCCATGCTGCAGAATATCTATACCTGTATTCTTATATATCTGTGTGTGCATGTCTATATATCACACGTCTATATATCACTGTGTTGTGCTTGAACCCCAGCCCGCAGCTAGGACCATGCAGCGGCTCACTCACCCCCACGTCACCCAGAAGGGCAGGGAGAAGAAGCAGAAAAGGAGGAAAGAGGAAAAAACTCACGGGCTGAGATAAAGACAGTTTAATAGAACAGTAATGGAAGAGGAAAATAACAATAATAGTAATGATAGAAGAATATACAAAATAAAGCGATACACCACAAGTCACTCTCACCACCCGATGGTTGATTGCCCAGCTTGTCCCAGGCAGTGATCATAGATCCCTGCCCCCCAGCCAACTCCTGTTTATATACTGAGCATGACGTCTGTGGTATGGAATATTCCTTTGGCCAGTTGTATCATCTATGCTCCCTCACAGCTTCGATGAGAAGCTGAAAAAATAAACACTACTTAGCAACAACTAAACCAGTGTGTGTTATCGACGTTCTTCTCATACTAAACCCAAAACACAGCAGCTACTAGAAGGGAAATTAACTCCATCCCAGCTGAAAACAGAACACACTGGATGCCCAAGTGTCTTCCACAAATGAGCTGTTGCTTTATTATCCATCCTGGGGGCTTAACACAAGCTGCAGGCTGTGAGTGTAGGCTTTTGGGAAGACCTATGTAGCTTCCAGCACAGGTCAAAGTGTTGGAAACCAGCTGGATGGGAGGCTGGCTCGTTGTTTGGATGGATGAGAAAGCCGCGGTTTAATACACTGGAAGTAGCGGTGTGAAATCCATCTAGCAGTGGGGATGGTGTGCCTACTTTAATTTTTTCTCGTGAAAGAGGTGGGAGATGGCCGGCACCTCTGTTTGACCCACCTTTGGGCAAGGTTTTGGCCTCACTGGAGGTGATACACCCACAGATCAGATGCTCCAGTGGCAATTTCTGGGTGAGTCTTGGTGGAATTGGCTCTGTATTATGGATTTCATTCATCTGGTGCTCCAGCATAATGGATCACTCCGGGGCAGAGAAAAGCAAGTACCATCTTTCCTGAGCACCATCCTCAAGAGAAGGAGATATATGTTTTAAACTGCTGAATGAAGCAGCACAAAGAGGCACATTTCAGAGGCCATGTGTTTTTCACAGCTGGATGTGGGAAACATATAACATCGATAACTGAAATTTATTTCACCTCTCTGGTGTCTGGTAGCATGATGGGATTTTTATTTATTTATTATTTTTGCTGCTCTGAAGGGCAAGCTTTGGCAATGCTTTCCGGTGCATGTGTCAATGGTGTCATGTCTATCGCAACAGCCTCGAGAACCTGCAGCAACAAACACCATACGAACGTGTTATCCGTGTTTCACCGCTTCCGAGCACCACAACAAAAGAACTATGAGGAAACAGGACCAAAAAAATAAAATTCACCAAGTTAAAATCCCTGGCAGAGTTTGCCTGTGCAGCCAGGGTCATGTTTTGGGTATAAAATACAAACACAGAAACCTTGGTCATTGCGTTTAGGTCTTTCTCATGGGGACAGGAGCAGAAATGTCAGTAGTTTCTGGCTGGTGGGACCATCAGTCTCTTGGCTGGGAGAGGCACAGGGACATGGTCAGAGCGGGCTGCGATCACGCCTCAATGACGCCAAATGGCCCGCGTTGGGGCAGGATGAGGAAAATGCACATCTTCCTGAGTTGCTTCCAGAACCGTACAGGCAGAGGCACGAAACGCTGATATAAACCTTGGGGATTCTGGAGGCTGTAACATGAAATTCTGGCATCAAACCGGGATGGGTCAGGAGTCGATCCCAAGCACCGAATCTAAACTTGCGCCACGACAGCATGCAGCAGTTTTGTAAAAATAAATGCAGAGCGTGGCAAATGACAGAGTTCCCTGTGGATTTACTGTTTCTGATGCAGGCAGCTCAGGCTTAATGCTGGAAAGGCTATAAATGTGATTTTTCCCTACCCTTTCCTGCAAGCCTGGCAAGCAGTTGGTCCTCCCCGCAGGTCCTTTGGCTCTTGCTCGTGGCTGTGGCTGATGACTGCCGACCCCTCGCTGTCCCACCAAGCCGGCATGCTGATGATAGCATCTCTGCAATATCCAGGTGGAAAAATAACTCCGGTGTCATCAGGGATTTGCTGACAGGCTGTGTGATACACAGTGGCAGTGAGCAGTCACTCTTGGCCACGGATGGTTCCTACCACGATCAGCCAGGGTGTTTTACGGACGCAGTGCTCAACTCGTTATCGCTAATAACCTCCTAGCTGACACCACGTTCAAGAAATTCTGTGTGTTTACTGAAAAAAATTATTGGTTGATGAGTAGAGTATGAAAGGAGGGCAGAAGGGTGATGGCAGATTAATACTTTATAAGGTTAGAAAAAGCCATAATGATTATCTAGTCTGAACTCCTGTGTAAAACATGCCTGGGGACTTTTCTATTTGAACTAAAGCTTTAGGTTTAGAAAGAAAAAAAATACCTCTTCAAATCAGAAGATTTCTCAACGGTTGTTTCAGTGGTTAATAACCTATACCACTAAAAATGTGCTTTTAATTCAAACCTGAATTTGAATCTTGCAGGCACCGGGCTGTGCGTACTTTCATCTGCCTGACCGGGGAGCCCTCTATTATCACATTTAAATTCCAGAAGTAATTAGAGGCTGCAAGCAGGTCCTCTCTTAACCTTCTTTTCGTTAACGAAAACAAATTGAGTTCCTGGCGTCTTTCATTATCAGGCAAGCTCTTCCATCGTCCCTGTGGCTCTCCTCTGAAACTACTCCAATTTAACAATTTCCACCGTGGCCAGTGGATGTTGCCTTCCACCTACCATATCCGGGGGTCCTGGCTACGGTAAAATCAATTCTGAGTAATTTCCATTGAAAACAAAGGGGAAAGTTTCTCTCTGCAATGTGGTTTTTGTGTCATCCTGGCAAATTTTGTTACACAACTGGCTGGAAATAGTGGTTTGCACATGTGCCTCTGTGCGTCTGCTCAGGGACCCTTTAACCACACAGCGAGAGATGCCCACCACGCGCAGGGGGGTGGCAGGTGAGCAGGGGCTCCCCGGGTTCAAACTCTGAGTTGTGGCACGGGACCAGCGCTGTTGCTTGGGGCATATTGCCCCATGGGAATAACCTGGAGTCGTCCACAGAAGGTCCAGAGAAATTTCACAGAATTATAGAATCATAGGATGGTTTGGGTTGGGAGGGACCTTAAAGCTCTTCTACTTCCAAACCCTCTAGTTCTAGTTCCAACACCTTCCACCAGACCAGGTTGCTCCAAACCCTATCCAACCTGGCCTTGAACCTCCAGGGATGGGGCAGCCAGAGCTGCTCTGGGCAACCCCGGCCAGGGGCTCCCCACCCTCACAGCCAGGAATTTCTGCCCAATAGCTCATCTCAATCTCGCCTCTGCCAGTTTAAAACTGTTCCCCCTTGTCCTATGGCTCCATTCCCTGATCCCGAGTCCCTCCCCAGCTTTTCTGGAGTCCCTTGAGGGCCTGGCAGGGGCTGGAAGGTCTCCCCAGAGCCTTCTCCCAGCTGAACCCCCCCAGCTCTCCCAGCCTGTCCTCCCAGCAGAGGGGCTCCAGCCCTCCCAGCATCTCCGGGGCCTCCTCCGGCCCCGCTCCAACAGCTCCGTGTCCTCCTGCTGTTGGGACCCCCGGAGCTGGACCCAGGATTCCCGGTGGGGTCTCCCCCGAGTGGAGCAGAGGGGGAGGTGAGCAGGGCAATGGAGCTGGTGAGGGCTCTGGAGAACAAGTCTCCTGAGGAGCGGCTGAGGGAGTTGGGATTGTTCAGCCTGGAGAAGAGAAGGTTGAGGGGAGACCTTCTCACTCTCTACAACTCCCTGAAAGGAGGTTATAGCCAGGTGGGGTCAGTCTCTTCTCCCAAGGAACAAGTGACAGGACAAGAGGAAATGGCCTCAAGTTGTGCCAGGGGAGGGTTAGCTTGGAGATGAGGAAAAACTTCTTTACAGAAAGGGTTGTCAAGTGTTGGAACAGGCTGCCCAGGGAGGTGGTGGAATCGCCATCCCTGGAGGTATTTCAAAGCCGGGCAGACGTGGTGCTGAGGGACATGGGTTAGGGGTGGGTTTGGTAGTGTAGGTTGTGGTTGGACTCGATGATCTTGAAGGTCTCTTCCAACCCAAGTGATTCTATGCTTCTATGATTCTATGCTATGATTCTATTTCTTTAGAAAGGCACTCAGTTTGGTTAAAAATAAGGCCGAGAGGAAAAAACACCCACCGTCTGCATAGGGCTGTCAGAGGGTTGGTTAGACACCCTGGTGTGTGTCCAGCTGGAGGTCACTGCCGGCACGCACTGGGGACGTCCGTGCCACCTCCGCCTGCCAAACCCATCACCGTCACCCGCGCGGCCGCAGAGCCAGGGCTGCGTGGTGCAGAGCCCCGTGTAGCCGGCAGCCTGGCCCTGCTCATGGGCTTGTTATTCCCGGGAAAAGACCAGGCTTTGCCTCGAGTCACCCACTGTGCTCGTGGAAGTGACACGCATTCCCGGTCGCACGTGTTTGCACTGGGGAGAGATTGATGTGTAACTTAGCGGAGGGGAAGTATTCCTCTCTGAGGTGACATGCTGCGTCACGTGTGGAGGACATATGACGTCAGGCAGCCCCGGGCTTGTGCGTCGTTGTCACAGAGACCCCGTGATGGCAGCTCTCGAGGAGCTCTAGGGACACAGGTAGGGAACGCACGCCGCGGATCGCAAGGGCGCATGGAGGTCCTCGATTCGGGAAAGCTCGCAGGGAACTTGCGTGTCATCAAGATTGCAGATGGTGCTATTAAAACCAAAAGTGATGAAAAGTAAGGAAAGAGCAGCATTAAAATGGAAATGAAGGCTCCCAAATTTGCCTCGATATGCTGATACAAGCTGAGTTTTCATTGTGGTTGTATCCCAGTGGTAATTGCCACTGACACGGAGAAGCGCCTGGGATTTTGGAGCCTGTAGTTGAGCTCTGTAGAATGCTGGGACTATGTGGATTTAGGCCAAATAGAGATGGGGCCTTTATGTTTATGCAGGAAAATGAATGGGAATGTCTGAGAGGGTAAATTTTGCACCCCGCAGCCCTGCTCGGGGAGGTTTTCCCACAGTATTCCGGGCGCCACAGGGCTGCTTGGGCAGCCGCGGGAGGGATGCAGCCACCCGCACGCCTGTTGCAGAAGCGCGGTGGGATTCAGACCAATGTATTCAGGGGCAGCCACCTCGGATTTTAGGTTCTGGACATTAGAGAGCCTGTTCTTACATCCTGGTGCTAACTGGCACTGAGGTTTTGGGGAATGGCAGCTGCTAGTGCTAGATTTCGCAAGAAGAGCCTCTCCCTCAAATAAAGACATATGTTTTACAACATCTGCTCGCCAAAGGGAACATAAGTGGAAAATAATGAAATATGGGATGGTATATTTTCATCTGTCATCGGTCCTAAAATCTCCATCCACAGAAAAGGGCTTTAGAGAGTTAAGCAATGTAAAGTAACAGATGGCAGGGGAAAAAAAAACAAAAAAAAGAAAAGCAATTTCTGCCCTCAGGTGCTGAACTGGGGATGGTGGCAGACCCCACCGGGGAATTGCTGCGTGTTTTGTGGGTGTTTGTCTCTGATTATAATTGGGTTATCCCGAGCACTCAGCAGGAAAGAGGATGTTCTCCAGGAACTCAAAGTCCTAAATGGAAAAAAAAAAAAAGAAAGAGAAAGAGAAGGTGAAGGCTGGAGCTAACTGGGTGCGCTGGACACAGGGGCGAGGAGGAAAATGTGGGGGTGGCCGAAAGGCTGATGCTGAACATCTGCTTTGCCAAGAGGTCCAGCCTGTCCAGACCTCGTGTCTCTTCGTGGCAGCTCAGCTATTTATTTATCCTCCTGAATTATGGCTTGAGAGATTGTTCTGCTCCTCACCAGGAACCCCCCAGTTATCGCTGGGCTCAGGGGGAAGGGGGGAACCCCAAAAACCAAAACCACAATGAAGCCACCGTCGCTCAGCAAGGAGCAGCCACAAGGTCGCGTTAGAGCAAACGAGAGGAAAACCAAGCCCATTGCACAGGATCTGAAAACCGAGCGAAAAATAAAATCAGAAGATACGCTCCAAATTGCAAAGAAACACGGAGAAAATTTGGCACCGAATAAGAAAAAGTAGAAAAAGCGTAAGGAAAAAGGTTTTGTGTTTCCAGTAGGACAAAAAGTACGGTTATTCACATTCCAGTGTAAATGATACAGATATTTATCAAGTGATTTATTGAAGTATCTGTCTCTCACCAAATAAAGTACCTGCAGTGAGGAGGTTTGATTGCCTGAGCTTGAAGTGAATGCAAGGCTTCAAAATCTGTGATAGATAACATCTTAGTGAGCTGCTTAAAAGTCCTCATAAACTGAAACACGTAGCGTTATTTATATAGTACATATTGGTACAGCGTGTTATAGCAGAGTTTATAATAATTTATTAGGGGAGAAAAAAGCTATCTCTATTAATAATTGATTCATTATAAATAATGTATTAAGAAATGCTCCTTTGATTTAAAGCCCATGCTGTTAATGTATGCTAAATTCTGCTGTATTTGACGACAGTAAATCCAGGGAAATCTTGCACATTTGCATCCCCTACCTCCCTTTTGCTCACGAGTCGCAGAGGGCAGGTGGCAACCTCGCTGAAAACCCTGGGTTTTCTGGGCTTGCCAAGGGAGACACGGGTTACGGCACAAAAACATGCGGTGCCAATGAGAGTGGCAAAAAAAAAAAAAGTTTCATCTTCTACACCATTAAGAAAAGATGCATTTTGCAGCAGAAAAGGTTCCCCAGAATCACTCACTCACAAACTGCATTACTTCTGTGTTTACAGACATAGAAAGATTGTTCATAGCAGGAACTCAAGCACATCTTACTTCTCTCTTTTACTAGCATATATGTTCCACATTTATATTATCGGGATAAGGCAGAAATGAATGAGAGAATGTGAGAAAGTGCGTTACACTTTTCCAGACACTTCCTGCAAGGCGCTTTCTCATAAAAACTGATACTTTAAACATTACAGATCTCTGGATATGTCAGTAAATATTGACAGAAATTTGTCAGCAGAGATTATGAGTCAGCTCTGGCCTCGAATTTACAAAGCAACTTTTCATTCATTTATTAAAAAAAAAATAAAAAAATAATCCCCGTTAGTCTATAAAGCACAGGCTGGGTGCAAGCTGCAAGAGCAGATGGAGGAATTTAATGCCTTTAAACTGTTGGACTGGTGACAGGTAGGACGCGGCGTCAGAGCAGAAACCTCCATCTGCCGCACACATACCTTTGCAGCAAGGAGATGCTGGAGCAGGGGCCGGAGCCCAGGCGTGGAATTCGGGTCTGCAGAATGTTTCTGGGGCCCGGGCGTATTAAAAGAGGGAATGCTGCAGGTCCTGGTCCACAGGAATCAAGAGAAAACTAGGTCAAGTAGCAGGACTTGGTCACAATTCATAAAGAAATAGGGGCTATTTTGCGACGGAGCTCTCTTCTGTGCCCCGGTGTCGCGGAATAAAATAAACTCGGGTGTTAAAAGGCAATAGAAGTGTCTTTTCTGTGTTTCCCTCATTTTGCTGAAGGGCTGGTTGGGATCTAATCCATCCACGCTGCTGCCTGTAATGCGTTTAGCCTGAGAAAGTGCGATGCTGAATTTTTATGAGACGTCATATTCGCCCGGTGTTCGTAAGAGATTGTCAGCGCCTAAAACTGCATTTTTAAACCTTTTGACTAAACCCCCTTCTTTTCCTCTCGCTCAGTCTCCTGTGATATTATAACTTTCCTTCCCAGTCTCCCAGGGCTGACAAGACTTTAATTTCTAATTTAAAAGCCAAGAGATAACATTTATTCTTAGAAAATATGCTTGGCTGTAAGGCTCCTTCGTACAAAATGAGAAAGGAAAAGGGGTAAAAGTGGCTGTTTTAATTTCTAAGACATTTTCCTGTAAAAACATGGGCACATTTCTTCCTACCTTGGTTCAGCTGATGAATTGATCATCGTTTGCAAATGCTGGTTTGAAATGGAGGGTTACCAATAGAACTCCCTCCGGGGCTGCGGCACACAGCCCCCGCGCTGTGCGTGCCACCGGTGTCACCATCCCTGTCCTGGGTTGGGCTCTGGAGAGGCGGAACACAGATGGGTATTGCAATAACCCCTCCCCAGGGCTGCCGAACCCCCAAACTCTCAGCCTGGTCCTCAGACCCGCATGAAATCTCAGGGACTGCAAGAAAATGCAGTTTAGGGGGTACTGGAAGGGGAAGCCTTGAAAATTTGTTCCTGCACATGTATGCTGTGTGTATATTATATTCCTACTAATATTGTTTTCTTCTCGGGAAGAAAAGATACATAGCAGGGATGATTATCATTTAACTTCCATCTTCTTTATTAATTTATAATGGGTAATTTGGGATGCACAAGCACTTACTGCCAAAACCCAGAAACAGACACTTCCCTCATAGGCACTAAATCACCGCTCCTGCGATAATTAAGGCAGTGGGAGCATTTATCAAGCTTTTACTGAATTTATGGCCCCTCCCTGAGGAGTCTCCTCCTGCTTGGCTTCGTGTCTCTGGGTGATGGAGAACTTTGGCCTTGCGATACGGGTTTCCCCAGGGCAGAGCAGCGCCACAGGGGTCTGGGGGCTCCGGTTGAGCCTCTCATTGCTGCCTCTGGGCGGTTGAGCCGCAGGGTCCTGCTTCATCCACCCTCCCTCGCCTCGTTTAACCTCTTTTGAGGCTTCCTGCGATGCCCTGCGCTGGTGAGGTCCGGGGATGGATGCAGCAGCTGAGGGGGGGAATCCCAAATCAGGAGGCAGGAGGAGTTTTGCAGCAATACGGCGTGGGCAGCAGCGGCATCAGGGGGAGGAACACCAGCCCCTCTTCCCACTACGTGCCGCGCTACGTTGGGTGGAAATTATTGTTTACGCTAACTGCTTTGGACACGATACTCAGCGCTAATAGAAAATTCTCCCTCACCAATGTTTTCCCCAAAGAAAAATGCGCTTTTATGCTCCAGCAGGGCTCCTGCAGAGATTACCCCCCTTCTCTCCATCAAAGGCTCGGAGGAGGTTTCCTCCCTCACTCCGGTGCACCGCGCTTGCCCTCAGCGTGGGGAAGCCCCGACCAGACCCCACAGCGCTTGGCCATCCCTCCCCGTCCCGCAATTTTGGAGCCAGCAGTTCCAGACCACAACCAGCTCCGTTTGAGGCCTTCTCCATGGATTAAAATAGCTCCAAGGAGCCAATAAGGGAAATCTGATCTTGAAGCTCAGGACCTGACAGTGTAATTTCCATTGGAAATCAGCTCTTGGGGGCGGCCGGCTGGCAAAGCCGCGTCCCTGGGGACACGCCGGGCTGTTTGTTCCTGCAATGTTCTTGCTATTGATTTAAGGAGAAACAAGAGTTGCTTAATTACCTGTGGCTGTACTTAGCTTTGTTTTGTCTCCGCTAATGGCTGGGGCTGTTGTGACTGTACACTTTAATGGCTTTCAGATGCCAGAGGTCTTATTATAAGCCCATGCCCCATACAGAGACCACCAGCAGAAAACAAACTTGTTGCTGCTTTGAGGTTGCAAATAGCCAAGCAAATGATGCTGCTTCCCCTACCCCAAGCCCCCAACGCGCATATTTTTGTGAAGAACTGCGGAGTTGTTTTTATATCAAGCGAGCTTTTTTCCTGACATAGTTGTGGACCGCCGAAGAACTGAACTTGTCCCTGCGCAGGTACCTCTATAAATAATTAGACATACAATATTTCCACAGCTGTGCGCTGCCAGATGGCTCTGCTTTTTTAAGCTTAAAGTAACTTCCTTCCTTTGCAGGGAGAAAAGCCAACTCTGTCAAGTCTTATAAACTCATCCTTTCAGGAGCAGACACGTCTCGGAGACCTGGCTTTGAACCTGGAGAAGAAGAAACTTCTCAGGGAGGGGGCAGCCACCGAGTGAGCCCCCAGTGGGGTCAGGCAAGTGCGTGGGAAGGTCCCTGGTCCGTTTGCAGGCGGCGGTGGTGATGGCTGCCTGCAGAAACCAGAACGACCCTGCAGACCAGGACCTGGCCTTTCGTTAGGGTTTTAAGAGAAAAATAACATTAATAACATTAGGGTGGTGACAGTGGCCATAATCCTCGCAGAGCACAGGCTCCATGTTGAGCGGGTAGATGCTTCGATGGGAGCTTTCCCACGTGCACTGGCCCGGCCTGTTTCTGCTTCCCATTAATGGCTGCTGAGTAAATAAATAATTTACATTTCCAAACTGATCCACTCTATGTTCTGAGCTGCTCTGAGTGTATTTTGCTTTTCAGAGACGGAGCAGGTCCTGCGGTGCCAGCGCACCGATGACACCTGCCAGAGCCTGGCGGGGACTCCGCAAGCTCTCCGGATAAAACAATCCCAGCTTTGGGAAGCCATCCCAGACCCTGTGCATCGCCCAAGCCTGGGTCAAGGTATAAGTGCGGTGGCAGAGCTGTCCCCATGCCAAAGCCTTTAGCTCCCTTGGGAAAGCACTGGGCTTTCATCTCTACAGTGCAGCACGTTACAGCTTTATCTAAACAAAGCTCCAAATCCCACCTTGGTTGTGTATTACTGCAATATCGAGCTCTGTGTCGATCTCTTCTCCCAAGTACCAGGCGATAGGATGAGAGGAAACAGCCTCAAGTTGCTCCAGGGGAGGTTTAGATTGGATATTAGGAAAATTTTCTTCACGCAAAGGGTTATTGAGCATTGGCACAGGCTGCCCAGGGCAGTGGTGGAGTCGCCATCCCTGGAGGTGTTTCCCAGCCGGGCAGACGTGGTGCTGAGGGACATGGGGTAGGGGTGGGTTGGGCAGTGCTGGGGTGATGGTTGGACTCCAAGATCTTAAAGGTCTCTTCCAACCCTGGGGATTCGGTGGTTCTGTGATTCTATTATTCAGCCAGCCACTCCGGAGGTGGCAGGTGCCCACCCTGACCGTGGCTGGATCCTGCGAGCTGTGCTAGCCGGGATGCTCAGCCTCTCTCCTAACAAATTGCCCTCCAGCTCCTCCGGCTGCAAAAGCCTGGCAAGTAAGTGTCAGTTTTTTTAATGACAATTCCCTCTGCCATGGAAGGAGTGTAAAGGCTGAGCAGAATTACTGTCATCTTGGCTTTTTCAACCCCAGCTCATGCTCTGCAGCCACTGTTAACTCCCCAGCACAAGCGCCTGGTCCCTTTTTACACCTTTGGATGCACCTTTTCCTATATCACATCCCTGGAGCTTTGCAAGAGAGTTCAAAATGCAGACTGGATTTTACACGCCTTTTCGCATTCCCGAGCCATGTCTGGGAAACTCGGCGGGAGGGGATGATCAAGAGTGTGTTGTCAAGGATGACATCGAGCAGACGAGGGGGAGAGCACAGCGCGGGTCTTTGCCATGTGCTATAATCACTCTGCTTTTTCCATGCGGGTTTTCATGTTGCTGTTTCTCCTCCTGCTGCTGGAGCTTTGGTGTCCCCCGGGAAAAGGAGTGGGGACACCTCTGCGAGGGATGGGGCACCTCGTTTTGCAGGTTGCTGCCTCGGCTGTAAAGCAGTGCTCCAGCCTTGGGCTGGGGTGGGAAGAATTTACTTCTCAATGTTTTGCTCATCACACCATTTCCCCGGGGGCTGCCTGATTTAATTGCTCCTGCTCCCTGCCAGGCTTTGGGAGTGGAGCTCGCCTCCCCCATCACTGGTCCCTAGCCATGAGCAAAGCATTTCCCTCAATCCCCCCTGAATGCAGCTTAAAATTCAGCTAAAAAAGGTGGTTTTAAGCCAGGAGAGAATTACAGCCCTGCCTGCCAGTGCCTGCCCTGCCACCCCGTCCCCAAGGCTTGTCCGTCACCCCACACCACACCGCTTTCCACCACGTTGCTTTTACAGAATCCTTGGGGTTGGCAGGACCCTTTGGAGATCATCTGGTCCAACCCCCTGCCAGAGCAGGGTCACCCAGAGCAGGTTGCACAGGATGGCCTCCAGGCGGGTTGGGAATGTCTCCGGAGTCGGAGACTCCACCACCTCTCTGGGCAGCCCCTTCCAGTGCTCTGCCACCCTCAAAGTAAAGAAGTTCCTCCTCATGTTCAGATGGAACTTCCTATGGTCAAGTTTGTGCCCATTCCCTCTTGTCCTGTCACTGGGCAAATCACTGGAAAAAGCCTGGCCCCCTCCTCCCGGCCCACTCCTTTTAAGTATTTGTAGACATTGATGAGATCCCCCTCAGTCATCCTTTCTCCAGACTAAAAAGACCCAAATCCCTCAACCTTTCCACATAAGAAAGATGTTCCAGCCTCCTAATCATCAAATATCTAATCTTCATTGCTTCATTTTTTAATCATTCCTTTCCAAACCCAATCATTCCCGTCCCTGCTGCATAACTGGGTGGAATCCCTCGGAAACCTCCATCCCGCTGCCGCAATGAAGCTGCCACGTGCAGCTGCAGCCCTAGGTGCCTTTTTTTTTAGTGGTTTGCTCTGGTGCTATTTGGCAGCAAAGGTCTCTCTGCTGAACGTGTGGAGCATTCCTGTGAGTTTCAGCCTCAATTTATCATTCATCCCGCATGGAAGATGCTTGGCTCAGGGGGAAAAAAGGGCTGAGACTCCTTGTTTTGTAGCCGTGCAAACTGGGTTTCTGCCTTGGGATGGTGCCGTCTCGTTTGCGGGTCAAAAGATGAGAGCTTTTATCTGCTGACCCAAACCCAACCCAGCTGGTATGGCAACGTGCACATATGTGATAAATAATTTCTGCTTTTCTCTTTAGAAAATCTCCCAAGATGCACCTTTGTGATTGCACAAGGACCCTGTGGGATAATATAAAAAATAGTACTTTTAGAATAAACCCAGACAATTTATATCTCTTTTATCTTCAGTTCTGTATATCCCCCTTGTTTTTGCACCGCATTCAGGCTGGGGAAACAATGGAAATCTATAGCAGAGAATAAAATTTAATGACCTGTGGAGCTCCATGCCTGTTGTGCCGGCTGGTCCCTGAGCCTGTGGGCTGGGGGGGCTTTGAAAGGGGACTGCAAAAAATCCCTGCAAAGGGTGCGGGGCATGTGTCTGCCCACAGCGCTGGTGCTTTGTCCGGCCAGTACCCACCAGTGCTGCAGGTCTTCACTTCTTCAGTCCGGCAGGAACCCAGGATTCACCTGGAGACCGCGCTCCCGGCCGTCAGAGCAGCCCGTAGCGGGGAGGTGCTGGGGATGGAGGTTGACCAGGATGCTGGGAATGGAGACCTTGGACAAGCTTGAAACAGGCTGCCCAGGGCAGTGGTGGAGTCACCATCCCTGGAGGTGTTTCCCAGCCGGGCAGGCGTGGTGCTGAGGGACACGGGTTAGGGGTGGGTTGGGCAGTGTTGCGATGATGGCTGGACTTGATGATCTTAAAGGTCCCCTCACAACCTCGACAATTCCATGATTCTAAGTCTCCTTTCCATGGAATACCTCGTTTGAGGTCCCAACATCCATCTGCCTATGACTAACGTGGTCTTCAGACTCACTAAATTTTGCTTTGAGGTCTTTTGTGCCACCAGGAGGTTTAATCGTCGCCGGGCACTGCGGTGCAGCAGCGGTGGTGATTTTGGTAGAGACATCCCTGACCCCTAGCCATGCCGCAGAGGGCACCGGTGTCCCAGCCACGAGGTGCTGCCGGCATCTCCAATTTTAGCTCTGCTGCCAGGTGGGATTTTCAGGCAGGAGTCTGCCTGACATCTCCTGAGGCCGTGGCCAGTGTGACGGCAGCTGGAGGTTGGCACGGCTGTGACACAGCCCGGCCAGCGAGCAGCGAAGTCCCACCACATCCCCCAGGACTCGCCGTCCTCCCTCGGAGGGGAGCAGAGGTTGTGTTTAAAACATGGGACCCAAAGCCCTTAATGATGCACCGTATTTTTCATCCGAGGACAAAATAGAGTGAAAAGGATGCTTTAATACAGGAGAGGCTTTTTAAACATAGACGCCCAAATACAGAAGCACTGGAGAGATGGGATGCACAAACAAGGAGGGGAGGAGGAGGGCAAAGGGGGTTCCCCTTTGGGGAACCAAAAGTGGGTTCCCCCCACCTGCTTATTGTTTTTAATACTTTAAATGCTATTTGGGGATTTCAGGTGAAGCCAAAGCCGTGGATTTTGCACAGTGGCTTGTCCAGGCTGGGAGCCGTTCCTGGCAGCTTGCAACAGCTTGGGAAAGTGAAGAGGCCACTTGAGCTCAAACAAGCATCTTCCGGCTGCCGCCAGCTGATGCTCCGGCCCAAAGATGCGGGTTTCAGCACTCTCCCAGTCCGGGCAGGAGGCTGGGATCGATGGCACGCCGGGGCAAGGAGCGGTGAGCCCTGGAAATGAGCGCTTTATTATTCCAGGGCCTTCAGAGGTCAGCGCGGGGAAGAGGCTGGAGCCGGTTCCCTGGCAATCGCTCATCTCCATCCCCTCTCTCATTAGATTTTTCCCTGCGTGGATCGTTAAGCAGGAGGGGAGAAAAGGGCAAAATGGGGCTCAGCTGGAGTCAGCGGTTCCGCTGCTGATGGCAGACACGGCTTTGGCATGTCCTGCCTTAACGTCACCTCTGCCACTACCGGCTCCGTCCCCTGAAATGTCACCCTAAGGCGGGTGGTCCGCACCCAGCGGGGTACCGGCTCCCAGGCACGCTGAGCGCAGAACACCAGAGATACCAGTAACACCCACACTATGGATGTGTGACAAGGTGTTTTCTCACTTTAATTAGTAGAAGCATAAAATAAGCACGTGGAAGCACTGCCCTTGGTTTAGTCTCCTGCAAATCAAGCCAGCACGCACCGCAGCCGGCTGCCGATAAAACAAAGCCAGGCATCGCTGGGGCCAGGCGAAATGAATCCCAAATCTTGACATTTGTTTTGACACATCATCTCCTCGTGTGTCTGAGTGGCGCAGTCATGTCTTTCCCTCTTTACACGGCGCACCTGGGTCTGTGTGGCTGCGATGCCGAGATTGCTCCTGAGGTCATTACACAAATATGTGAACTGCCTATTTTCAAATTAATAGCACATGGACTCAATCTCTAGGCTCTTGGGCATAAGTTCAAAAAAGTAGAGATATAAAACTTGAGTGATTTACTGGACCTTTCCTAGACTGAAATGATTAATTGTCTGATTTACTGGTTCCATTTTTTTAATGCTGAAACCGATATAAAAAAATGAAAGGGAGTGTAGAGGAAATGGTTCCTCTCATGGTTCCTCAAATACCTTCATCATACTGCTGAGTAGAAAAAGACTATATTGTGAAGGAAAAATTTTAAATATTAACATTCTGATTCATTTCTGTGTGGCGGTGAACAGAAGTGTGAGCGGTGCCTGTTGGATGCGGACAAGCTCGGTGTTAAATGTTTGAGGGATGCGAGTCACCGATGTGAGCCAGTCAACTCGCGTTAAAATTCTCTCTCTAACCAGCCAGAAATGGTTTGAGGCCATGGTGGAAAAACAGCTCTAAACCCGCAGCGGAGTGACAGCATCTGGCACAGCATCGGTGACCGGTAAGTCAGGAAAGTCGTTCTGGGTGTTTCAATGACGGAAAAAAGACCGAGGGTAAAGGGTGTGCCTTTGGGGTGTTTATTCGGGTGGCAACACAGCGGGGATGGCAGAAACATGCGGGCATGTGGCTGTCGGTCCTTGCAAACAGCTGAGGACACATTGGCGGGTGATGGGTGCTGCTTTGCCGGTGCTGCCAGGGGCTCCCGAGGTACAAATTCCCGGCTGGCTGCAGGGCCGGCACCTGCCCTGCGCTGGCTGCTGTGACACCCGCTATCACACAAGGAAAATCAAACCCAGAACCTCTCCACATCACCAGTTCTTCATCCAGGTCTGTCTTAAAGCACCAGCTCACACTTCTCTCTCCGCTCGGCACCTTCCGTTCTCGTTATGGTGAGATCTCGAGATACTTGTTTTACAACAAAAACCACAGCGGGAGAGCAGCGAGGGACACCTCTCCTTGGAGCGTTTCCTTCATGGTAGCCCTTTATATTCCCTGCCACGTGCTGCACGTCTTCATCCCATGCTTGGCTGCCGTGGGATGCGGCGTGGGGCAGCGCACGAAGCCCGGGAAGCAGCAGCCCGGGTCTGCCCTGTCCTGGCTCTGCCAGGAGCCCCGACCCTCCTCGGGGCTTCGCTGAGCTGGTTTCACCTTTAGAGCAGGGTGATTACTGTCATGTATAGTATATGTATCGCAACAGGCAGGATATTAAAAATAAATGCTTACACAGCCAGGCCAGGCTGATATTCTACTTAATCCAACAGAAAAAAAAAAAAAAAAAATATTGATTTCCAAGGCAAAGGAGGGAAAAAATGTAAGTTACCAAATATGAGCTGTAGGCTATTGAGGCATTTTGTCCTTTGCCTTCCCCTGAAATTAGTCCCTTAAACTTAGGATTTCATGAGTTTCAGGGTCACCATGTAGCAGCACCTCAGTATTCACCAGGAAACCACCACCAAAGGGTCGTTTAATGTATTTTAAAGGCAAATGGACTTCACTGGCTCTGGAGCACTAAAGCTCTTGATTTTCTTTGTGCTACAGCTGATTATGAGCTTGTCTTTGCTAGGTGATAGGTCCCTACCTCGGAGCGAAGAACATCTTCCCTTTACACCCAGAAGATGAGTACCTCCTTAATGATTTTAAAAGTATTTGTGAAAACGTTGGCTTTAAAATTATTCAATGTTTACTCACTCATTTCCTTGGGGGAATTTGAATTAGCGATAGGAGGCCAGCCAAAATGATGCCAAAGACCAGTCAGCCCACTTTGGGAGCAGCTGGGTTTGCTGGGATGCCATCACGGACCTGCTCTGAGCCCGTCTGAACTTGGAGTTGGGTGTAGGAGTTGCCCAGGAGCCCGCGGTGGAAAGGAGCCCTGTGTCGCCCCGTCTGTTTTGTTCTTCATACAGCTGTGGGTTGGGGGTTTTTTCCATATCGGTGGCCTGATCCTGGCTCTGCAGCCAGGCAAGGATTGCTCCGCTGGAAATGCAGGGAAGAGTTAATTTTCTAAATTTTGAATATTATCTGTCATGTGCAACTGCTCTGTAATTACAACTTTTTCTGCTTCTTAGAAAAAGGTTATTACAAGAGCCTTTTAATCTAAAAGGCCAATTATATTAAAACAGTGACTTCCATACTTAGATCCCCCTTTATACACACGTTATTGTGTCTGATATAAATTTAGCAAATTATATGGAAGGTTTTGCTTCGTGGAAGCTTAAAAATATGATTACTACTTGCATCCATGTAAGCAATGAACAGACCCGAGAAACACATCTATGTTATTTATTGCAGCTGGGAGCCCCAGCCGCGCTCAGCCTTCAGGGAAATAATGGGAATGTGGGGTTTCAGTACCTCTCCTTTGCACCTCTGCACGTTGGAGGGGCTACCAGCTCCGGGTTTGGAAGATGCTGGGAAGCAGCAAGATGTGGAGCAGCCAAACTGGTGGCTGCTGAGTTTGAGCAGGGTCTGCCAGCAGCAGGTAACGCACGCACCCAGACCCATCACTGCACTAGGTTTTGCAGATCGTTTCAAGGAGGCATGAAACCCAGAGCAATTACAGGCCCCCTAATTGGTCTACACTGGAATCTCGCACAGGCAGAGCGTGCTGAAAACTTACTGATGTTTTAAATCACATTTATACTGTCTGCAAGGGGAAACACTTTCTTCCCAATAAAATAATGTTGTTTTCCCTGACCCATGATTTGCAATAAGAAATAATTAGCTTGAAGGATGTGTAATGGAGAAAAGGGTTTCAAAGTATCTCCCATGTACACAGTGGTAATTGATTCTAAGCACTGCTCTGGATTATGAGCTCGTTAGGAAGTGAGCGGGCAGACACGGGTCCCTGGGTATAGGCTGTGGAGAGAAGAATGGTAGTTTTATGGGGAATTTAAGAAAACATACTCCTGTAGTCATATGAGCTCTATCAGTTTCTAATTAGTCAATTTTTTAAACTGTGAGATGTCGTTTTATCAATACTGCTTGAAACAATTGTAAAAGGGACAGAGATGGGAGGAAATGAGAAAAGTGGAGTCGTTTTGCACAGCACGCTGCCCTGAGACAGCTCATGGATGCTGGCCATGGGGGCAGGGATGATGTCCCCTCTGGCAGCATCCTGATTGGGTTGGGTCAATGTCAGCGGGAGTTAAAACTCAAGGATGAAGCTGAAAAAAAAGCCTCATCGAGGCAGGTGAATTGTTGCTCCTGCAAACAAGCCGCCGCATCTTGTCGATGGCTTTATCAATCTCCTCCCCCGCGCAGCGCGTGCTCCTGGGATGCTGCCTGGCCAGATTCATTTTCAGACTCTGGGCTCCACAAACCTATAAGTAATAAAAATGAAGCTATGAATTTCTTGGGAGGACTCCAATAAAAAGCCAAAGCTGCCTGGGTTTGAGCGTTGTCAAGCCTGGTATCCCTGTGATGGCTCCGTGCTCAGCCAGGAGAGACACAGGAAACACAGAGTCTGTTTTAGAATCGTAGAGTCACAGAGTGTTTTGGGTTGGAAGCTCTTGGGTTGGGTTAATGCTCTTCTAGTCCCACCCCCCTGCCCTGGGCAGGGACACCTCACACCACACCAGGCTGCTCCCAGCCCCGTCCAACCTGGCCTTGAACCTCCAGGGATGGGGCAGCCACAGCTGCTCTGGGCAACCCCGGCCAGGGGCTCCCCACCCTCACAGCCAGGAATTTCTGCCCAATAGCTCATCTGAATCTCCTCTCTGCCAGTGTAAAACTGTCACCTCTCATCCTGTGGCTCCACTCCCTGATCCCGAGTCCCTGCCCAGCTTTCCTGGAGCCCCTTTCAGACACTGGCAGGGGCTGGAAGGTCTCCCCAGAGCCTTCTCTTCTCCCGGCTGAACCCCCCCAGCTCTCCCAGCCTGTCCTCCCAGCAGAGGGGCTCCAGCCCTCCCGGCATCTCCGGGGCCTCCTCCGGCCCCGCTCCAACAGCTCCGTGTCCTCCTGCTTTGGGACCCCCGGAGCTGGACCCAGGATTCCAGGTGGGGTCTCATTTCCCGAGCTACGTGAACACCAAATGCCGACGGTGAATTCCCTCCTACCAAGGAGAAAAATGTCCCAGCCTGCACGTGGGCTCGGGAATGGTGTGAGGCTGTGCCCTCTGCTCCCTCTCTCCTCCGTGCCCCCGGGGTGATACACAGCAGATCAGTTCTGCCAGTGTTAATCACTAAATATGAAGATAGAAATGCCTGGCACAGCAAGGAGCACATACGGGTATCTGCAATCCACCGTGGCCTTGAGTTGAGGTAAGAGCTGAAGTTCATTGATTGCTTCCATGATTTGCCACTCACTGGAGTTGCAGAGCAACATCAGGTGGGGTGATGTCAGGGGGGAGTTTGGCCCCAACTGAAAAACACACTTGCAAGGTGCTCTTCTTCATCGCCCATGGATGTTACCACTGCTGTCGGTGTTGATATACCACCCCCAGTTAATGCCCCCCTTCTGATCAGCGTCAATCAAATACAGCTGAAGAAATGATATCTGCATATTGTTATTAAAAATGTATTTTGGGGGAGAGGGGGAGGTGTCAGTGTTCCTTGCAGCTGGTTTCCACCTTTGTGTTTCGAGCGGGTTGGCCATGGTGCATTACTCGTGCCACTTCTCCTACCGAGTCTCCGTCCCTCCCTGCTGGGTTTAGGCAGGGGAGGAGCTTTGACTCCTCTTGCTGCAAGAACCCAGGGATTTTGGGGCCTCATCCAGGTCAGGGATAACCGAGAGCAACCCAAAGGCTGCTCTAAGATGTGTTTTATTTCCAGGCACCCGGTGCAGGGTGCCCAATGCCCATGGGGACACACCACCCTGCTCCCATGGGATGGACCACGCCAAATGCTGTGGGGCCACTGGGAAATGAACCCCTTTGGCTCATTGGGAAGCTGAGGTGATGAGATGACAAAGCTTAGCCTGTATTATTACCATTGTGCTCATTATTACGGTCAAAAAGGAGATTGCACTGGGGGGATTCAAAAGCTTTGGGTGAGCTGACAGATGATTTTAGTCCAGAATCACTGGTTTAGGGTCTGGAGCCCCAGTATTGCATTCCTTCCTTCACCTCTACTGATTCACTGGTGCTGTGGCGTTAAAAGGTTCACTTCTTAGGTCTTTTGTTTATGCATTTATTTAGTCTCGCCCCACCAAGGCAGGTGTTTTAAGAGTAAAATATTCCTTATTCTCAAAAGTTATGAGAAATATTGAAGCAGTGTTTCAAATAGGACGTGCACAGGCAGGTGTCTGTGAGGCCTGAGCAGCAACCAGGGCTGGCTTGCAAGACTTCCATAAAAAGCAAGGAGCGCGCTACAAAGGGTGAAGACGAACGCTGACGCTAACGAGCTTGCTGGGGCTCCGAAAGCGCAGGCTGGTGAGGATCTGGTGAGCATCCTCCCTGCAAACTCCCGTTGGACTTTACACCATTCCCTACGAATTGGTTTTACAAGATCAAGTGAAAAATTGGGTAAGGGAAGATATCATAATTCCAATAGCAAGTGGCCCAAGGCTTTTGTTTCTAATAAATGGACAAGCTCCTTTAAGCCCAGTAATTAATCTGGTGGATCTTTTCAATTTTATCAGCCCCTTCTGTGACATTATTCTTTAATCTGCGCAGCTCCAGCTTTCATTAAAAACGAACCCAGTGACAACGAGGTAAAGCTGCTCAAAATGCTGCCGCTAATCTCTGCTGCTTGGGCATTTCCCTGTAATTGCTTTTTCACAGTGTTTCTGTAAGAGCTGTTTAGCGCGGCATCTCTGGTGGTGTCGTAGCTCCTGGATACCTTAATCAGGGGCTTTACAACTTAATACAAATATTGTATCTTGAGAGAAGGGGTTGTTGATGGTCAGGATTTGTGAGAAGCATCTGTCTGTCTTCCAGCTTTTGTTGCTAAATTAAATTACGGCCTCAAGGACAGGCGCGTGACATTTTTTACTGCTTTCTAGAAAGCATGTTCAGGTAGGATTTCTTTAATGCTTGGGCCCTTATTTTCCCTGTCGCCAGCGGGCCCCTTGCTGGAGATGGCTGTCAGCTTGAGAAGGATCGTGTCTCTTCCCAAAGAGATGGCCAGATCCAACATACGCGGTGCCGGCTGGCTCTGCCTGTGCAAGGTTCGGATCACATTTAACCAGGGCCAGTAAAGCAATGAGCCCAAAACTGAGCTCTGTGCTGCAGAGGGTGCCAGTCCCAGGGAAATAAACTGTGGAGAGCTGCTGGAGCTGGGAGACATCTAGGTGCTGCCCTGGCTTCGGAGGTGTCATTGATCTGCTGGGCTGGACCTGGCCACAGGCAGCTCTCCTTCTGCCGCTGCAGCCAGGGATGTGTCACCCAAAGAACACGGGGTAAATTAAGTAGAATTTACTTTCGTTTCATCTTGTCTCCTTTCCTGGTAGATATTTGAGATGAGCAAATCCTCCCAAATGTAGAAACCAGGTTTATTCTAGGAGCCAAATTTACCTACAGCCTTGATGTGATATCTTCTTCTGCTCATGGTTTGGAGGGATTTCTCTCCTGCTTTCCAAAACACCCAAAAAACGAGATCATTGCTGGAGTCCCCAGTTTGTACATTATTCACTGCAACCTTCGCATCGGTGTATGCAAGCATGCACGAGTTAGAGAGAAGTGCTCAGACACCGCCGTAGGGGTTGGTACCCATGCTGGAAACACGGGAGCTGAGGTTTAAGGCTCTGTTGTACCAAGCCAGCCTGGTGGGAGGCACCATAACATGAGTTCATAGGTGGTCGTCAAAGCAGAAGAGGCAAGATTACAATCTGTAATTTGAAATTGCTTACTCAGCATGGGTCATCTTGTGCAGAGGAGACACAGCCGTAGAACCATAGAATGGTTTGGGTTGGAAGGGACCTTAAAGACCATCCAGTTCCAACCCCTCTGCCCTGGGCAGGGACACCTCCCACTGGACCAGGTTGCTCCAAGCCCCGTCCCACCTGGCCTTGGAAGGTTTACGGTGCGGTGCTGCCTTCCCCACCGACGCTGCATGGCGCTGGCCCTGTGAGGTGCACGAGGAGCTGATTGCAGTAAATTAAGCTCCCGAGTAAATTAAATTAAGGCCATCTTAATTCTGAAATAGGCTGTCTACACAGGGATTTAATGAAGTTTAACTAATCCACTTTAGAAATTAATTCAGATTAAGTTCCCCAAGCATCCCCAGGTAAGCAAGCTGGAAGGAAGAAAGGAGAAGGCGGCCCAGTAATGGAATGTTTAAGGTGAGAGGGTTCGGTGCTTACTTAGCTGCAAAGCAGGGATAGCCTGCAGGCACGGCACGGGAGGCTCAACAAAGCCCAAACCCACCTGGAGCAGGAACGGCAGGTTTTCCTGGGTGGAATTCTCACTGACCGACTGCATTTATGGGAGAAAAAGGGGAGAAATCTTTCACAAAACAAGACCCTGGGTCACCCCAGGAGGTGACGCTCATGTTGGGGACAGCCCCACGCTCTGAGGTCTAAGGTACCTTTTTCCTTTCTCCTTTTTTTTTTTTAATGCCGGACAGGAAATGTCTTGATGCAATATTTAACATGGAGGCCTGGGGGACTTGGCGTGATTGAAGACAGGATCTTCATTTTGACAGCTTAATGCATTTTACATTACGATGCCACTGCATCCTTCTATTTATGCAGAGCAATCCGGCGCTACATCTCCTTTTCCAAGTCCTTGCATGACATACAAATACTGTCCCTTTGCCCTCCTGACCCAATCTCCTTTTTCTTTATGAGATTTTGGTCGTCTCAAATCTTTTAGGTTTCACTAAATGTAATCTGATGATAAAGCGGAGAAGAAACCAAGCAAAGCCAAATTTCACTGATAGCTACTGCTTTGACATACGGTGACTGGATTACTGCGAAAAGCGCCTTTGGTTGAAGTGGATTATACCTAAGCTCGTGCCTTTGATACGGTGAGGCATTCACTGGGTCCTGGCTTGGTACTCTGGTCAAATTATTTTGAGTAAATAATAATAATAAAGAAATTCAGAAAGTTATGTTACAAAGAGAAACGTTGGGTTGCAACGACCACAGGTTTTTGCTTGCCAGTTACAGAAGAAAGGAAAACAAATAGCTTTCCAGGGCTATAATGGGAACGCACTGAATTTAGACTAATTTGACTCATTATTAGGGCTCGCTGTGCCGGGCTGGCAGGCAGAGAGAGGGGACAGGACAGCCAGGGCGGTGGGAGAGGTGCTGGAAGGACCTGCCCTGACCCAGGGAGATGCTGGTGTATAAATATACACGTTATATACGTACATAACCATACCTATATGTGCGTGTGTCAGCCTTTGTATGAGGGCTGCAGGTCGCCTCTTTGTGTAACTGAATGAGTTGCAAATGGCCCATGTTCAGGTTATAGCAAGCACCCTAAAATTACGTTTTAAGCCACACCTCTAGTCTAAATTGTATCTTGAGCAATTTAAACCCCCATTTTTGCCTACTGTGGGAAGTATTTTGGCGTAGCTCCTGAGCGAAAGGGGCCCCTGGAAGCGGTGGCCGGGGCGGGAGAGGCTCCGTGCTGCATTCAGCTGAGAGTTTACTGCCAAGAATTGCTATTTTGCCATTTATTTTTCAATGTATTTGAAGACTATCTGGCTTGGGGATTTCAGAGCTATGTTGCCGGAGGCAGAAAAGCCACACACATCTGTATGCCTGTGATGTGCCTGCAATCAATACGGCTGTGAGCATGATCTGAACGCCTGAGCCCCCATCCACCGCACAAACACGGCAAGCGATAAGCAGCTGCCGGTGGGGAAGGACCTGGTGCAGGAAAAAATGTCACCACACGGAGAGATACGCAGTCCTCAATGAATAAATCCAATACATTCTATATAAATCTCCCGTTATAGCCCGTTTTATTGAACCAACCAGCATGTTTCTCCACTTGAGAGACTGTGGAGAGCCTTATTTATTAGCACTGCAACACGAGTGTTTCCTGGCGCCTTTGTCTGCTTTATCTCGCTTGTCACCGTGCCGCTGCACGCGCGGCTCTGGGCCCTGTGCCTTTATTTTGGGAGGTTCATCATTTGGGCATAAAACCTTTGTTCCTAGCCAAAAATCAGTAGGCATCCAGTTGTGCGAATGTTTGGCGGGGAGAGGAGGGTCTTTAGGGAATTGCTGTTGATGGAGGGAGATGGGGGTGATGCTGGCAGCAGGGATGTCCTTGCTGGCCACCGTGGGACAGTGGTGTCACACATGGGGCGAAGGTGTCTCTCCAGGCTGGACCATATCCAGCACTGGTAGCACCAGTGCGTAAGCAGGAGAGCTCATCACCTACTGCTGGGCATATGAAGCTTATCACAAAATCACCCGTCACAGAGGCAACCGGGCTGTATGGAGCAGCGCAGCGTACAGGAATGGAGCTCTTTTCCCTCCTTAGATGTCTAAAGTGGGTTTTTCCTTCATGACCTTCAGAAGGAAGGCGACATGTAACCTGCGAGCCAGCCGAGCACGTGGGAACACCCGGCTAGCAGAAATGCTCTGCCTTATGGCAAGGTGAATCTTCTCAATGACATTTAAGATACGTACGTTATCCAATAATTATCCCTCTAGCCACCAGACAGATCCAGATTTCCAGTGTTCAGAGGATCTTCTCCCTCCGGGGTCCATCTGCTGCCATCACCACCAGCATGCAGGAGGTGGCTGTCCCCAGTTACACAGACGGCATGGCTAGCCTCCGAGTTGGAAAAGCATTCAAACCTCGGATTGCTGAGGGAAAGGGGAAAGAGAGATGTCCCCAAGACCCAGGCTTCTCCAGCCAGCTCTGTGGCCACAATGATCACTGATGACCCAAACCTTGCTTGAATTAACCAGGAGTCAAGCCCACGTGAAAGCACCTTTGCACGGAGCACTGGAGCTGACTGAGATGCCGCGGGCGTCAGTGTTCCCCTCATATGGCATTTTTTTATCTTCTTCATCTGGTTGTCCTTCAGGAGGCACAGCGAGCGACGTCAAGGACTGAGAACAACAAAACAGCCTTTGACTGTGCTGTTAAACATGACTAACGCGGCGAAACCAGCATCATCAGTTTAAAGCTCTAACCCGATGATGCAAATGTGCAATCTCCTGGCTTAGCGGCGGGCCCATAATAAGGCAAAAATGAATATTACAGCGTTCTGGCTTTTAAGCGTTTTCCCAGAGAAGTCATGTTGGATGTTGTTTCGGAGAGCACAGCCAGGGAATATGACTGGAGACAGACACTTGCTTCAGATTTATATTAAGTTCCCAGCAAACTGGGGGAATATAAGCCGGTCTGACCTAATATTATGTTGATTCCAAAGTAATTACATTTGTTATTTGCAGGATCTGTAGTAAATCGAGTTGTGGCAGTTATGTGGATGCTTCACAGAAGCAATTTCAGAGATCATTAAATATATCTTACATTGGTTACGCATTACATTAACCCCTCCAGCGCCTCAAGACATATGACATCCATTCACCGAATATGCAATTTTTATGGACTAGTTGCCAAAGGCAATCCGACAGAGATAAATTCTGGAAATGTATGCAATTACCGCCGAGAGAGGTCTGTTGTTCACTATAAAAACATGAGGATTAAAAAGTTTGTACAAGGCTCATGAGAACTCCAGACCACCTACTCCACCAGCCTGTCCTCCACCATAGCCCAGGCTGCATCCTGCGACATCCACACGGCACACGCATGTGCATCGCTGTCCTCCCGGGGGAATTCCACCTTTTTCCCAGCTAGTTGCCACCCCCCTTGGCCAGAACTGCATTTAACAAAATGGGACTGGTCCATGTTTATCAGTAAGTCCTCCCAGCGCTTGAGGGTGGAGCATCAGTGAAAACTGCAGCATTTTGAGGTCTCTCATCCACCGCAGTCTGCACACCTTAAAGTTTAAACCAAAATATCTCTGACTCTTGAGATGTCATGTCTACATGGGCTGAGCAAAATAGGGCTGTAAGCGTTGGCTCATGAGGATTCTGAGATTCTGATTTTTTTTTTTCTGTTACAACCGAGGAGGGAGGAGAAATGATGCTAGAGAGATGCTTCTTAGGCAACAGCAAGACCAATTTCCCATCTGCCCACCAGCAGCAGTTCCATGGCAGGCTCCAGGGGAAGGAGGAGAGGTTGGAGAAGGGGAAGGAGAGGGAAGGGCTGATGGAGAGCAACAAGATCATGAGGGCTAGGAAACCAAAGGGACAAGTGGAGGGAAAAGAAATGCCTTCTACTCCCAGGGCTATGCCTGCTCCCAACACACCGAAGCCCTGTGTCGCATGATGGATGCAGGGAGGATCACGGCCTGGCTGAAAGTTAGCTGCTGGAAAAGCACGAACATTTATCATTACTACATTTATTTAATTCAAATGACAAATGGTGTGGACAAGCTGGGCAGGAGGAAGGGTGTGCCTGTGCTCATCAGCTCACCAAATGGCACAGGATGTTTCTGGTCTGGTTTTCTGGTACAGCCGCAAAGAGCTTTTGGAGGGTGCAAAAGTCTTGTACGCTCTTCAGAAGAGGCCCAGTGGGTCATTTCTCACTTCGAAAGCTGTGTTTTGGTAGCCCATTTTGAATGCAAGACTGCGTTTGTCCCATTACAACACTGATGTTTCCTTTTTGGAGGCAACAGAAGGCAGAGGCAAGGAAGGCACAATGTTTATGGGGCAGAGAAGGCTCCTGCAAACCAGCGGTGTGATGGTCAGCAAACTTTCCCATGTTGCAGGAAACACCAGTCCATGTTCCCCATCCTCCCTCTGAAGATATCCTTGGTATTTTTAATGTTTGCTAAAATATAAACAAGGAGAGGAAGTGTGTTAAATTAGGGAGGTGAGGTCCAGGAGAGGAGCTGGTGGAGAACGAGGTGAGCAAGGGTTAGATGGCTTTCTGTAATGTTGTTTTTCACAACTTCTTTGGCCACTTTTGGAGCACTGGTTGGCAAAGAGGTGAGCGAGAGGGATGGGGAGAGCCACCTGGGGCTGCCTGTCCCTTGCTGCAGGCTCCGTCCTGCATGAACCTCAACCCAGCAGTGTTAAGAAAATGTGATTAATTGGGTTTGGACAGATGGCAGGGGTGGCAAAAATGGCAACCCTAGGCACTGCGCCAAATACAGGCCCATGTGTGTCTTTGGGGAGACAAACCAGCGCAAATATGGCTTATTCCTGTAGTGCCGGCCCTTCTCTCCAGTGCAACAGTGAATACTTCAGCTCTTTTGCTCATTTTCGAGCTCACAAGCCATTTTTAGTGGCTGCGTGACAAATTGTTTCAGTGCCCGTAACTGGCAATTTTGCTAAGTGAGGGAGAAACGAAGTCATTAACATTTGGGAGGGAGGATTTGAAGCTGTTGGCTGCACGCACGAAGGACCGATGCCGTTGCAGGGGTGGTGTCGATGCAATCCTCACCGCCGGGATGCAAACATCCCCCACCTGGGTGCTTCGGCAAAAGTTCACGCCGAGCACTGAAACACAGGTTTGTGTTGGAGTTTAATCTCAGCGTTAAAAATATGCTGGATCTTTTCATTGCTGGGGAATATCTTTGCCACGGATATTCAAAGACCAGCTTCATGCACAAGTGTAAAGGATCGGGGCCTGAACAACCATCAGGTGGGAAACAAGCTGTGCTGGAAGACCTGGAGGGGAGACTCTCACAACATCCTTTTTATTTAGCCTGATCTAATTCAGCTCTCATCTAATGCAATGTTTAATGTTATAATGTGATTTTGGGCGATCCCCAAGACGCACACAGCCTTGCTGGACTCTGTCGACCTCAGGAATTGTTTTTATTGTTGGGTGACATCTTTGCCCCCATTATCGTCAATCACTGCAGTGAAAATGGGATGAGAAGGTTTTGTCTTGGGTCTAACGCCCAGAGAGTGCCCACTGGCTGGTGGCAGGCTCCCGATGTGGGGACTGATGTCTCATGAACCTCCGGGGGATGGAGACGGCTCCACATGTGCCCAAGCTGAGGTTAATTACAAGCCCTGGACCCCTGCACATCTTTTCTCAGTGGTGCCCAGTGACAGAACAAGAGGTCACGGGCACAAACTTGACCATAGGAAGTTCCATCTGAACACGAGGAGGAACTTCTTTCCTTTGAGGGTGGCAGAGCCCTGGCACAGGCTGCCCAGAGAGGTGGTGGCGTCTCCTACTGGAGACGTTCCCAACCCGCCTGGGCGCCATCCTGTGCAACCTGCTCTGGGTGACCCTGCTCTGGAAGGGGGTTGGACCAGATTATCTCCAGAGGTCCCTTCCAACACTTAACATTCTATGATTCTATGATTCTAGGATTGACAGAAGCCAGACTGGCCACATTAAGGGAAAGCAGATCCAAGTTCTTGTTGTGCCAATGAAAATCCCTCCAGTGGCTTTGATCACCAGCTTGGAGCACCCCTTGAGCAGAGGTTGCTCACTCATTCACCCATTACTCCCACCACCTCTTTCCTCTCCCCCTTCACTTACCTGCTGCTTTCTCAAATTCAGCACTTCGGGTTTTCCCAAAATTCATCACACTGAGCACATCCTGCTGCCGTTTGCTATTGTAGCCCTGCCTTTAATGAAACTCCCATGTAAACCCCCCTGGTTATGATATTGTCAAGCACTCATGGAAAATGCCACCAGATTTGGCTGAGATCTTATGAGCCATGCACCCATCCTGGTTTTTTTTTTTTTTATCCCCACTATTCACATCTCGGTGTGTTTGCAAGGGGTTTCTTTGTGTAAAACCAAACAACTTTCTGTTGTTTTGCAGCATTTCTTTTCCAACAGGCTTTACCCGGCCTTGCTCTCCACCATCCCAATTCAGCACTCTCTTCACCTAACAGCCTCCTTTCACCTTTACTTTTGGGAAACCCCCCTAACCTCCACACACGTTGTGTCAGACACATCAGACTTCTTATAGCTGGGAAAAGTGGGAGAAATCAGCGATAGGCTGATGTTTCCGAGCCCAGGTGAGTGCCGGGTGCTCAGCCCTTGGAAACACCCTCAGTTATTCATCTAGGGAGGGTTCAAAAATAACCCTAAGGGACAAATATTTTAGCAGGGCCTGTTGCGATAGGACAAAGAGTAATGGCTTTAAACTAAAAGAGGCAAGATTTAGACCAGGTAGAAGGAAGAAATTTTTTACACTGAGGGTGGTGAGGGTGGCCCAGATTGTCCAGAGAGGTGGGAGGTGCCCCATTGCTGGAAACATTCCACATCAGGTTATATAGGGCTCTGAGCAACCTGGTCTAGTTGAAGATGTCCCTTCTCATGGCAGGATCTTGGACTAGATGGCCTTTAAAGTTTCCTTCCAAGCCAAAATATTCTATGATTCTCTGATAACAATGGCTGGCCCATGAGCAGTCTATAGTATCTGGTCTATAAGCAACCTATAGCATCTGGGAGCGTGTGCTGCACGCGCGGCACAGCTGCATTGTTGATGCCTGTGGGTGGGTGTAGGAGAGCAAGGCACACAAAAAATTAATCCCCGTGGTTGTTATTTGCCGTAAGCGGGGAGGGGCAGCTCACTCATGCTGTATATCCCCCCTCCCCGATGGCCACAGCAGGTAGTGTTTTACAGCCCCGAGGCAAACGCAGCACAAGTCTGCTGCTGGCCAGAAGGAAAACATCGTTAGTGCGATAGGGACATTCCTCCTTTCTGTGCTCGGAGCTTTTCATGGCTTTAATGAGGCTTTTTTCTCTCCTTGAGCCACGAGGCTGTGCCAGGGCTGGGCATCGCAGCTGCCTTTTCCCCGTGCCAGGCTGGCCGAGGGATGCCCGGCTCCCTGCACCACGTACCAGCAACGCCATCCATCCTAGCAACACAAACACACAGAAACCTCAAATAACCAGAAATATCTTCTTTCCCCAGTGCAGAACTACAGCCTGTACTGGGAAGAGGAACCCCTGCCCCGGAAGCCCTAAATACTGCAGAAAATGTAAAGAAGAGGAACTGGGGAATGTGCAATGCACTTTATATGCCTTGTTTGGCGAAACCTCCGGTATCTCACACCTCCAGCTCCGAGGTATTCACAGTCTCGGGGCTGTAAAGATATTCCCCAGACTTGTCGACTTTCGCCTGCCCGCAGCTTTGGGTGGCGGGGGTGGGTGGCAGGGTGCAGCTGGGTGTTGAACGAGCAGAAAGTATTCCGAGGTTTCCTTTCGCCCTCTTCAAACCACATCTGGTTCTTGTTTCCGCCGCTGACACATCCTCTGAGATACATCCCTCTTCGCTGGATTAGTCACATTACAAGATTTAAAGGGGAAAAAAAACCCAACACCAACCAACCCTCATGCACATAATTATCCCGTATCTGAAAACAGTAGGTTTTGAGCAGAAAGGAGCTGAATGGTTGGAGCGCAAGACGGATTTTAGAGATCCTCTGCCTGATAAAGACCAGCTATTAATTACTTGCTGGGAGATGAGGACCTAAAGGGGAATATTACATTTGAGAGGAAGCTGATACTTAGTAAAACTGTTAAATCTTTATTTCGGAGGCTCATTGCCAAAGGAAGGAGAGCTAGAGGCTGTGGCTGCAGAGTGGCTGCCACGTCCATGCAGCACTGGGTCTGCGTATCTAGTCGTTCCAATAGTTACTTTAGAGGTGCTGAACATTGGTGTTTTCCTCTTTCTTCTCCTCAAAACCACGTTTTGAAAGCCCTCTCATAAAGTGCTGAACGAAAAGGGAAAAAAAGAAAAAAAAATAGTGTTGTATGGGTATAATTTGTCACTGGTTTTGCACCGAGCTACCAGGAAACGCGGTGTGCGTGGCCGGAGGGTGCAGCTGGGATGGATTCCTTGGAGCGTTGCAGGACCACCCACGTCCCCGAGCAGGTCCAAGGCCCTGTGGGATGAGGTGAAGAGATGAACACTAATGATGCCGGCGTCTCGCAAGCAAAGCTGGGGAGAGAAACGGGGCGAGTGGCCGTGCTGGCAGCCCAGGGAGCGGGGGGTTTGCTACCCCAGCTCTTGCACTTGGGCCACCATCCCATGGTCAAGAGGCCAGGTGAATCCAGCCCTCCCTTCATGGCAGGGGCTCTGCCTGGCTTTGCTGGGGTGCTGGGGGTCTCTGTCCACACGACTCTTTCTTTGCTTTGCCTTTTTTTTTTTTATTAACTCACCTTAGGAGGAACATGTTTCCAATAATGCCCTTGGAAGGAGCGCTTGGTGATGGAGTGGTCTGGGTGTAATTTGCCTGCTGCTGAGTGTAGTGTTTCAATTCTATCTGAATTTGTGCCTATGATTTATGAGTTAATGGTTCCTATTGTAAATTATATTTAAAGAGAAAAATGAGGCTTTTTTTTTTTTTTATTTTTAGAAAAACTAATGTTTATGCTTTATGCGCCATCAGAAGAAATAAAGTACTGCTATGTTTTCAGACCATGTTTTCAGCAGGTAAAATGCAATTATTCAGACCAGAGAGCTCTATTTGATATATGAATAGAGCAAAATGAAAAGGCATTCAAAGCCTGATCCAAAGCCTCTTCAAGTCTTCGGGAGTCTTTTTTTTCCATGAGATTATAGGCCCAACCCCCCGGCCATACAAATGGGAATGGGATACACGCCATTTGTGTCTCGATGGGATACTGCCATAGCTCAGGCATGAATTTCACCCTCTGAAAATGCAGATATTGGACTTTCCAGTGCTGTCATTCAGTGCATCCCCTGTTTTCTCTTTTGTGGGTAGCAGTAGTGGATCTGTAATGCACTTTTCCCATCAAATTAATTTGTGTGCGAGCCGTTCTGACATTCTGCTGTGGCTTGTAGAAACACAAGCAGCATCCCCGCCACATCCAACACCTTCCCGGGAATGCGCCGGCGTCTCCTCTTCTGTCTCACCTGGCACGAACCTCGCCAGCCGAGCACGCATTCCTACAGCCATCGCTTTGGATCATGTCATCGGCTGAGGGGAACGCAATGCTTGTGAGAGTCACCAGGGAGGTTTGCTCTGCTGAGGGATGGCAGAGCCGCGTCCTGGGAAGACCCAGAGCTCTTCCTCCTGGCACCAGACAACTCCACAGTGGGTCTGGGCTCCCAAAGGTGTTCTCCAAACACATTGCAGCTGGTGACTCCTCTGATCCAGCCACCGCTGACCGCGAGAGGTTTCCTGTTCCATGAGACACCACATTCTCCCATTTACCGCTTTCAAGCACATTCCCAAATACACCAGCGCATGCCCTGAACTCCTTGTGCTTCATTTGCCTTCTCAAGGTGATGAATTATCGTCCTCAAGGGGGGTGATGGCAATGTTCAGCAGCCTCTTCTCTGCGTTTTGCATTGACCCATGGGTGCATCCAACTTTACACAGGTGTCTGGGGGGGTCCCCACTTCCCCTCCAGCCCTGTCTTCTGCTGAGCAACACCATGGGCTGCTGAAATGAAATATTCTGCAGAAAGTGAATTTGTAATGGGATGGTAAATTAGGAGCGTGGGACACAAAAGTCTTGGTTGAGCATCTCGAGCTGGAAAGCAGAGCCCCGGCAGAGCGATGCTGGGAGATGGCTGACCTGTGGGTTAACACCACTGCAAGCAACTGCCCGTCTCATATCTCACATCTCATATCTCATGTTTCATATTTCATAGTCATTTCTTTGGGTCAGAAGGAAAGAAAATGGCTCAGTGTTTGTGAAAGTATCAGGCAAGAAAAAAAGAAAAGAAAAAACCCCATGTTGGTGTTGATCTGGAGTGGTTTGTTTCAGCTTAACATGGTTTTAATCCTCTAAAAGCTTTTCTGAATTTACACTGAAAACCACATATAACTACAACATCAGTAACCTCCATCCTCTAAAACATCCTGGAATGAATCGTTTTTCCTTTTACAAAGAAACTGGTTTCTTCCTGAAACTATTCATTGAATCCAACAGGAATGGTTAATGGCCTCCAGACAGTTAGGGAGTTGACATATTTTCAAGGGAATTCACAGTAAAACGGTTTTGAAAATTTCTGTTAAAATTGTGGGGTTTTTCACATTTCATTTTGGCTTCCCCACAGTTATTTGTTTCTGCAGCTTTTTCTTCTTCTGTAAACTCCAGGCTGGTTTTGTGCCTTCTTCTAAATGACATTTTCCGAGAGCAGCATCAGAGAGTGTGCATCGGATACAGACTCCACGCAAAAGGGAGAAAAAATGGTTTTTGCAGGTTTTCTTACTCCTAGTCTGGCTTCTTAAAGGGTTTTTCAGCAAGCAGATATAAACTCCAAAGAGATCCTGTCTCTATGTTGAATAAAAGTACTTGCAGAGCCTTAACTTTAAATATTTCCTATTTGTTTCTGTCACATAATTTTAAGATCATTATAGCCCGGAGAAGCCCATGACCTCATTCAGTCAGAGCAGAGAGGAGCCGCACAGGAACTGGCTCCGCTGCGGCCTCAGCACAAAATCCCACAAGCATGAAAGTGGGGAGTTTGGGCAAAAAGCCTTGTTTTAAATAATATGTGCCATTAAGTTCTTGGGCAAGTTTATATAGACAACACAACAGAAAGAAACAAGAAGGGAAACTCCCAGGGCGAGGGGATTGCTACAGGGAAAGGGGGGCTTTGCCGCGGAGAGCTCCATCATTGCTGCCTTGCATTATCCTACAAATTTGTGAATAACCTGAATTTATAGATGGAGAAAAGGAATATCTAACCGAGGCATCCTCCAGCTTTCCCACGGCGCATAGGCAGTGCATCTTAACAAAAATACTGCCTCGGAGTCTATAATTTACCCTTAATTTGCCCTTCCTCCACAATATCTAGGGTTCCATGCAAGTCACACCTTACGGGAAAGCCAAAAGGAAAAAAACTCCCCAGAAACGGGACCAGAGTCAGCATCATTTGACCACTGTGCTTTCCCACAGCGCTGGTTAACGTGCGCGCACTAAACCTTGCCTTTTATTCCTACCAGTATAGTACCTCTAGTGCTCACAAGTTTATTAGACTGCTTTTCCAGAGTGTTGGGTTACGTTTGCAGGGCACAAGGCTTTTTCCCTGCGACACGCGCGTGCGGGGGTTCTGTGAGAAAGGGTTGAAATATGGCATTTATTTAATTCAAGGTCTTGCTCTTTAGCTCTTTATCCAGGGAGACAAAGTTGCCTTTGCCAAACGCCCATCCATGCAGAAACTGATGGTAGCAGACGCGACACTTGTTCTAATTAATATTTTATGGGCTTATAGACTTTTTTTCCTCAGCAGCTGGTCTTAAATAAAGACCAATTTGCAAAAGTGTTAATTAACTCTAATTACAAAGCGCGTTGTGGCTTCTCTGAGGATTTCCGTCTGGAGAATGACATGTAACCGTTCAGCGCCTCGTCCCCACCAGGCTGCAGCGACACTTCAAGGCAGCTTTTTCTGAGGACTCCACGCATGTTTCCAAAGCAGAACAATCACGTTCCACGTTGGGTAAGCAGTGGGTACCAAATGGCCACATTACCAGAGGATGCCAGTTCCTTTGTCCATATGCATAAATCCTTAAAGTCAGAGAGTTTTTCTTTGCATCCTCCCCCACCGAGCACCCAAGCGAGCGTGCCCTCTGCTGCCAGCTGGATCAAGGATTTCTCAGCTCCCCCAGGAGTGATACTGGTCCGCACCCAAGATGCTCCAGCAGCAAAAATGGCCACGTGGTCATAACTCCATGGAGTGGCATCCAACTCCGTGTCATGGTTTAACTAGAACCATGCAGCCACTCGCTCACTCCTCCTAGTTGGGACGGGGAAGAGAATTGGAAGTGTAAAAGTGAGGAAAAACTCATGGGTTGAAATAAAGATAGTTTAATCACAGAATCATAGAATCACTTGGGTTGGAAGAGACCTTCAAGATCATCAAGTCCAACCATAAACCTATGCCAAAGCTGTGCACACAAGCAAAGCAAAGCGAGGAATTCGTTATTCCCTGCTTCCCGTGGGCAGGCAGGTGTTCAGCCGTCCCCAGGAGCGCAGGGCTCCAGCACGCGTCACGGTGACTTGGGAAGACAAACGCCGTCACCCCCAACGTCCCCCCAGGTGTATGCGCTGAGCACGATGCCACATGGTGTGGAACGTCCCTGTGGTCAGCTGGGGTCGGCTGTCCCAGCTGTGTCCCCCCCCAGCTCCCTGTGCCCCCCGCCTGCTCGCTGGTGGGGCGGTGTGAGGAGCAGGAAAGGGCTTGAGAGCTTAGCGACGACCAAAACCATCAGTGTGTTACCAACACTCTTCTGTTCCCAAATCCAACCCACAGCCCCACGCCAGCTGCCAGCAAGAGAGTCAACCCCATCCCGGCTGAAACCATGACACCCCCAAACGAAGGCAACGCCATTGCATAAAGCAGCATTAACTGAACCCACTGCAGCACTCAGGGTAACCGATGACTTGAACTCCAATGTGTGTTATGCTTTGACAGTATATTTACGTGAGCTTTCTAATTAGCTTTCCGTGACTCATTTCGCTGCGTTTACATGCACAGACTTTGGAGTGTTTTACCCCAGGCAGAGCTGGAGCGCGGCGCGTGCGTGTGTGCTGAAATACAGCCCCGGAGGAGCATCACGTCGTTAATGAGGAGGAAATCAATTAGGAGTTTTGACACCCTGCGATGTGCTCAGGCAATTAGCCCTGTCTCTAGCTATGAGGCTGCGGTTTTAACGTGACAATGCCAGTGACTGTGGCACTTACAGCCCTCCCAGTGGCTTGCAGCGCTGCCACTCTTGCTGATGACAACTATTGCTTTCCTCCAGCTGGAAAACAGCCATATGTGGGATCTCCTCCGCAGACAGCTTTAATCGGCGGCAATCAGGCCTGCGGACATGGTGCGGGTGGCTACGGGGGGCTTAATTTCCAGGTGGTGTTGCCTTACTGCTTCAGGCTCCTGGTAAGGATGGAAAAATGCGCCCAGCGCTGTGGCCTCACTGGTGGGACCTGCAGGGGGATGGTTTTCGTGTGACCCATCCCATGCAGAAACCAACCAACCTTTTGATGTGCCTTTAAAACCTCCAAGTCTACGATTTACGTTATCAATTATTTTGGAATCATTATTACTATTAACTACTATTACTATTATTATCATCATCATCATCTCTGTGATGTGCAGCAGCTTTTATACAGAGGAGCTGGAAGAAAAGTCAAATTGCAGCTCCAACTTGAGGTAATATATTCATTATAAATTTAAATGTTCAGACTTTGCTTCACCAGCCCAAGTCCTCCTCTCGGCTCTACAGGGCAGTGATGTTCTGGAAAGAAATAAAAGGATGCGGACATCCCTTTGGGAAGAATGGTCTACGCAAAATTAAATCAAATTTTGAAGAGGAGGGAGGAAAGGTTTTAGCATACTGAAGTATGGTTTGCCTTAAATTCATTTTTCACTAGATATATGTATGCAATACTGTTAAGCAGCCAGTTCAACCACCTTCACAGAAACCTCCTGGGGCGGGGGGGGGGGAAAAAAGCCTTTTTCAGTGTTAAGTTCTTCAAACAAAACATTAGCACATTAATAAGCACCAGTCGTGGAGGTTTCCTATTGAGCAGCATCCTGCAATAGGGGCTGCATTATCCCAGCTGGGGCCGGCGCCACCTCGCCCCCAAATCCGGGCGCGGGGCCGTGCCGAGGCAGGTGGGGACGGCTTCCATTCAGGCGGTGGGTGGCACAGCAATTAATTAGATGATTTGCCAAAAGAAGCCCTCTTTTGTACATATGCACACTCTGCTTTTCAACTTTCAAAGGGCAATTCATGAACTGGTAAAGGCCTGGCAAATTAATAATAATGAGCTAATTTCCATGCCATCTGCTAATCACTCTCCTCTGCGGTGCTTGGCTCCCGAAACAGGAGTTTTTCCCACTCTCCTTCTGTCTACCAACAGGAAATAATGACATCCAACTAAACTCTTTTGGAAGCGATTCACTTGGTATTTTTTTACGGCTGCACCAGCACAGCCTCCGGCTCTCCTTTCGGTTTCTCGAAGGGAAAAATCTCTCCAGGAACAAGAGGGGTTGTTTGGAGAGCGCTGGGCTGATCCCTCTTCTTTTCTCCCCCCCTAAGGCCACGTTTTCTTTCTTGGGGTTGATTTTTGTCCCGGTATGAGTTGGGCTCAGCAGAGCCAGGACAGCGTGCCCTAAGGTGATGGGTGTGCGGTGGGCTGGGGGTAGCGACCAGGATGAAAATCAGGGCGCCGAAATTCTTTCCTTTGAGGGTGGCAGAGCACTGGAAGAGGCTTCCCAGAGAGGTGGTGGAGTCTCTGCCTCCGGAGCCGTTCCCAACCTGCCTGGACGCCATCCTGTGCAACCTGTTCCAGGTGACCCTGCTCTGGCAGGGAGTTGGACGGGATGATCTCCAGAGGGCCCTGCCAGCCCTGGGGATTCCGTGATTCGGTGATTTTGTATTTGTGGGGTGTATCGACCGCAGCCGTAAACGCCAGCCACTGCTTGCGAGAGGAGCCAGCTTTGCTTCCCAGCCCCTGGAAAAGCCAGGTCCATGGGGATGCGGTGTGCAGCCGTATGCTGCTGCATGGACTGTCTCATCTCTGAAAGCTCAGGACGCACAGAACACGTTGGGGGATGCTTGTGGCATCAATGAACTCTCCATCCTTTCCCGATGCCCTCTGAGCCCATGGTACCATTGCAATAATAGCATCATCCCGGGGGGTTTCTGCCACGGGGGTCCACCCCAATGTCCCCCTTTGCCCAGGGGTGCACGCAGGATGATGTCCCATGCTTGGAGCGACCTCACCAAGGGTTTTTCTCTGATTTCTGAATCCCCAAAGTCCCTCTCAGACATCGCAGGTGTGGGTGAATAAGCTGTTTCAAACAAATGTAGAAAGACCTGGAGGAGGAAAAAAGTTTTGTCAGCCTCAACTGGGTTTCTGCTCAGCGCTGTGCCCAGGCCACAGCCGTGGGCTCGCCCCAGGGCAGAGGTGGCCACCACAAAGCCCCCTCTGCGGATGCTCATGAGTGGGACCTGCAGAGAGCACGGCATCCCCGTGTCACCTGCCAGCCCTCCGTCAGGCCAGCGATGTTTCATTTTCTTCTCCATACGGGGTATATAAGAACAGAGCGGTCTCAGTGCCCTCAATTTAAAAAAGGTCAACAATTGCATGAATATGGGATTGTGGCCCGAAAACCCCACTCTTGGGTCATGTCCTGAGCCAAAGAAGTCTCTGGGGGGAAGGAGTTAGTTGCAGTTGTGGTGCTTTCCGTGTCACTGCTGTCACTGGATGGGCCAGGAGTGGCAGCGATTGGGGTCACCAGCCCTGCTTGGGTTCTTTATGCCATTGAGCTATGTGCTGCTATAGCTGTATACATATATATAGATATATAGATATAACAACAACAGTAATATTATTATTCATAATAATAACAATAATGATAACATCATATGCAATGAAATTATACCCGGACACCCCCGATGCATTTTGGTGTGCTCAAGAGCATCGTCACCATTTGCTGGGGCTCTAAAAGCAGCTCCCTTTCCCGCACAGTGCAATGGCATCAGCTCTGGGCTCGGAGAAGTGTCACCCCCCACCCCGGGGCTTAAAAGCCAGTTTTAGGGCTTGGGCGTGATCTTTCATTGTCGGAGCCCAGGAGTGGATGGGGAGTGATGTTGGCATTGATCTGAAGGTGACTGTCCCGGCAGATGTCCGGCTGGCATGGCAGAGCTTGCTCCGAGCATCGGGACAAACCAGGCGACACCTGCGTAACAGGGAGAAATGCCTAAATACGCTCTAGTGCTTTCATGGAGTGCAGCAAAGTGAGACCAAATTCAAGTATCGGTCTGTATTGTTCGCTGAATTACCAGGGTTTTTCTTTTTTTCATTACCTTCCCCTTGCAGCTGCTAGTTAATGGAAAGCAGCGATATGATTTTCCCTCTTCCCTGACTTATTACGTGTGTGTATTTGTAGGCTCAGGGTATTACACTGGGGATCTATGGATTGGTTTATTCGGTTTATATGGAATTTGGGAGAGCAGGAAACACATTTAACTCTAATCATCTTGGGAATAGGTCACATAGCCCAGAGAGTCATGAACCTTTCATAACAAATATATATGGCCAGGTGTGAGAGAAAATGAAGTCCATATGTTTAACATGAATTGGGCAAGTAGAAATTTCCTAGAAGCCGTAAATAGGATGTATGTCTACTTTTGCCTGATCATGTGAAATTATGGGTAAGCCAAAACGGATTCTTTCCTACAAATTACATCCATGATTTTATACGATGATTTTTGGTTATCTTTTCCAAACGACTCTCAGTCGCCAGGGCTCGCATGAAGACAAACCTGGGGTTTGAATTACTCTCAGCGGGAGCTGCGGTGCCTTTTCTGACAGCGGAGTTTGGGCCGCGGCCTTTATTATCTGATGACTGTCATCATGCAAATGGCTAGAAGTGGAAATGAAAAAGTACTTGAGGCTCTTTCAGGGTATTTCAGCACATAGGAGAATACCTGGCTGTGCAAGGGAGCCAAAACAAGAGCAGCGGGAAGCGGCTTTCGGTGCATTGCAGCCCTGCAGCTCAGCCATAGGGGCCATATCTATGAAAACAGAGGCATTTTGATAGCTCTGATCCGTGCTCGTAAGCCCAAGTCTTTCCACCAAATATCACCTGTGGCTCCAGACCGAGACGGGAGCACATCCCGCACTGGACGTGGGGCGAGCCCCTGCCTGGCAGATTGGGTGTGTGGGCACAGACCACAGCCAAATCTCATGGTCCAGCTCCGAGCAAAGCCCAGACCTTAAATATATTGCAAATGTGATTTTCTTCGTGTAAAATAATGTCATTAAATGCCCTTTCAGCACCTGTGTGCATTAAGCCCATGTCTTAAAGGATGCCACGAGTGCAGCAGTGCTTTGGGCTATCAGTGGCTGAGCTGTTTCCCACTGCTCCCAGGGGAGGCTTCTTGGGCATGGGACATCCTGTGCAGAGGGGACATAATCATGTCTTTTTAGGTCTTTTTAGTCTGGAGAAGAATGAGGACAGATCTCATCAATGCTTCTAAATACGTAAAGGGAGGGTGGCCAGGAGGATGGGACCAGTCTTTTTTCAATGGTGCCCAGTGACAGAACAAGAGGTAACGGGCGCAAACTTGACCATAGGAAGTTCCATCTCAACATGAGGAGGAACTTCTTTCCTTTGAGGGTGGCAGAGCACTGGCACAGGCTGCCCAGAGAGGTGGTGGAGTCTCGCACTCCGGAGACATTCCCAACCCACCTGGACGCCATCCTGTGCCCCCTGCTGTAGGTGGACCCTGTTCTGGCAGGAGGGTTGGACCAGATGATCTCCAGAGGTTCCTGCCAACCCTGGGGATTGTGTGATTCGGTGATTCTGTGATGCATGGGACACCAAGATACGCCTGGTGGGACTCAGCCGTGCATGCCAGCCTCTCTGGGATACAAAGGTGAAAACCAGTGGTTGTATCAGCTTTGAATATCCCCAAAAATAAATTGTGGTTGGTCTGCAGCACCTCTTGTTCAGCCGATGCTGCCAGGCTGGAGGGGTGAGCACATGGAAGGGGTGAATGCCTGGCTATAGAAATGCCTACCATTAAAAGATAACTGTGAATAAACTATGGCACTGCTAGATTTATTTAGTCTCTTAATGTATAAACATTAGCTTTTTACTGTGATAGAGTGCCTGAAAACTCCCAGATGAAGAAAACAAGTTTGTAAATAGCCATCTCCCAGGCCAGCAGCAGGTCTGGACTATGCTATGGTGGGTCTCCAGCATGATGCTTGTGTTTGTCCGAGTTGCTCTGCAAAGCCCAGAGAAGAGAGATGTGCCTAACAATGTCCTTACCTGTTTTTTCTCTGGATTAGCTCTTGCTAACTGGGGGGGGATCTATTCAGGATTTCTATTTGACTCTGCCGTCCATGTAATTTCAATGCAGATATAGATGTCTAATCGCACAGCTGTGGCGTTGCTCCTTTCATCTGCAGTTAGTTAGGACTGAGAACCACACCATGCGACAGTATCTTTCCCGTTGACCTCTTTCCATATGCACGAGCAATAAGGGCTGGGACATTTCCTTTGGGAAAGAGGGAACAATGCCAGAGGAAAAATATAAACATGAAGTATAAAGTGGTTGCAGGAGAAGGTTATTAACTCGCAAGTGCCCTGCAGGCACATGTCCGTGCGGAGGAAGTCTACGCTCCCTAGGGGCTCCGCTGGAGCAGCCCAATGTTGGGGGCAATGGGGATGCTGGGGGCAACAGGGAACGGTGGTGGAACTCCCCTCCCTTTAGGCCACTTGATGCTTGGTGCAATTTCCCCACACCCGCACCTGGACCTCATAACAATAAAATGGACCAGAAGGTTACCTGAGACATATAATGGCCCAACATAGAAGGTGGAGTGCAGCAGATCAGAATGCTACGGCAACCCCTCAGTGTACCTGCTCCCATGACTCCCATCATTTGGGAGCAATAACAGTAATTGATCACTCCTGACAATGTATGGATCATGGCCCAAAGAGCGGGGGTGATACCAGAACTCCAAGATCTGCCAGACTCTGGACTTGCACAACTGGTGCAAGGTGCCAGAATATTCCATTGTCCAAGTTGGGCTGGAGTGGAAAAGTACCTGATGAAAGTCAATTATCTTGGACCCTATAAGAAATGATTTTAGCAAGACCCTTTGAGCTCTTCTGGATCTCAGCGGGCTCTGACCAGCATCTCCCCTCAGTCGGGACACCACTCGGGGATTAAAAGGCTGGGGTGATTCAACCCTCTCGAGTCTCGGCCACCACCCGCTGAGGAATACCCATGCACTGTGAGTATGTACTCCAAACTTGAAGCGGGAAATTTTAAGTATGGGCTAGTCTCTCTTTCATCCACCTCTCCACATACACATTAGCTCTTGCGAGTGCGGATCATAGAATCATAGACCTTCTCGCACTCTACAACTAACCAAAAGGAAGTTGGAACAAGGTGGGGGTCGGTCTCTTCTCCCAAGGACAAGAGGAAACGGCCTCAAGTTGCAGCGGGGGAGGTTTGGATTGGATATTAGGAAAAATTTCTTCATCGAAAGGGTCATCAAACATTGCAACAGGCTGCCCAGAGCAGTGGTGGAGTCGCCATCCCTGGAGGTGTTTCCCAGCTGGGCAGACATGGTGCTGAGGGACATGGGTTAGTGGTGGGTTTGGCAGGGTTGGGTTAATTGTTGGACTGGATGATCTTAAAGGTCTCTTCCAACCTAGGGGATTCTGTGATTCTACACACTAATAAATGTTGAATCGCTGCTACCACGTAACTATGTCTAATATTTCTATCTGTGACAGGGCCCTTTCCCAGCCCCACTCAGCAGCACGCAGAAAACCTTGCGCTACTTATTTTCTCACCTCTCTCTGCCTCGGTCCAAGCGATCTGATTTCCTTCCCGGGAGTGCAGGGAGGTGCAGGGCAGGAGTTGGAGTGTTTGGGCACCTGCAGGCACCAAGACTGCACCCGGCAGCACCCGGACTGACGCTGCTGCCACCAAAACCGATATAAAAACCTCTGCGAAGCCCTGGAGGGAACCAGGTGCACCCAGCCTGATGCTGCCACCACCAAAAATAATAGAAAAACCTCTACAAAGCACTGGAGGGAACCAGGCAGGTGCTGGAGCACCCATCACTGTGTTTCATTTGGCACTCTCGTCGTAATCTACCTCTTAAACGAAATAACTTGCTATTTTTTTATACTATTAGCATTAATTATCGTAGATTTTCCTGGTTCTGAAGACAAGCCACCCTTCCAGCAGTGAAACCGGAGAGATGGTCTGGCAACATGTGGCAATTCCATTAAATACTTCATTTGGCCAAGAAGCTGCCCAGAGAGGGAAGTTATCACATGCTGCCTCCAAAAATGCATTTTGCTGTGCAATGGGGTGTAAAAGTTCACACCTTTGGAAGACATCGCAAACATGGCAGTTCCAGGGAGATAAACCATCTTAGGGGATACGTCCCCTTCCTCAGCTCTTACGCTGCAAATAATACAGCGGGGCATATATATGGAGTATCTGCGCATTGAAGTAACTCCAGCCACACTATGGAGGCTGAATTACTCCCCGCTTGGCACTACCCAAACGTACAGAAAAAAGCAGAAATAGCCTCAAAAAGTCTATCTTCTCTAAGAAACTAGCAACGTGTGCAGAACTTGGACAAGTCACAGGCGGGGAGCGGGGTGCTTTTATTCCTCCCCACTCTGAAAATATACTATTTTATATGTATTATAAGGGAAGAAGATGTCTCTGCTTGTCAGAGTCCCCTATAATATGAAAATATTCACAATGTTCCTGAGAAACGTGCTGTTTACCTTGGGCTGCATCTGTAGCTCAGGTTTTGAAAGCGCCTTTGTCAGTCAGGGGTTTGTTTTCCGCTTTGCAAATAATTTGCCAAGTTTTGGTCGCTGAAGCTGCAGAGAACGCTGTCTCGGGTGATTTATTTTCTCAGGCGGGATCTCCGAGCAGATAAGAAAATAACTTCGAGGGGAAAGCACATGTAGCGAGCCCGGGGAAAAGCATGCTGCCGTTGGCCGGGCTCTTTTCCGGCGCCGTCGGGCTTTCGCTGGTCTCTCTGCCACGAGTCGTCCCAGGCGGTTGCAAAAGGGAAATAAACAGATGGAAGAGTTTTCCATAAAAATGCAAATAGGTTGTAAAAATGTCTGCAAAAACCCAAATACTCGGTGAGAATGTGCCAGTTTGGATGAATATTTTGACAAGGAAAAGCGAAAGAAAGAAGGAGAACTTAAATGATGTCAGAACAAATTGTTTGGGCTTCCCTCATAAAATATTGCTGCAAGAGCTATAGTTTATTTAATTAAGGCATATGCACCGTACTTAACAATATCAGAGTCTATACAAAAGTAAATTCAGAAGTCAAACTGAAAAGGGTTTCAACACTGCAAAAATAACATATTTCACTGTCGTAAACGGATTCTTTCCTCTGGTTTTTTTGGGAGGGGAAGATCGATTTTCACAGGAAAACCCGATAATGGATCTCTGGAGTGCAGCCCCCCGGAGAGGGTGTTATCCCTTCGGATATTTAGGAGCTGATGCGGCTCTGCCAGGGTGTGTGTGGTCAGAAACTCCTCCTAGGTTTTCTTTGAAGAGGAAAAGCAAACTGTTTAACTTTTTGGCTTGCTTTTGCCGCAATGTTTTTCAAGTAATTGTAATTTTTCTAGGTTTTTTTGCCCTCCTAAACCCAAAGGCGTGTGTGTCAGAGGTGGGAAGGCTGGGTGGGTTGGATGTGGGCAGGGTCTAGAGCTCCAGGTAAGAGATGTGCAGCACCCAGAAGGGATGAATGAGCCTCTTACAGTGCCTTCATTGCTCCGTTCTTCTGTTGAAAAGATGCTGTCCATCCTGTGTGTTATTTTCTTGCTTTTATCAGCTTTTCGTTTCAAGTTCATGAGCACAACGCCTGCAGAAGCCCTCCGTGGGGATGCAGGGGAGCTGAGGAAGGGAGTGCATCGTCTTTGCTGCTTCCAGAGCTGCAGGGTTCAGCAAGCAAGCTGCACTGGGGAGATGGCATGGTGTTCTGGGGAGATGGGAGCACTTCTTGAAATGCTTCATATCTGTTGTTTATGGGACCATCCTTACACCTTCCATGGCCTTTTGCTGGAGGTGCCGCTGCGAGCTCCCTCGGCACATCTTGGGCGGCCATCTGTGCCCCGAGCCACACTGGCCTCAGGAATTTGACCCAATGTCTGCAGTTGTCCACCCAGTTTCATGCAAACCTGGGGTCAGACCTGAGCGTCTGGAGCCCCTTGCTGAGCCCAGGGCTCGGGACCCTTAATAATGGCCCTCAGGTGTCATATTTAATTAGCTGCTAATGCACTCTTAATAGCTGATCGTGCCAAAGATAGCAGAAAACCCATGTCCTCTTCTCTGTACTATAGCCAAAATTTTAAGTTGAAAACTGTCCCGTAGAAAAATTCCCATTTTGCTTTAAGTAGTGACTTCTCCGGTGGCATCTTAAAATGCAGAAATAGTTTCCTGGCCAATGGTGGCCAACCCCGGTGCCGGAGCTGCTGCCTCAGTGAAGCTGCAGCAACCCGGGCTTTCCTGGAAGTTGTTGCATATCCTGCTCATTTATAACAATTTTCTAATGGTTTTCAACCTGTGTTGGCCTTAGATTTGCATTAAATTCTGTGTTGATGGAAAAGTGACTTTTTCCTGAGGTAGAAGATGCTCCTTAGAACTTCCACCCAGCAACCTGTGTCTCTGGGTGACAGTGACAATGGGGACAACATCCATAGTCCACACTGTTGACCCTACTGGAGAAAAGCCCTGGACGCCCCAAATCCCACACCACACTGGCTGGAGGGTGGGATTTTCTTTTGCCTATATGGGCTGTTGTCTCACACTTTTATTCCACTCTGGACCAAACACCCCAACTTCTCAAGGAGAGGAAAACCTGTGAGATGCCACATGCTGTATTTCATACACCCTGTGCATGAATACAGCCTGATTCTCTGCTGCAGGGCTAAACATTACTGGAAAATAGTACTGGAGTTGCTGAAAAGGCTTAGGAAAAAGCATATGAAATGGGACTCATCACCCACCCAGACCCACTGAGAACATCCCCGCTCCGACACGCAAACCTCCTCAGCATCAGCCCGCTTTTAGCACCCCTTAAATATTTTATTTAAATTTCAGTGTGGCTTTCCATGTGTTCCAGCCATAATAGCCACGTGGAAGTGCTGGGTTAAAGATACATTTGCGTGTTGTTAACAGGGGGCTCCTGCCAGCCTTCCAGACGGGGCTCTCTCGTAACACAAGCCTTTTTTATATAGCTCAGACCTCATTAAAGTCCTTTTACAGTCTCTAAAACAATCCTTCCCATAATCTTATGTTCAGTTTACTTAATATCTCTCTTTCCCTCTTGAGAAATTTTAAGGAAAAAAAGGTTTTTGAAGCATCCTGTTGGCGACAGCACAGGGCTGTGCTGGGAAAAGCCACGGGGACATCGGTGCATAGGGGAATTTCACATTTTTCAAAACCAGCTGCTGGTGATGGGGCAGCAAAGGAAAGCTCGGCACCATCTCCATGGGTGAAGCAGCCCAGCTCCTATGGAAGGAGTAAATCTGTAAATATATAGTAAGGAATGAATAAATGTCTTAATATTGAGGTCTTGGCTGCTACTGGAGGGACCTGTTTCTATACCTGAGGACAGATTGCCTGCCTTGCTGGGAGAGTCTGGCCAAACTGGGATGTGACCATATCTGCTGGGTTTTGGGGATGGAGAGTGGCCATGTGAGGTGGTCCAGATGGCTGGAGGCTCCTCTACAGCCCCTGGGAGCAAAACTGCTGGAGGATGGGATGGGTTCTTAGGCCCTGAGTAGGGGTCAGGCCAGATGCTCAGCTCAGTTCAGGGGAACTGCAGAAAATGCATTAAAATATTTTGACTACAAAAATGGCGTTTTCTTGCTCCATATATTTGGGAACACAATAGCTAGCCCCTGTGTTTCCCGAGTTGCCGATGTTGAAAAACTCCTTTTACCTTTTCCCCAGTTGCTGTGAGCATCTTCCTTCCAGCCCAGTCCTGGAGAGAGGTCACTCTGCCTTGCAAAGCTCATCTCCGAAAACCCGCCCCCAAATCTCGATGGGACTGAGGCTGCCAAAATAGCGGTGTTCCTCTGCGAGAAGAGCCGTGCCACTTTGGGGAGGGAAGGCGTGAAGCAGCTTGGCTGGTGGGAGTCTGTCTGTCTGAGCCAAATGGAGAGAAACTGCATTTTCACACGGGCGCTGGGCAAAAATAGACTCCCCTGATCCAACGTGTTTGACAAGTGTCTGCCATAATGAGTGTTTTCCATCGTTAAGTCACATCACACAGCCTTCTAATAGAGGGGAACACAAATCCACTTACTGCGGACAAGTGCACTTCCAACCCTGCGTTTTGGAACGCGTTTAATCAAATTACAAGTTACGGCGAGCTGTGACGGATGGCAGTATGGTATTTAAGAGGTGTATTGCTGACAACGCAAAGATTTTTTGTGCTAGCAGTGGTTTCAGGTTGATTATTATGAATGGCTGCCTAGAGCAAATGTAATTTGTAAAGCTACGACAACTTGAAAAATCCACCAGCAGTAGCTTGCTTTGCTCGTTAGAAAAATCTCCACGGTTCCCGTAGCAGGTAGAGAGAAAGCAAATGTGCTTGGTGCCAATTAAGGATTCAAGCGCCTTGCAATGCAAAGTGAAAGGCTGTGATTCGGTGGCGTATGCCCCCCTGCATGCCCCTGCCCTGTGCAAGCACCCGGTAGCCAGGACTTTGCTCCACGAGGGCATCCCTATGCCTTGAGACGGGGTGCAACCCTGCGCCCATCCGCGGATGCTGACGGATACAAGTCCTTTGCTTGGTGACAATGGCATCAGGGTCCCGGGGGCAGGGAAGGTGGCGGTGGCTGGGCCAGCAGGTTTTGGAGGGGAGGAGCTGGAATCTGGGACAAAGCCTGCCCGGAGCACTGCCAGGCATCCAGGGCCATCCCAAGGGGCTGCAAGGATGCCGGGTACCAACCGCCAACCTCCAGTGGGTACAACTGATATTCATAGAATCATAGAATCATGGAATCACTTGGGTTGGAAGAGACCTTCAAGATCGTCGAGTCCAACCATAAACCTGTGCCAAAACCACCCCTAACCCATGTCCCTCAGCACCACGTCTGCCCGGCTTTTAAATATCTCCGGGGATGGAGATTCTACCACCTCCCTATTTTTCCTATCTAAAATAATAATAATAATAATAATTCCCTAATAAAAACCACTTTGGGTGCAAGACATTCTGCCGAAAAAAACCCCACCTCTCGTTCCTGGGGAACAGTCAAAACAATTACTAGCACAAATTTCCAACTCATTATCTCTCAAGGTGACATGTCGTGTCAGGCACAGTCATGTCACAACACGCCGTACCCAGATGCAGTTAATGCAAGGTGGCAGCCCCTGCGCCAGGCTGGGGGAGCGGGTCCTGCCCGTGCTGGGGACAAACAGGGAGCTCAGCTGCTGTCGAGCCTTCGGAGGGGGGTTCCGCTGCGGTTCTTCTTCCGGAGAAGGGCTGGAAATGAAAACGGCCCAGTCGTGCCCCCTGGACACAGCAACTTTCCTGGTACGTGTGCGATTTTGCACCCCTGCGCAGCTGCAGCTAAGATTTAAGACGTGCATATGTGTGTGTGCATGCATAAATATAAATAAAAAATAATAAACACATAGATAAATAAATAAAACTAGAAACCGCAGCCAATTGCATTTTAACGCCCAATTTTGCCTTCTTTGGGCTGAGAGGAGCGCGGGAGCCAGCGTGCCCCCAGTGCCAGCTCCAAAATGTGCATTTCTCCCTCCTTTCCCGCAGGCTTCAGCGGGGAGGGATCCGCGGCCCCCGGTCTGCACCGGCTGGCGAGCGCGGAACAGGGCGCACGGCTCCAGCAGCTGCCTGGGTTTTGGCAGGGATCAGGCAGGCAGGCAGCCGGCGGGCATCACACCCGGGCTGGCGGTGTTACCTACATCCCAAAAGCTGGCCCTGCAGCCTCACCGCCGCCAGCGGTAATTTGGAAAGAAGGAAATCGGCTGACACAAAGTTGAAGAAAGAAATTGGGAAAGCGTCTCGGAGACAAAACATAGCGGCAGAATATTGGGAGAAATTAAATCCCCGCTCTATGCGTGAAGCTATAGCAAAAATGATGCCAAGAGATCTGAATCTGACGGCAGTCTCCTGGCACTGGGATTCTTATTCAGAGCATGAACAACGAATTTGCATCCTAGGAAACAAATGCACTCCACATGCCCCGATACAAATAAATGTGAGACATTCCTTTATTCCACAGCCAGGAATCTTAATCTTGCTGATAAACAAACCAAAGAAAAAAAATGCCTCTGAATGTCATGTTTTTTTCTGTAGAGCTGTATTTTCTTTAGTTAAAGACCTGAATGCTGAATAGAAAATAAAGTAAGCTTTGTGTAAGAAGAGATTCGTGCCATCGCAATGGTGAAGGCAGCTCCTCTCAGAGCTCTCCCTGCTGGGGCACCTTCACTCTTGAGTCGGAGATTTCTTCCTTCCATTGTTGGGTTTTTCTTGGACACACTCAGCTGCAAAAGCAGCCGATGGGGACAGGGAGGTGGGATGTCCCCAGGGATGAAGGTCCCTTGCAAGTACCTGCACAACATCACTCAAGCCCTGTCCGTGCCATCAAGTAAAGCACCAGAACTAGCGAGTAGCTGGCTTTGAGACGTCGTATTTGCTGTCATTTTCTAACGAGGGGGATGTTACGGATCTCCTCTCACTCCCCTCTCAAGGGCTCAACAGACTTTGCTTAAAAACTCTGGAAACAACCTGCAGCTACGCAATTTGCAAAGCCGCATTCTGTCCTTTTCTACTATATGCAGAATTATTCAGGCTCTCCCAGCTGAGGTTTAGAGTTATCGCCGCATCCCGGGCTGAAGCAGCGTTTGCAACAGCTACATGTTAAAATGGGCTCAGGATGCAACGGGAATATTTTTGTGCTGGAGAAGAGCCGCATCCATGGGACGCTGGGGGCAGTGTCCCATGGATGTACCCCTCCAGCTATCACGAAGATTTTATTCCCCTTCTGTTTGCAGGTGGTTTTGTCCTTCTCCTTAAGATTGTCCCCTTCTCCCCAAAGGAAATTCTTCCTTTGTACTTCTGAAGTCCTCAAAAAGAAGCTATTCCAGGCTACGTTTGGTAGAGGCTACTCTTTTCTAATTCTTGTTTTGCTATTCATTTTGCTAACGTCATTTTGGGCAGAATACCACCCACCTGGTTGTCTGGCTCAGAGGAACACATTTATACTTCTGCAGAGCTATTATGTATAATTACAGGGTCAGAAGTTCATCTTCCCCTAATCGCTTCTCCTTTTCAAATTTCAGCTGAAATGTCTTATTTCTTGACCCGGCGAAAGAAAGGCGCTCACCTCATTATAATCCTGTTTCACTTTCCAGAGCTCCTTTGGCCCTTGTTAGCTGCAACGATCATTTCCAAAATCCTTTAGTAAATTCTCCTTTCAAGAGAAGGTTAAAATCAAGCGAGATCAGAGCCTGCCGTCCTGGCTCAGGGGAACTGAGTATCTTTTCTTTCCCACCGCCATGCAAAGGGAAGACTAAGCCCCTTTCTAATGGAATAAACTTGAATTCTCTCCAAAAAAAGCCTCCATTAAGGGTAACAGATTGCTTACAAGCTCCTGCGAAAAGCCTAGTTGGATCGCAGCAGAGGCAGAAATTCCTGGACTGTGGCTCAAACTTCAATCAGGCAAAAATCCCACTGAACTCACTGGGAATTCTGTTTGAGCAAAAACCTTCCGGGTCTCAGCTTTGGCCCATGAACCAGGAAGGAAGGCACAGCAGCACTTTTTGGTGGATGGACAGTCCTCCTCCCTTCTCCTTTCTCCTGGAAGGACCACCATGGACAAGAGGAAAAGGGGTCAAGTTGCGCCAGGGGAGGTTTAGATTGGATATTAGGAAAAATTTCTTCCCCAAAAGGGTCATCAAACATTGGAAGACGCTGCCCAGGGCAGTGGTGGAGTCGCCATCCCTGGAGGTGTTTCCCAGCTGGGCAGACGTGGTGCTGAGGGACATGGGTTAGTGGTGGGTTGGGCAGGGTGGGGTGATGGTTGGACTGGATGATCTTAAAGGACCCTCCCAACCTAGACAATTCCATGATTCTGTTCTATGATTCTATGATCATGCTGTTCTCACGCTGAAGGATGTATCCCTCCAAGCGCCGCAGTGTATAATCTCTCGCATTAAGATACTCCACACCAAATTATTTCCTTATTAATAATAACGTAAGCTGCTCTGCTGGTGCTCCTCATTCAGCTGGAGCAGAGAGTTGGATTCTTTCCCCTGCACGCTCCTGGATCTGCCTCCCAGTCAGTCTCTTCTCCCAAGTAACTGGTGATAGGATGAAAGGAAACAGCCCCAAGTTGCACCAGGGGAGGTTTAGATTGGATATTAGGAAAATTTTCTTCACCCAAAGGGTCATTGAGGATCGGCACAGGCTGCCCAGGGCAGTGGTGGAGTGGCCATCCCTGGAGGTGTCTCCCAGCCGGGCAGACGTGGTGTTGAGGGACATGGGGTAGGGGTGGGTTGGGCAGTGCTGGGATGACGGGTGGACTGGATGATCTTAAAGGTCTCTTCCAACCTGGGTGATTCTATGATTCTATTAACAATGTCATGGAAATAATTATCTGAGCACAGGACACTGTTATTAGGGATGGAGTTTTCTGAGGTGCTCAGATATCTCCTCTGAGTTACCAGACCTTCAATATGATATTTTTCTGACTGGCGATGCTCCTCATGCTTCAGCAACAGCTGTACAACTTGATCTGAGCCTGGGCCCCGGCAAATGCCAAAGCCACCCGTCACCTCCACAACTCTGGCGCAAGGCGTGGAGCCCTCTTGCGCTCTCCTAAGCGAAGGAGCGGCCGCTCTTGCAGGAATATCTTGGCGATATCCTGCAATATCCCAGCTCTCTCAACTCCAGCTAATAATAACTGGCCTTGCAGCAACTGCTTCCCTTACCCTCCACAGGCTGCTTCCCCTCGAGCGAGCGGCGCAGCAAAAGGAGGAACTTCTCAGAGCTTTAAATAAACTCCTGGATTCCCCCCCGGGCTTCTGCTCCAGCTGGGAGCAGCTTTCCTGTTTGTTTGTTTGTTCCTTTTTCCTTGCCATGATTGCAAAGAGGAAGGAATCTGGCTTCTATCTCCCTGAAGACCTTGAAGGCGAGCAGCCCGGGCTAGGAGTGCAATTACTCAGCACTGCAGGCTTTGGTAGAGAATTAAAGGTCAGGGCACTTTTACTGGTGGTTTTTTATTCTGGGCTGCCACAGGGTCATGGCTGGTGATAAGCACACGCTAAAATCCACGTTTTTGAAAGTAGTTCACAGTCCTCCACGTGGCCGTGAGAAAGCAAGGGCATGAAAATCTGAGGAAAGCATTATTAACCCTCTCTTTTCTCCTGATTTTATTTTCTTTTTAGATGGAAGGGACCGGTCAAAACCTGGGTTGACATTTAAGGCAATTAGCCACACGCTTGGGTGATGACTGTTTTTCCAGCGAGCGGCAGAGCAGCTGGATCCTGGACCGCTCTGTGCCCAGGAGGGCACCGCTGGTGGGGCGAGGTGGGAGGATGCTCTGATAAAAGCCGGGAATTACTAAGGCCAGGCATTTCAGAGGGGCTGGGGGCTTTGAAGTGCTTCAAATAGCAACATCTTTTGGGCGAAAGGCTGTGAGCAGCAATCAGGCATGACCACCTTGTGTTGGTCATCAAAGCGGGATGTCCAAAAGCATCATTTGCCATCACCACACTGCCCTCTGCCCGCTCCCCGCCAGGGCTGCACAGGGGTTTTCATGGCCAGAAGCTGCTGTGGGGACTCAGAGTCTCTGTTCTCCAGCACTCAGCTCCCGGTGTTGCTGAAGCCTTGTGTAACTTCCAGAAATGTAGGAATACTTAAGAAAAAAAATCCAAATTATTTTATTTCTAGGAAAATGACAATGAAATCCCACTGTAAAATGTCTTTTCTCCCAGTAGCTGACTGCTTGTGAAGACCCACATCATCCTACAGCTCTCCAGGCTGCCACATCTTGGCTACGTGGCAGGTAAAAGTCTAGAAATGATGTTTATGCTACGACGGCTCTCCCCGCCGCAGGAATCACGATGCTCAGCGCTGTGCTCATGTACCAAAACACCTTTGGACCCAAATTCGTTCAAGGAGCAGGTGGAGGGGGTGGCGGTGGGACCTCTGCATCACCAAGCTCTTCCTCAGAAGCTGTGCTTTTAGGTTTTCAACAGAAAATACCCTTGGGCTGCCCCTCTCCTGGAGGTGGTGGGTCCTTCCCCGTCCAAGTCGGTGCTTTGAGGGATTCAATGCGTTTCTCAGATGTTTCCGAAAAGCGGCTCCGTCATTACCTTGGCACGGGTTGGAAATGTGGAGGCTGAAGCCTCCAGCTGGAAAGACGGTTTTGATAAATAATTGGCTAACAATTAGCCCAGGGGTGGGCCTGCCCACCCTCCCCAGACCATCCAGGGGCATCAGCTGCTTGCGGGTGGGTTCCCAGTTCCCATCAGTCCTGACCAATGCCCCCCACGTCCCCCACTGCTCTCCACCCCGTGACCAAGGTCAGCTGAGGTTTTCCTTTCCATCTCACACCGAAGTGTTACTGAGGATGAAATTCCTGGCTTCACGGGGCCGGGAATGAGGTGTTGCAGGCAGGGGTGGCAGGCAGCAGCCCTCGGGCTCGGGCAGCCCCCTGGCAGGCAGCCCCTGCCTCTCCCGACCCCGCGGCGCTGCGCTCCCAGCGCTGATGGATGGTCTCGCCTGAAAAAGCCCCGTCCTGAGCTTCACCAGATGCGAGATTAATTTATTGCACCTGTCCAAACAGAACGCATTTCTATTTTATCTGCATTACTGCCTGTCCTGCAGCGTGATGGAGAGGCTTGGGTGCGCCTGGGCTCGATGACCTTGGCCCCAACGATGCGGGGGCACACACGGACAGCGAGCATCGCTGTGTTAGTCTGAAGATGAGATCACAGAATCATGGAATAGTTTGGGGTGGAAGGGACCTTTAAAGGTCATCTAGTCCAACCCCCCCTGGCTACGCCCTCCTTTCAGGTAGTTGTAGAGAGTGAGAAGGTCTCCCTTCAGCCTCCTTTTCTCCAGACTATTCTGAGTGGTATCTTTATTAACTCTGCCAATTGCACATTATTAATTGTTGGGATGGACCTTAACAACTCCAAAAAAGGAGTGTAGTGAAAGAACTTTTTTTAAAAAGCTCATTTTTAAGGGGTGCCTCAAGCAGGCACAGAGGTGGGTGACGGCTAAGCACACTTTAAAACACCTGGAGGACACCCTGAGGTGGACTGAGCAGAAGTTCCTGTAAGTGAAGCCCATCACCACACCAGCCCCTGAGCTCCTCTCCCACCATGGCTTTTGGTGACAGCAAAAGAGCAAGAAGCCCAGCCCTGGCACGTGCTGATCCTGGGATGGGAGCAGAGGGTTGACATACCTCCAGTATTGAAGTCCAGCGTTCTACACAGCCAAAGCAGAGACAGCTGATTCTTCTGGTGTGCATCGAGCAGGAGGAAGCAGCGGTGAGTGCAGGGTACCACGGGCTGGAGGGTCCTGCTGTTCCCCCACACACAGCTGCCTTGGGGATGACCACATGGCTGGTGTCAACTGTTTGGGTCTGGAGAAGTGTATAATTCACATCAAAAAGCAGAACAGAGCTCCCACCTCCTTCATTTCACGGATGAGGGTGTCAAAGCCCTCCTGGAGCTCCCCAGGTCGTGGTTCCCTGTTAGCCCTTTGCACTCCCAGCAGGGACGCTGGTATCAGTCCTGTGCAAACCTGCCCAGAAGATGCACGGGGTGTTGGAGGCTCCTGGCTGTGTGGGATGGCCATCCCCAACCTGCTGTGTGACACAAACCAGGGGTCGGAGGGTCCTGACATGCAGAGCTGCCAGAGGATGCTGCAAGGAGATATACAGCAGCACTCCCCAGGGCACGGGAGTAGATGACTGGATCAGGGAACAACTTTCTCCCGAGGAATAAGATAATTTTAAGAGGTTTTCTTCCTTTTTAAAAAAGCAATAAATATTTCACAGGCGCAGAGGAAGAAGCACGATGCCTGAATAGTTACTGTCCAGGGAACAGGGCATGAAATCTCTACACCACAAGTGCTATTTTTACATCTTTTTTTTTTTTTTTTCTTTTTTTCATATTGCATAAATGGTGACTGATTTTATGGTCCATGATTAATTTAGACACGGAATAATGGAAAGCCAGGAGCACTCACCCAGTTCAAAGGGCCACAACAGATAAATAATGTATGTTTACATAACTGTAATATCAATCTCGGTAACAAATGATTTGTAGAAAGTCGGCAGAAGCTGGCTGCAAAGAGCTGAGAAACGCTCCTCAGAGGCAGCAGCATTGCACCAAGAGGGCCTTCAAGCAATGTGGTGAGGTTTGGAGGTCCACCTGCCACATGCTACCCCTTATATCTGGAGATGGGTCTAATCCCCCCCTGCCTGAGCTCAATATAATTGAACAAACCCAGCTCAGCTGCTTCTCCGAGAACATTACTACAGGAAAAGCGAAACGGGAACTGGGTTTCTGGGTATTTCTTAAAGGCCACTGAATTCCCATTTCAGTTCTCCTGTATGTAGATGTTCTTGGAGAAGAACATCCTGCTCTTTCTTAGCTGGAGCAGATGGACGAAGGCTGGGACCAGAAGTACTTCCCTGTCCAAAATGCGGCTGTGTTGTCCTACTGGAGTACAATGTCTGGACATTGGAACCTGGCTCTGGAGTCTTCTTCACACTGGGTTATTTTTGGAATTAAATAATACGGTCTTGTTTTTCGAACTCGTCAGCTCTTGACTGTGGTATCGGCGTTGTCTTGCATTAATTGTGGTTAGATAAAAGATGTTTCTCGTTAGGATCTAAACATTTCTGAGGGCAGCACGGTGTCCATCAGGGAGCAAGGTTAGAAGGAAGAAGGAAAGAAAAACATATTTTTCAGTTGACACCTGCTGTGTATGAGGAGAGGCCAAAAGCAGACAACAGCCAGTGCATTTTGCTGCCTTTCAGTTGTTTCTCGTTTTGCCAGAAGTTAGTGGTTGTTGCCTCACTCATGCTGCATGCATAACGCTGGACATATGGAGGTAATATATTTAATTATCACAGGCAATGGCTATAACTGAACTGCTGGAGAATGCATTGCATATGATGTATTTTAACCGGAGCAGAAAACCGTTTTGGCTTTCCTATTGCCTCTAAAGCTTGAGTTACGCAATTCTTTTTCAGGAAACAAAATCTGCTAAAATCCCATTGTGTTTGCATATTTTAATACAGCTGAGCGAGGCGGTTCTGGCCACTTGCTGATGTGCAATGTCAGGGTAGGTGGTTATATAAATGTTATTTTTAGATGTGATAAAAAAAAAACCCAAACAAAACAATTCTTTAATGCTAACACATTTTTCCCCGCTAGCTTTCTTGAACTAAAAGGCTGTTACGTATTTCAAGAAGAGGTTTGCATTTTGCTTGTGGCATAACAATACAGCCAGCCTAATTGTGCGTATGTAAATGGGTTTTTTTTAGAAAGAACCTTACCAGGCTCCAAGGCTGCCCGGCAATAATTCGGCTTTGCATAGCGCAGACCCTTGCCCATAAAACTCTTTTATTACCTGCACAGAAATCGCAGGGTAACGGCTCTTGTCCTGCACTGCGCTGCTGCGCCGGCGCGGGGGCTCGCTGTGGGGCCCAGCACCCCCCAGAACCAAGTCCCATCTGCCACTGCTCCTTTCGGCACATCAAACATTTCATTCGGAACATTTTATTTAGCAATAAGACCATTTCCAAGAGATAAAAGTGAATAACAAATAGAAATTGGGTGGGCAGTTTCAGCCATTTATCATTACACTTACGGAAGTGGAGGGGCAACTCCTGGCATTTGCAAATAGAAACTCTGTTTTTTTTGGTTTTGAAAGGTTTTTTCCTGTGTGCAGTTTGGGCACAGACATAGGTTATGCATTGACCACCCAAATCTTGCCTATGTTTCATGCCAAGCCAGCTCTGCAGAGGGGACCCCATGAGGATGGGGAAGGGCAGGGGGGATCCCATGAGGCTGGGAATGGGCAAAGAGGACCCTGTGAGGCTAAGGATGGGCCAGGAGGACCTCATGAGGCTGGGAATGTGCAGAGGGACCCCATGAGGCTGGGACTGGGCAGGGAGGTCCTCATGAAGCTGGGGATGGACAGGGAGAACTCTGTGAGGCTGGGGATGGGCAGGGAGGACCTCATGAAGCTAGGGATAGACAGGGAGGACCTCATGAGGCTGGGAATGGGCGTGGAGGACCTCATGAGGCTGCGAATGGACAGGGAGGACTCTGTGAGGCTGGGGATGGGCAGGGAGGACCTCATGAGGCTGGGAATGGACAGGGAGGACTCTGTGAGGCTGGGGATGGACAGGGAGGACCTCATGAGGCTGGGGATGGGCATGGAGAAACCCTGGGATGCTGGGAAGGAAGGGGGGAACCCTGTGAGGCTAGGGAGAGCAGGAAAGACCTTGTGAGGCTGGGGATGGGCAGGGGGAACCTTGCGAGGTCAGCAGGGACACACAGGCTGGCTGGTGATGGACCGTGGTGGTAAAACAGCAGTGCAGGAGATGGTTCCTACGTCTGCACCCTGCATGTGGAACAGGCATCCCTAGAAAAGCCCCCCATCATCAACAGTTACAGCTAAGCCCTTTTTGCTTGAAGCATTGGCCAGCAATGCAAGACTTAGGGAAGTTTCATTTGTTCTTGGAAAACCAGCAAGGTTTCTAGTGGGTATGCCAAAAGATTCCCATCCATCCCAGGGATGGACACACACAGATGGGTCCCTTCACATGTTCTTTCAGCAGCAGGGATAGCCACGGGCAGATGAGGAAGGATATAGAGGCTAAAGAGTCCCCCAAGGTATGTGTAGAAGCACAAATGCCTTCAAACCCAGAGGTTATAAATTAATTTTTTTTGTAATAAGAGCTAAGAGTTATCAGTGGCTTCAACAGCACCGTTATCCTGAAGTTTCTGTGGGGAAAGAAGTGCCCATGGAGGAACCAGATTCAGGTGAAACCCAGAATGAAAAGAAATGCAAAGCAAATCCCAAGGATTTGTACAAATCATCTACATCTTCCCCTAGACACAAGGTATGTGGGTGTGATGCCTATGCCTTCAGTGGAATGGCATTTGTAGATATGCATATTGCCATGAAATTGTGTGCTTCTCAAAATTGGTACCGTTTCCTCTAGAAGATAAAAGTTGAGGCAATTAAGTTTTTTCCTCCCGTTGTTTTTGTTTTCTACAGAACAAGAAGTGTTCAGGGTGAATTTATTACAGAAACTATTTTTCATGCTAAAGAAAGCTGACATTTGTCACCTTCATGAGCTGAAATATATTAAAAAAATGTATTTATTGAAAAAAAAATCTGAAGAATTCACACTGGGGCATAGTACAGTTTCTGTGCCCATCATGAATGGGGGGGCAGCAGGTTAATAGCATACTTATACACTGTGGAATTTACATGCAGATTTGTTATGAAATGATGCTCGATGTTGTAACTCTCTGTTATTCCATATTTTGCATTTCCACGGAGCATCTTTTCCTGCTGGGAGGCTGTTAAACACCTATTTTTGTTTTTTTTCCCCCTCTTCACTTAATTTTAAGAATTTCGCTGGGCGCTGGGCAGGCAAATGAATTGTGCTGTTGTTAAATAAGCTTAATGAGGTGTCAGGAGCCAAAAAATATTCTCACGGCAGTAAGGCCTTTTAGTAATGAAACATTGATTTTTTTTCCCCCCACTAGAGACATTTCTCCTAGTCTAACAGTTAGTTGAAGAAAAATGGTGCTTGGTTTCTGAGAGCATAATCCATTCTCAGCAGCTTAAGTTAGCATTTAAAAATCTTTATGAGATTAGTATATTCATTTCTCCGCGTCGGTACGGGCTTAGCCGGTTGCAGTTGCATGACGCACCATGCGTACAGGTGCACGACGCACCATCCACAGGGTCATTTTAAAGTGGAGGGGAAAAAAAAAAAAGTATGGATTTCTTGCATCTTGAGTAGTCATTCAAAATTAGGGCAGTGCTAATTGGGATGTTAGTTGGTGGGGATGTTTTCCCACCTGTGTTTTCCAATGCGCCTCGCTAGCTCACTGTACTCAGTGGTCCCCCATCCCCCCGAGAAACACAGACCTCCTCCCAGCAGATGAACACCTCCGTGACATGGGATTGTTTCTCTCATCCGAACCAGATCCCGTGGGGAACCCGTGCGTGCAAATGTAAGCCGAGGAATTCCTAAAGGTGGCCGGCATCGATGCCTGGCTCTTGTATCGCGGCATCTGCCTGTGCCTGGATTGCTCTGTGTACACAGGGATAAACTAAGAGCGATTTTGGCCTGCAGAGCCTCTGAGATGCTTAGTCTTCACACAGGAGGATGCTGGTAAATATTTACCAGAGACCTCGGAATAGTTTCTGGTCTTGTACGAAGGCAGGCATTTAAAAATTAAATGAAATTCCTATTACGGGCTTGGTAAAATAGAACAAGTCTGGAGGGACCAGTCTGGTCTTTCAGGTGTACGATGTTTTAAAGTAAGTTCCTTAAAGAGGCGCAGAGTGAGCTTGCGGTGTTTATGCTTTTATATGGTGGGATATTAACCCAGTGGAATACGAGCGGTGGTTTTGCTTTTGTAATGTGCTCCGAGGTCCTGGGGCTGGTTTGGCACAAAGTTTGCCCCGCCGCAGCCTCAGCCGTGGGGCTGCTGGTCCCGTCCGCTGGGGCTGGGGCTGGAGGAGCGTAATGAACCATTTACCCGCTAATGAAAATAGCAGCTATTAAGATAAATTAGAGAAAGAACCGTAAGGACAACTGTGCTCTGCGCTGCTGTAACGAACAGCCTCTTTCGCTTGTAATTAAGCTACGAAGACACTGCAAGCTCCGAATCCAACTGTGCAACTGCCAGGCAGAAATATGTCAGCTCTCGCGCTCCGCTGTAATTAATTTGGGAAGTTATTTCTGTTCATCCCACCTCGGAAACATTCACGGCCGAGCAGGTTCACCCTTGGTTGAAGGAGGGCGTTCACACCGACTTGCTCCAGTGAATACAGACCCTCGCTATCACCGAATGATGGGGAAGCGTTCCGTAAATCACAGCTGGAGAGACTGGAGCTCATTTATAGCTGACAGCAACGTGCTCTGCGTCCACCCTGGCTGAGCCAGGTGGCAGAGTGGGAAGATGCTCTCCAAGCCAGGGGGCTTTGGGGCTTTGCCGGCCGGTAATTCTGAGGCTGCGTTCAGCTGGGAGCAAAATTTGTCCCTGTATAATTAGGGAGAAGACAAGGTACTAACCATGCTTGGGAAAATTAATCTGCTATGCTGATAAGAGAAAGGATTAGGCCGTTATTGTGGAAAAATAATTTAAGCTATTAGCTTAATGCCCGGCTGCAGTAAGGAAAGCAGAAATGATAACGGGCTTTTTGAGTAGAGGGGGGACGGGAGGAGCAGTGGTGCTGGCCGGAGCGCCGTGGGAAAGCTTCGAGTTGGGAGGAAAGCAGCTGCACAGATGAGTTGTTTGCAAAGGTGCACGGGAAGGATTCAAAAAGCTGAGGGATATAATTGCAAAGCTCAGGGAGCGCCCACGAGGCGCACTGGCAGAAGGGTTTGGTCCACAGGGTGGCAAAGGTGTGGGACAAATTAGCTGGGAGGAGCGCTGGAGCAAATAAGCTCTCTGGAGAAAAGAGGGGAAAAATAAAGGGTATGGCAACCCCCCAAAAAGTAGATTTTACAATGGGCTAACTAAGAAGAGAACAAGCGAGCTGCTCCAGAGGGATATCTCAGTCTCTTATTTTTCTTATGTTCTCCCTAAGCACAGCCATAAATGATGCCTGTTTCGGGGTATCGGCGGGGTCCCTGGGGCGACGGGATTTAGCCCTTGCAAAGAAAGGGCTTTTCCTTTGCAGGAAAAATGCTCCAGCGCTTCAGAAATGTACTGGAAAGAAGACAAGAGAAATAAAAGAAGAGTTTTCTCTCCCCTGACGCCACACATGACGCTACCCTTCTCCCTGGGGTCGAAGACAAGGGTCAGGAAGAGATTTTCTGATGACTTCTAAAACACCTTTGACTGCCCCAAACAACATGAGCGTGCTCTTCCCACCTTTTACATTATTCTCCTTTTCTCCATCAGTTTCTGTCATCTTCTGCAAAATGAGGCAGCCGTGTGCTTCTTCAAGGCGAGTATTATAGGAGTCCCTGCTAATGGAAGTCCTCTAGCTCGCGCCAGGCTGTTTAGCGGAGTCAGTGGGAGGCTGGGAACCTCCCCGGTCTGCAGCGCTCGTGAAATGTTTGAAAAGGAGAATTATAGTGAAAAAACTGTATGTACCGAAATAGCCACCCACAGCCTACCATGCCTCCTTTAATACAATAACTGGATGCAGTAAGTCATTTCTGAGACAGTTGGGCACGCATTTAATGTGATAACTTGAAGATAAGGGGAAATGATTCAATCGGCTATTATTTTCTCATCACAGCTGAAACAAAGAATATGGAATAATCGTTTGACCAAATGATATAAAAAGGACTGAGGGAAATACGCAGTGTGGTCTGAAATTCATCATTTCCTCCAGTGTGAATCATAGCCTATATACAGCAATGATGAATTATTTGGGAGAGGTTCTGCGAGGCAGAGAGGCAAATCCCGGTTACGTATTCCTCACATTTAGATACCTCCAACTGTTTTCCAACAAGAGACCACTCAGAATTTCCCTTCCACAAATAATAGCAATTCCCCCCGCTGCATCTCCATTGCTGCCTGCCTTACGCTTGGCTGTGTCATCATTAAAGCATCTTTTGTTATTTGCCTGCTAATGCCACGAGACTGGTCTGCGATTTGCCAAGCACTAAGCATAGCAGATAAGACTGAGCAAATAAAATAATCTGGATTTAGTTCCCAGAAGGAATGAACCACCTCGTTAAAGACCAGTGCTTCACAGATGAGATTTTCCCATATATATATATGTGTGTATATATATATATATATATACACACACACACACATACATGTATGTGGCCCTGGGGCCTCTTTTGCTGAGATTTTAAGCAAGTGACTCTGTTACAGTTGGTGCTTCTCCCTCCAGCCACCATCAAGGCCATGGTGGCGGGCGGCCGTGACCGATCTTTGCTGCTCTTTCCCAGAGGAAATGCTGCAGTTGGATTTCAGCGGTGGTTTGAGGACAGGTCTCACGAGGATGTTAAAATTCACCCTGCCAGGGCACGTGTTTCTGGGCGCTCCTCGTTGGCGCGTGTCCTTCCTGTAGAAATGTAGGTCTCGGCAGCAGCTGGTCTGAAACTACTAATTTCTTACATTTCAGTACAACCCTTTGTAAATATAGAGCTCTTTGCTCTCTTTTCTCATTCGATGAAAAGATCTCTGCAGAATCAACGTGGGAATGACGCGTGAGTAAGGTCCAGGAGGAGTCCTGCTGAATTAAATGGAGCTTCTCCCAGGGGCCAGTGCTGTGAATCCCAGCTTGTCCTTGAAGATACGTCTGTCCCATATAAAGATCTTCTTTGCTTTTGCTATTCAGGTCATCTTTGGTGCCTAAACACTGTATTAAAAATGACCGATGTTGCCTCTAAGTTACTTCTGTCAGGTTTCCGCCTAGACACATGTAAAAGCACTGATCTTTGCAGCGTCGTTGCAGCTGAACACCAGGAAGGATTTTTTGGCTGAGTTCACCTACAGCTGCCCCTTTGGGCCAGGGTGCAGGACCTGCAAAGTGATGTTCCTGTGTTTCCCAGGGGGTTCAGGCTGCCCGATGTTTCTGGGCGGTGGGATCGTTACTCACTCTGCAAACGGAGGGTCCTCAGAACGGAAGATAATTTTTATCTTCTGTATCTTGCTGTTTGAGTACTCCTAACCTCTTTTTATTGGCTGTTTTCCTCACCGAATGCTGTCCTTCCCTTTTGTATCTCTTCTACCACAGCAACCTCATGTCCTGCTTCCCGTGAGGCTACTCCCACGCCGCCAACCCAGCTTTTCCTAACACCTCTCCCCAGCAAGTTTAAGTTTGTGCTGCCAGAACCCTCCTCTTTGTTCCGTCTTCCCCCACATAAACCAACCGCATCTTACCACCCCTATGAAGGGGACAGCGTGTCCCTACACCTCAATGTACCTACTGAAGTGATGCTGCGTGCAAACAATAGAAATTGCCGGGTTAGTGCTAACATCAGAAAGTTATTGCCACCTCCTTCTCGCCTTTAAGCTATGTAGCTTCACTGTGTGCAGCTATCTCTAGCTAAAGTGGAATGTGTGGTGATACAACCCAGCTATTTATACAAGCACCTGGAAAATTATGTCCCAGTCTGTGTCTGGAGGGGTTTTTTTTTGGTGTTACTCTGTAGGTTCATCACTGCAGGGAGCAAACTCTGGCGGATTTGCCAAGAATGTGGGGCAGCTCAGGGGCTGGTTTTGGGTGAGAGTGAGGGAATGGCTCCCTGGATATCCCGTGGGGCATGGCATCAAACCTCTGGCTGGGCAAAGAAGAGCCTCTTCCTCTTTCTCTTCCAATTCCTCTTCCATTTCCTCTTCCAATTCCTCTTCAAGTTCCTCTTCCAATTCCTCTTCAAGTTCCTCTTCCTCCTCTTCTTCCTCCTCCTCCTCCTTGTCCTCTTCTCCCTTTCCCTCTTCCCCTTCTCCCTCTCCCTCTCACCCTTCCCCTTCCCCTTGCCCTTCCCCTTGCCCTTCCTCTTCCTCTCTTCAGCACGGCTGGCTACAGCTGGCATTGCCGTAGGATGAAAGGAGCCACTGATGGCTATTTATTGACCACATCAATAAAACACCACTAAATTCTTGTACAGGTCGTCTTGAGCTCCACTATAAACACTCTCACCACAAGGTTCTCAAAGACACAGAATTTGGGCAAATCAAGTATCTTCTTTCACGTCAAAACCCAAATTAATTATAATTTCTGTGCAAAAAAACCCCCATGCCTTTGGTCTCCAAACTTTTTATCTCACCTGTGCAGCTGGGATCGCTGATCTTTCCTTCAAAGGTACCAACAAATATTTGTATTGAAACTGGTTTTAAATACATAGGTGCATGGAAGATGTGTAAAGATCTTTTAAAAGTCATCTGCACAAAGCCGCAGGTTGCTGTATCCCTGATCAAACCTTATGGACCCATTTATCTGTACTAGTGCTCCCCAGTTGGAGGGGGTCCAGAGGAGACCAAGGAGATGATCCGAGGGCTGGAGCCCCTCTGCTGGGAGGACAGGCTGGGAGAGCTGGGGGGGTTCAGCCGGGAGAAGAGAAGGCTCTGGGGAGATCTTGCAGCCGCTGCCAGTCCCTCAAGGAGCTCCAGGAAAGCTGGGGAGGGACTCGGGATCAGGGAGTGGAGCCAGAGGATGAGGGGGACCGGTCTTACACTGGCAGAGGGGAGATTTAGACGAGCTATAGGGAAGAAATTCCTGGCTGTGAGGGTGGGGAGCCCCTGGCTGGGGTTGTCCAGAGAAGCTGTGGCTGCCCCATCCCTGGAGGTTCAAGGCCAGGTTGGACGGGGCTTGGAGCGACCTGGTTTAGTGGGAGGTGTCCCTGCCCAGGGCAGGGGGTTGGAACGAGAAGAGCTTTAAGGTTCCTTCCAGATCAAACCATTCAATGATTCAATGATTCTATGAAATGCATAAAATACAACAAAGGGGTGTTGGCAAATGCTCGTAAAGGTGAACCCTAGGTGAGGAACGCTTAAGCCCTGGGCACCCTCCCCAGTCAAAGGATGCTTTCCTCTTGCTGCTAATCCGAAAGAGCAGTTCGTGGTACCCCTCCTTGTAGGGAGCAGTTTGCAAGGAGCTTGCAACTCTCATCCTGCAGGGAATCCCTACATTGGGATGCAGCCAGCCTGGCACTGGTCCTCAGGAGCACAGTCTGTAGGAGGACACAGGCACCCAAGACCTCAGCAGGCTCTGGGTACAACCAGCAGCTCTCCTGAAGCAACCTAGGGACATTCCTCCTGCTGAAAGCTCCAGAATTTAAAAACAAATGAGAAGAGAATACATGCACAGTCAGAAGTACTCAAGATCACTGTTATACTTTTTTTTTTCTCTCCTAACTTTAAAGCCTGGGTTCTGCAAACAGCACTGACAAAATGGATGGCTTCTTGAAACTGCTTTTTTTGGGGGGGTTTGTGTGCAAAAATAGTTGTTTAATGACCTTTTGAAACCAGAGGAACATCTGGCTCATCTCTACAACGCCTTTCAGCCAGTGATTTTTTTGGACGGGGCAAGTGCATGCCTGTATTTTAACCGCACAGAAATTTGTTTCTGGGGTAGAAACTTTCCTCATCTACATGGGACGCCTCCGCCTGTGATATTGCAGCTTCAGCTAATTGCCATCTCCATCCTACTTTTGAGTCAGTTGTTTGCTGGAACAGTCTGCATGAGGCTAAGCTCAATCCACGTGATTTATCCTCCCTGGTGCTTGCTTTGACAAAGCTAATCTTTGAGAGATGTTTGAGCAATCAAACTGTCTGGGGCTCATGTGCCTCTCAGTCTAAAAACCTTTTTGGTTTCCAGCTGCTGCCAGGGGTCTCTGGGCCAACTGGAGGGAAGCTAAAAGGAAACAAACAAAAAAAACCCCAACCCATCCCTTGTCTGTGTTTGGGTCATTTACTGTTATAGTATTTCTTAATAAGTGTTTTTATTTTCTCTGTGCTGCACGTTTCCTCCCCGGTTCCTGAGCTCTGCTGACCCTTCTACCAATCTTCTGCCCCTCTGCTGTGGGGAGACCCCCCTGCAGAGCTGCCTCTGGCTCTGGGGCTACCAACATAAGAAGAAGGACATGGAGCTGTTGGAGCAGGGCTGGAGGAGGCCACGGAGGTGATCTGAGGACTGGAGCCCCTCTGCTGGGAGGACAGGCTGGGAGAGCTGGGGGGTTCAGCCTGGAGAAGAGAAGGCTCTGGGGAGACCTTAGAACCTCTTCCAGTCCCTAAAGAGGCTCCAGGAAAGCTGGGGAGGGACTTGGGATCACGGAGTGGAGCCATAGGACAAGGGGTGACAGTTTTACACTGTAAGAGAGGAGATTGAGATGAGCTATTGGGCAGAAATTCCTGGCTGTGAGGGTGGGGAGCCCCTGGCCAGGGTTGCCCAGAGCAGCTGTGGCTGCCCCATCCCTGGAGGTTCAAGGACGGGGCTTGGAGCAGCCTGGTGTGGTGGGAGGGGTCCCTGCCCAGGGCAGAGGGGGGTGGAACGAGATGGTCTTCAAGGTCCTTTCTAACCCAAACCATTCTATCATTTGATGATTCTATAATCAGGAGCTTGCGTGCAGGCTGGGGGGTGGGATGGGGGAGGTTTCTGCCCCTTCCTCTCTGTTAACCCAAGGGTTCTGTCTCATGTCTATGCCTAGGCAATGCCTAATGTCTGTCACATTGCAGCCCAGTTAGGAGAGACTGTGAACGTGGCAAGTATGAGAAAAATGTTCAGAAACATGGATGAAGAGGTAAAGACAGACTAGAGAAATGAAGAAGAGTGAGATCAACCATGGAGGAAGCGGGCTGCTGGGAGTGTTCCATACATCCCTTCTGCTCTCCTTTTGGCTTAGCCAGTGTTGTATGAGGACCCCCTCAGGCCCAGCTAGTTTGCAGGGACACTCAGATTTATAACTGATGCCTTGTATTGTTTGCTCTAACCAACAGCAAAATTCTGGGAAAATACCTGTTTGGTTAAAAAAAGTGCAAAGACTTCATTCAGTGAGAGGAACCCATGTTCTCCACTCCAAAGTAGCCTCTTACTGCACCATGTCTCTAACCTCATGATGCTTTTTGCTCATTATCTTTCCTCCAGTAGTCTTGTAAGAAACTAGGACCATCTTCCAGAGATACACAGTAGGTCTGTTGAGCAGGATGGCTTTTCTACTCTTGCTAACTGGAAAGCAACTGCCACATCACGGGCAGAAGTGTGTTATCTCAGTGCGTTTGGAATCAACCGAGGGCATGTGGCATCTCATTCCTTCAGTTGTTGGTTTGGGGATGAGCATTAACCCCTGCAGCAGCTCACACAGCCCCTGGCTGGCACGTTTGATGGGTCACAAGCCCCCCCATGCCATCGCCTGCCCTTTGGGGAAGGTGTAGGTAGGGTGGAGGGGCAGCAGCAGCTCATCCCCTCAAAGCATCTAGAATCATAGAATCCCCTAGGTTGGAAGAGACCTTTGAGATCATCCAGTCCAACCATCAACCCAACACTGCCCAACCCACCCCTAACCCATGTCCCTCAGCACCACGGGAAATACCTCCAGGGACGGTGACTCCACCACTGCCCTGAGCAGCCTATGCCGATGTTTGACAACCCTTTCAGTGAAGAATTTTTTTCCTTATATCCAATCTAAACCTCCCCTGGTGCAACCTGTGGCCATTTCCTGTTGTCCTATCGCTTGTTCCTTGGGAGAAAAGACCAACCCCCCTGGCTACACCCTCCTTTCAGGCAGTTGTAGAGAGCGAGAAGGTCTCCCCTCAGCCTCCTCTTCTCCAGGCTGAACAACCCCAGTTCCCTCAGCCGCTCCTCAGGAGACTTGTGCTCCAGACCCCTCACCAGCTCCGTTGCCCTTCTTCCCCTCATCTGATGGGGCATCGCTTGGACTGGATGCCCACCTCAGCCAGAGGCTGCTGTCAGTGTCACCCTTTGTTAGCAGCTCTTCTCAACTGTCATCTTTTAACTAGATCTCTTAAGAAAAAATACTGAGGAGCCTTCGCAGGGCCCTGACAAGTGTTTGGTGTTATTAATTTACATGTCTCTGAGCTGTCTGGCTGCGGGAGGCTTCGTTTACAAACCAGCTTGCAAAACAAAGCCAAGGGAAACACCTCCCTCGAGGTGAGCAGCCCATAATGACCCTCCCGAAAGGGGGCTTGCTCGGGAACAGTTATTAGCATCCTCTCCCGCGGACACCGCTCGCCCTGTCCCCTGCTCCTCACGCGCCCGAGAGACATGTCAGAGGACGCAGGAGGCAGCGGGAGTCTTTGAGCTCAGCGTTAAATGCTGCCTGCACACCCACCCCCTTTCTTTTCTTTTTTGGACCGAGGCGGGGAGTTTTTCCCCCTTTTCTGTTTGTTATTGTTTTCCATTCAGAGCCTTTAATGTTCCCTCACACCCCCGTTTCATCCCAGCTGCAGGAGAGGGATCTAACGCCTCCCCGCCTGGCTTCGTTAAAGTGTGAAGACCTCATTATCCCTGGTCCCCAGCCCACGCAGGCTGGAGCTCCCCGTGGCGCAGGCAGGAATGGGCAGCCTGCTCCGACCCGTAAATCTGCCTGCCTCCCTGGTCTCTGGGTAATAAGACCACAGGAAATTGTTGCTTTTAGTGTTCTCTTGAAAAAATGTAAACTTCGAGTCCTCTGTTGGCTGTTTGGCAACACGGGAAGTGGACGTGAGTTCTTGGGAAGGCGGTTGGAGAGAAGTGAAAGGCACATCCAGCGCCGCGCGTCTCCTGTCCAGCCCTGCGAAAGAACGGTGCCTGGGGACACTCGCTGCCCACTTGTCACCCTGCACACCAGGCACCCACACCTGGCTCGGACAAAGGGGAGGCTTCACAGCAAGGTGCAGATGTCCCCACAGGACTGCCAAGAGGCACCTGAGACACAAGATGGTCCCAATATCCCCGCAGACCCTGGGGTCACCAGGAGCTCACCTGTGCACCTCACTGATGACCATGCATGGAAGCCTCTGAAGATGGCTGAGAGCTATTTCCAGAGTCATCCCCGCCGTCCCTGCGCTGCTGCCAGGCTGAGCAGGCACAGGTAAGCCACCTCCACCACGTCCCATCAGCCAGGTACGACAGGAGACTCCTCGTCCCCTCTTGACTTTCTCTACTTCAGGCTGAGCAAACCCAGGTCCCCATGCGTGTCATGTGCACCAGCTCTAATGAGTGTGAATCACCTGCTGAAAATTGCGAATCCTTGTGTTATACAAATGACATCAGGTAAACTAGGGATCTGGGGCCACAATAAAAATAAAGGCTGAGCCACGGAGAGGCATAAGAGAGGTGGTTGCATCCAGCGGAGTGCATCCTGGAGGTACTTGGATCTTCTCTCAACAACAAACTTATCTCCAGAAGTCAAAGTTGGCTTGCGGGGGTAAAATGGACAGAATAATATGTAGCATTTGTGCAAGAAAATAATAGAAAATAATAAAACCCAAACCTAAAAATGGTATTTCCTTCTAAAAACTGAGTGGGACATAGGTGGCAACAAGGTCTAATCATCCACACCACATTATGGACAAGGTCATGGAGGAGAGCAGGAACTGTGCACTCGGAGTGGAAAAAGCCACGGAGCTTAGCTAAGCCCAGCTCAAGGGCTGGACCTCCAGCTCCAAGACCTCCAGCTCCAGGACTGCTGGAACTGATTTAAGGACTAATTATCACCCCGCTTTCAAATTGGCCTCAGTAAAATTTGACAGGAAGTCGGTATTTTGCACTGCCCTTTTTATTCTTATAGCTGCAATGCTTTTAACTATAATAATTAGAAATGAAATCAGGTTTTGGCCTGCTGCTTTCTCCAGTCCTTGATGGCTAACAGCTCTGTTGGCAATAAGGCCTGAGGTGCTACCACTGCTGAGGAGATGCCCAAGCCTTGAATTACTGCAGGATTTCCAGTGTGTGCGTTAAGAAGAGAGAGGAAGCAGCAAAGCACTTTCCCTATTCGAAGATCTGGCTCTTCTGCTTCGTCCTTGCCTGTCTTATGTTACTTGTCTTTAATACACAGGGTAAAACGCAAATGGTTAAAAGTTCATTTCGAGTGGAAAATAAAAAAGCCCTCCCCGCCGGCTCGCCGAAACAGCAGGCGCTGCTCCGGAGCCCACCCCAGGGACTCCTCACCCCGCTCAGAAACCCAACTCCTCGCGCAGGCAACATCTGTAATTCATAATCCTGTCAAGGCAGCCTCCAGCTGGGGGATGTTTCTCCGACCTGCCAGTTGTACGATTATAATGACTTCCTATTAAAAAAAAAAAAAAAAAAAAAAAGGGGGTAAAGTCAAAAACANAAAAAAAAAAAAAAAAAAGTGAGTTAAGGTCAAAACCAAGCGAAATCCTTTTATTTGCTGCAAAAGAAGAGGGGCCAGCCCTGGCCGGGCAGGGAGCGCAGCCCACGGGGGCTGGCCGGGCGCCCGCTTCCCTCCGCCCGGGGTGGGGACCGGGTTGCGACACCGAGAGGAAGATGCTCATTGTGCAACATCTTCCTCACAGGCCACTCTTCAGACAAACTTTGGAAATGTTATTTTATCACAATGTTCATGGCCTGTTGTTTTTTGGGGTCTTTTTTGTTGGTTTGTTGTTGTTGTTTTTTTATATGATTTTTATTTTTAAATTAAATAGACAAGAGTCATTTATTTCCTAAGTTGCTGACTGTCAGCTAATTTAGCCAGCCCTGCTGAAATAACCACTATGCTCATGGACAGAATAGGAGCATCAGCCAGCTCTTTGAGAATGTTTATTCTCCTTATTTCTTGTTTTTTAAAGCTTCTTCTGCTTCTTCCCGGGCAGCTCATCACACTAGGGTGTACGCTGCAAGGCATCTACGTGTTGCATTCTATAGAATATTTTTATTTCGGACATAAGTTTCACTTCATGTCTATTCAAAACACATATGTAAATAAGAGTCAGTGTTAAAATAAAAAAAAAATACTGAGAAAAAGGCATGTGGTAACACTTGGAGGAAGCAGAGAAAATATATTATTATGGACGAAATTTAAAATTAGATGGGAGAGCTAGCAAGGTGAAGGTAGAGAAAAAACTGCTTTAAATATTAGGAGTTTCGGGAAGAGATTTGGTTACCAGATCACACGGAGAAACCTGGATATTTTGAGCGACAAGTGACAAGCTGAGGGAATCCGGAGCCGGTCGAGAGGCCAGGTCAGTGCCATCGGCACCATGGCTCCAGCACCTGGGCGGCTCCGGGTCTCCCACCTATCTTCAGAAGGTCCAGGAATATTATTAGCCCAGTCTAACCCCTGAGGGGATGAGTCATGCAGAAAATAAAGGTTGAATTTTAGATGTTTTCACGACGAAACCCCCAAAGCCTCTTGCCTCCTCGCCCGGCTTTTGCTTCTGAACTGACCTTAAAAATCTGACGGTGGGAGACTTGCAAAGGTCCCGCGGGAGGGACGGCTGCAGCGTGCTGAGCGCCACCACCTCACCCCAGAAATACCTCCATACGGTCACCACAGCTTTCCTGTTAGAAATTCAAACCCCCAGTTGCTCAGAAACATTTGTGCAGCCAAGATAAACTCAGGGAAGAGTGGCTTTGATTCATCCCCGAGGGCGCACAAGCTCAGATCCACGAAATGCTAAATGGAAATTAATACTGCAGTGGATTAGAAATTGCAAATATTTTTCCTAAGTACCCAACATCTGCTTTCTGCCATGGCAGCCTTTTACATGCTGCACTTCCCGTCATCAGGCATCCACCGTATTTATTAATTGGAAAATTGTCTTGGTTTCTTGTAGTTGGGTTTTTAACACGTGTTTAGCACAGCGTATGAAATACGTCCTGTCGTATCAGTGTTGAACGTATTGTCTCCTGCAATTTAACGCTGTAAAACTAATGGTTGCTATCAGCAAGGTCATTTAGCAACTGAGGGAGATATAAATCATCTCCGACCCGTTCCCACATGCAGTTCAGGCTGGCATCTCCCGTTTGCCTACGCCACATGCCCCGCATCTGCTTTCTGGGGATGTCTTTGTGCAGAACGTGCTAAACAGCATGTACGGGTTTATGGATGCGGGTAAAAATATACATTGATGTTATGGGATGTTAATTAGCATGCACGAGTCAGTCGTTAGCAATAGGAATGATCAGAGGCAGAGCTAAAAGCAAACACATCCAGCGATGGTTCAAGAACAAGTGGGACAAATTAAGGAAGTATGCGGCATGCAGAGCAGAGGCGAGATGAAACGCGGGACAAGAAAATACAGCGCCGCAGCTGCTTACTGGAAAATGCTCTGGTGGCCTCTGTGGACCATGGAAATGGCTTCTGGGTTGGGCTTGTGTGAGAATTTTAGCACAAATTTGTACCCACGAGGCTTGGAATTCAGTAAGCGCGGCGTGATGCTCTGGAAAGACCTGAAGCTGTGTGACTCCTGCTGGGTTTGGCTTACGGAAGTCGCAAAAAAACCCAGAGAGGTGCCTGCAAAATTCACCTGGGCGGTGGAGAAGCAGCTCGGTCCTGGCACGTGGTTGGATTCAAAATCTGTTTGCCTGAGTTTTCAGGGTCCGATGCCTTGCCAAGGTCTTGCATCGCCTGGCTTTAACCCTCCGGCAGCAGAGGCTGCTCGACGTGTCGCTCTCGCAGGACCATTCTGCTTCACACCGATGCTCTTGGACGCAACGTAGCGTGGAGCCCCAGCCAGGGCTGCCATCCGAAAGCCAAACCGCTCTCTGCTCGCCGCGTGCAGCATCTCATTTGGTTATTTTCTGCCAACAGCAGCCTGCAAGGGGCTGCCCAAGACACACCGCTGGGAAACCCGGCTGCCGGAGGAACCAAGCAGACGGCAAAGCCGGGCTCTGCCTCGCCGCGGAGAGAGATGCTGTTGGGGAAACCTGCAGTGGCCTTACTGGGCTTTGTCTGTGGCCAACATCAGGTTGAAACTGGGGTTCACGCCTGTGACCGCTGCCTGCGAAGCATTCCTGGCTCAATTCCTATTTCCGCTGACCCCAGCCAGCCACAGTTTCGGGAGGCTTGTCTGATGAGATGGGACTGCGGGGTGGGAGGGGGAGCGATGACATGTTCCCATGCTGGTACAACCAAGACCTGCAAAGAGGACGTTCCACATCCTATTTCTATCGGCGCATTTCCCTGCTCTGCTATTGCCCACTGTCTTATTTATTTATGTATATGCATATTTATGAAGGGCACCATGTGCTCGAGCAGGTAGGGATGGTGTGGTTCTTGCTGCTTCATCTTCTCTTTCACGGGATGCCCCTGAATTACGGAAACCATCTATTTTTGGACCATTTTGGCGTGCAGTACGTAATGTGTTACATGGGCTGCTCACGGACATGTCTCTCCCCAGCAAAGTGCCACCCCACCAGCCTCACGCTGCCCTCCACCACTGCAAAAATGCCACGTGGACACTGCACCTGCACACTCACCCACCATTCCCAGAGAGATCATTCCTTTTATTTTATACGGTTTCAGTGCATTGGCATGAACACAACATCTGGCAAGGGTGTCCCAAGGTTGGAATCTTACCAGCTTCAGCTGGAGCCAAGTGCAGATCGCACAGTCCTTGTTGACTCAAAGTGTTTCCCAACCAGTTTAACATTATTTTCCATGTAAGACAAAGCCTAAATAATTCAGGAACTGACGCAAACCGGTTGATTAACATCGTATTTATAGCATGGTGGGAATGGGGTATTAATCCTCAAATTGCTCAGCATGCTGCAGCCAGTGTCCACACCAACAGGACAACCCCAACGCTCCTGTCCTGACATCGTGCAGGAATTTTATCGCAAAAAAGCTCAGAAATAGTTTTTTTACTACAGAGCCACCCTCATAAAAATACTACGAACCAAATGAATTAAATCAGTTGTCATGTTCAGCGCTCAATCGAGGAGGTAACAGAAGCTGAGAAAGGAATATGTAATTTTGGTTGTGTAGTGGATAATTAAAGAGCAGCTGAAATGAATGCAGGCTGTATCTATTTCCCCAGCCTCTCGTCAGTACCACTAAGCTGTACATTATCAAACGCATTAGGCTTGCTCTGGGAAAAATCAGCATCTCCACTTTTTACTTAAAACCTTGCCAGCTCTTTGTAGCCATCCACAGGATCTGATGCTAGCAGCGTCCTTTGGGGTTTTAGAAGGTGAATTCTGTGAAATAGTCTCAGTGATAAAATTTTCAAGTGTGCCCGAGCGACTCGGAAGCTGAACTGCTACAGCCAGGTCAAGAGTGACTTGGGGCTCTATTTCCCGCTGCCGATGGTTTGTGATGAACCCAGGCATCTCCTACCGCATCCCGGGTCCAGAAGAGCAATGCCAGGCTGGAAAATGTCCCTCTGTGGAGGGAAGGCAGCACGTGCCCCACCGGGCAAGCGCTGCTCAGGACCTCTTTGCATCCAGACTCCGAGATGGCCATGGGGGTGTCCTGCAGCGTGGACACATCCGTGCTCGGAGCCAGTCTGCTGCGGAAGAACAAGGCTGCGGCGTCCCATCCATCACCGCTGAGCAAGCAATAGCTTTATTTTTTTATTACTATAGGAAATTTAAGTTTTATCAGCGCACCAGCACTTTTCAAGTTTTATCCCAAAGCTAATGCTAATTCCCTCGGCTTGACTTCTTACCATATTAATTAAGTCGCTTGATTTGAGTCAGCTAAAATTGTTTTCCCGCAACGTTTTTTTACATAATCAAGACTTTCAGGGCTCGCTGCATGCGAGGTCCAGCTTTGGGATGGAAACGTGGAGTTTGCCTGTCTCTCCCCGTGTATCTGGCTGGGACCCGGGCAGGGGGCCAGGTCGGAGCCAAGCGCTGCCAGCTCTTGGGTTTGGCATGAGGAGGTGGCATCAGAGCATCAGCCAGTGGCAGGGCAGGCCAGCGAGACGCTCCGTCATGCCAGACCTCTCCAAGCTGCCTCCGAAAGCTTTGGGAACACCAGGAGCGCCAAGTGAGATGTACGGATTTGAGCAAACACGGGCATCAACGCATACAGCCTGACCGTGGCCATAAGGAGCTGATTTCTAAACACTAATTTCCTTATTTTGTAAAAAGAAACAGCTGCAGCGTTTTCCAGCACCTCTCACAGTGCGGTGCTGTCCTGACTACCCCGCCTCGCCTTGTCTCCCCAGATTTGCTCATTTAGGGCCCACCTCGTGCTCTGAAGCACGCTGGGGAAGGGGCACCTCTCCCCTCAGATCTGCCTAGGAGACAGATCCAGCACAAACCGATCAAAAATTCATCTTCAGATCCTAGAATCATCGAATTATTATGGTTGGAAGAGACCTTTAAGATCATCGAGTCCAACCATCAACCTCACGCTGCCAAAGCCACTGCTAACCCGTGTCCCTCAGCATCACATCTGCCTGGCTGGGAAACACCTCCAGCGATGGAGACTCCACCACCTCCCTGGGCAGCCTGTGCCAATATTGGATAACCCTTTCAGTTACGAATTTTTTTCTTGACATCTAATCTAAGCCTCCCCTGGTGCAACCTGTGGCTATTTCCTCTTGCCCCATCGCCTGTTCCTTAGAAGAAGAGACCGACTCCCACCTGACTACAGGCTCCTCTCAGGCAGTTGCAGAGAGCGAGAAGGTCTCCCTCTTCTCCAGGCGGAACAACCCCAGTTCCCTCAGCCGCTCCTCGGGAGACTTGTGCTCCAGCTGTTAGACCACACTTACGGCAAGTCTCGCCTGGCACGTGGGGGCCTCTTAGAACCATCTGGGCTGGTTGCAACCCCAGGGCTCAGGACATCCTGCACCCTGGCACAATAGACACCCCGCTTGAAGCCAGCCCAGCACTTTTGTGAGATACAGCAGAGAAACAAAACTGGTTTCTCTGTTGATTCTGCAGGCCCAGGCTGGATCTGAGCCCATTTAAGAGCGTGCATTGGTGCCATGGCTCCAGGCGTGGTGGACCCCTGGGGGAGAAGACCCAGTGTGAGCAGGGGCTAAGCACCAGCAAGCAGCAGCCTCTTAAAGTCATCAAGTGGGCAGTTGGGGCCTGCTGTCACTGAAGGCTTCATGCAAGGGCCTGATATCAATTAGATATGCTGATGAGGGCGGGAGAGACACTGATGAAGCATCACCCTGGGGCTGAGGTGGTGTAAAGTCATACAATGGGCTATGGGATGCTGTTTCCTGCGCTTCCCCTGAGGTTCAACCTTATCACTCCATGGGCACTTGGGTTTTTTTGGTTTTGTTTTTTTTCTTCTTTACTTTGTTTCTTTCTTTATTTTCTTTCTCTTTCTCTTGCCTTCCCCCTCCCCTTGCCCACCCCACATTCCCTTCAGCCCACAGACTGTCTCTCCTCATCCTTATCCATCTTCTTACATCTCCAGATAGTACTCTGAATTTTACAGTGCTTTAAGCACTGAAATACAAGCCCACAGCTGAGGCAAAAAGCAATACAGATGCAAAAGCAGCTTCTCCTGTGTCATCTCAGGCTGGGGGGTGGTGGGCAACATTCAGAGCCCTTCCTCTCGGAACACAAAATATTGCAGACTTGCAGAGAACGCTCTAAACCGCAGTGTTGATCTGAACACCTTCTCAGATGTATCAAGGAAATCAAGGAATAACTTGAAGATTTTTTTTCCCCCTCTACAGGGGAAATTCCCCGAGCTGAAAATCTCAGAAAACACTGGTTACATATCCATTCAACATGCTACATCTCATTTGAAGACTGGAATTTGATATTTTGCCTGTTATTTTATATTATCATACAATATTAGAGGCCAGTCATAGAATCATTTTCTCACAGAACGCACACGGAAATTTTTCCTCTTTCAAACTTGAGGGGAAAAAAGGGCATTTTAAATTAAAAAGTTGCAATGCCAGCTTTCTGATCAACCCAAATCCGACTACTTTCCACACATCCCAAGGCCATGTATCACAGGGAACAGGAGAGAGCTAAAGTCACCAGTGGCTTTCCTACAAGCACCGGTGGAAGGGACATCTCGTGCTATTGGGAGCAAGTGATGTGTCTGATGGTGCTGTCGGAGGCTCCTCTTGGTGTTGGCGTTTCCTTCTAGGCAGAAATATTGGTTTTATTGTGGGTTTGTGGGTTTTTTTTTTTTTCCCACCTGATGTTCAGAAGACGGGCTGTAAATCTGGGAAGTGCTTTAGGGCTCAATCAAAACCCCATTTAAATCAATGAAAGCTTTCCTATTGCCTCCAGCGGGCCGTCTGCTGGGGTAACAAGGCAAAATGGTCCTCTTTAAGAGGCTGGGGACCATAGCAGACTGTTTCTGATCAATACCAGGAAATAATGTACACCATATAGACCTTTATAGATGTGCCTTGGGGTTCATCATGAGTGCACCCAGTTCTGTGATAATAAGGGAAAATTAATAGGGGGCTGTATTAATTTTGTTTTATGATCCCAGGTAAAGAGGAAAGAACACCCATCTCTGATTGATACAATCGTTCTTATAGAAGCTGGAGTTGGAGGAGAGGTCCAGCGGAGGCAAAGCTTCTGCCTCCCAGCCAGATTCCTCCATATGTCAGCAGAGAAGATGCTTCTGGGCTGACTCACACTTCCCAGCTGGCACTGCTAGGAGACCTGCATCTTCCCTTTCATGCTGCAGGAACACCGGCAGCTGGGATCTGTTCTTCAAAGTGCCCAGAAAAACAAACAAACCAAAACAAAAAAAGAGGAAAGATATTAGAAAGGCGTATTGACAGAGGCTTCTGGTTCTTGAGTTGGTAATTAAGTCTGGATTTAGGACATGCAAACACAGACATTAGCACGCCAGCTTATCAGGCTTGCTGCCAGCTACAGATCTCCCAGTTGGGATCCTGACATCCACCCTTCCCTCCTGCTGTCAGCAACGGCCCCAACTCTGCTTGCCTGGAGGGAGGCACCTAAGGTCACCCCCTCGCATCACCGCGGCTGCCACCCAGCGCGTCCCCCAGCGGGGATCAGCTCCATCCCCAGCAATATACACACCTGTGGCCTTTTTTTCCCCTCCTTCTGACCCAAAGTCCATGAGCAGGGCAAGGATGCTCATGAGGCACCATGGCCACCCCACCGCAGCCGTGGGGACCTGGGCAGCCTACCCCATGACAAAACTTTTAATTGCCTCTGTCCTTCTTTTCCCCAATACCTGAATCCGTACTGAGAAGCTCGCGTTAATTGGCAACAAATAAAATCAACTGTCCGTCTGGAGACTGTTTTGCCACTAAAAGCTGGTTTTTGCACACTTCTTGTTCTGATAAGCAAATATTTAACCCTGCGGCCAAGGGCAGCGTTGCCTCGACCTCTATATTTGTGCAGAAAATGTCACAGCTGAACAAGTTGCTGTGCCAACACTTAGCGATAATATAATCAGACATAGAACCTGATTACATTGGCCTCATTTTTTCTGGTTTTCCTCTGCTATTTTTTCTTCTGTGCAATCTCATTAAAATACAAGAAAAACCAACTTAAAGCAATCTATGCCAGCGAGATGATGAATAGTGACAGCTCCGAAACTCCCTTCCCATGGTTTAGGAGTGGAGGCTCGGGGATGATGGCTGGTCCAGGGGTGCTGGGGCGGGCGCTCTCATCCCAGCCACAAAGGTGGGGAAACCAGAGCCCCCCCAGGGACAAAGGCTAATTGGTAATGGGGTAATTGCTTACTCTAGTCTAAACGTTGGCAGCTTTTGGACTCTGTCCCAGCAAAATGGATGCTAATTTGATTGGGTGCAATTTTTTGGGGCTATTATCAGAAAACTATACTGAGTTTTGAAATGTTTCCCTTTCAGCTTGAGCGAGCAAAGAGCAACTCCAGGTCAGAAAGCAGGAGCAAGCCATGACTTGAATTTGCCTTCTGTTTTTAGGATACCAGGGCACACCAAGCCTCACATTTGACCAAGACCCCTCTACCAAGGGATAGTTTCCCCACGATGCTGTTTCTGCCCACGACCAAACCAGAGCCCATCTATAAGATTTTGGAGAGCTGTGAGCAGATGGACCAGTCTGCAAGCATCATGCCGGTGATATCTCCATTAAAACATGCAGATTTAGCAAAACCTTGAAGCTGAATGGCAAGAAAGCAGCAATCACACATCCTTTGAAAGACATCCCTTGCCCATAGCCCATTGCCACAAGCTTTGCAGGGCTCAGCAGCCCAGGCAGTGGTTTTGGCACAAGAGACTGAATAAGAGTGAGCTTTAAATACATCAGGGTATGGAAATTTGCCCTGCTGCAATCACAGTCTCTGCGGTGCAGCTGCTGGTTCCCAGCAGTTTGTGTCCCTTTTCTTGTCCTTCGGTGATTTCTGATGAGTAAACTCAGGTTTTCATAATCTCCTGCTTCTGTCTCAGCAACAGGGAGAGTCAGTCTCAGCCCAGGTCTCTGTGATTAGCAATTAGCAGGTGATTATTTCCTCCTCGCTGGCCCATCCTTTGTATCTGAGCAGATCCAGATGCACACCCTGTCTATTCTGGAGAGGAAAGGGAAAAGGCAGAAGTTTTCCTCCTTTGCTTCCTCAGATGTAGTTTTCTGGGCTAACCTTGAAGTTTATTACAATTTTCTTTTTCTTCAGAGTCAGCCAAGCACGGGACCTCTTCATCTGTTTCGCCCGTTTCCCCTGATGTCACTAGCAGAGCTCGCCGCTGGGTACCAGGGGGGTTCCAGTGCCCCAGCAACTTCTGCTATTTCCATTATGGGAGCATTATAAATTATAAGAGAGACGTTTTAATTGCCATTAGTCTGTAACCCAGTACATGTTTTACCCACTGGGAGGGATTTGGGGAATGAAAGATGTCAACGCTGCGCTACAAAGAGATGATTGATGCAATGAGGTATTTAAGAAACATATTTCCAAAGGGCAGGAGCTGCCGGGTGCTCCAGAGCGTCCGGCCTTGCTCCATGGAGGGGGTGTTTTGAGCATCGTTAGGCCTTAATGATCAGCCTGCTGGAAGAACCAACCTGGAGCCTCAGGATACACATTTAATGGGGCAGCAGTGCCCTTGGTGTGCGTGGGTGGCTGCGGGAGAGCTTGGCCATCAAAGGGGAGAGCAGACAAGGCTTTCACCAGCCAAAAAGCAAGACTTGCTGCCTCCTCAAATACCCACCCAGGTCCATGCAGTGGTTTCTTACACAGCAGTATCTGTAGGAAAGATCTCCAGAGAGGTTTTTTCTTGATTCTTTCTTATTTCCTATTACTTTGCAATATAACGGTTCTCAGTACGTACTTTGCTCTCCAAGCAAGCGTGGAGGAAACAGTACTTGGGTATCTAAAGTAGCTGGAAAGATTTAAGGGAAACAGCTAGAAATATTAGTGTTATTGTTTGCTTCGTGGGCTCTGGCCAGTGAAGTATTTGAGGTATTCATAAAAAACCTTAATAATCTCTGTAACACAAAGAACCTCCGTGATTAAAATCTGCAGAAAAAACAGTCCTGTGCTTCGCTCCTCCCGACAGCCTCCTCCCCTCCCAGAAAGGGTTTGGCTGGTACGAAGGGTCTGAAGCAGAGAGACCCAAGGTGGGCAAGGACCTCAAGAGCAAAGGGGCGAGGGAAAGGCAGGCGGCTCTGCCCGAGGAGTTCCATAAGACTCGTGAGTCCCCAGGACTTGGAGGGGATGATCAGGTAATTCAGGTTGGAGAGGACCTCCTGCCCCAAGCAGGGTCAGCTACGGGGCTGGACCACATTGCATTAGCCAGTTGGGTCTTGAACTCCTCCAAGGCTGGAGATGGTGCATCCTCTCTGCCCCACTTATTTCCTCCTACACTGGCTGTGTGTGTGCCCAGAGCTCCCAGAGGTCACCACAACCCCACTGCTACCAGCTCACTTGGTGCTCAACCAAACTGGAGCTTTCTGCCCATCTCTGCATCACCACCCGTGTGCCACCAGTTGAACCCCAAACTGCCGAGCAGCTCAGGCCACGGTGATCTGAAAAGTCATGAAGTCAAAGGCTTGGTCCCTGTCCCATCATAGATATTTCATGTCACAGCACCCTTCACCATCTGCATGGGGTTATGGGAGACCTGCGGAGACAAACGCCTCCCTTCCCGATGCCTAGTGCCTCGGTTCCTTGGGAATGCATTGCTATTAGCCTCATTAATCTGCACGGGCAGATGCACTGTTTATCACATCTATCTTGCGAGTCTGTCAGCGTGAGTAGGTCACATAATGCAAAACTCCTAATATTTTGACTTGGCTCCTCATCATGCTCTCCGAAATCTGTGCGACAGCATGGATGGGAGGATTTTTTTTTTTTTTTCCCTTNCATCTATCTTGCGAGTCTGTCAGCGTGAGTAGGTCACATAATGCAAAACTCCTAATATTTTGACTTGGCTCCTCATCATGCTCTCCGAAATCTGTGCGACAGCATGGATGGGAGGATTTTTTTTTTTTTCTCGCTTGTGAAGCTTGAAGTCTAATATTGTAAAATTCATTTCTCATCAAGAGCTGGAGCAACGGGCTGTGATTGCGATGCCATCCCAGGGATATTTCTTCTCAGGCTCCTGACAAAACCTTGAGAGGAGGATTTTCCCCCACGATCTCCACTGGGGTGGAGAAATGCTGGGGGAGGCCAGCCAGAGATTGCCTGGCGCTGCTTTCCTCCATCCCTGCTGGAAGCAGGCAGGAGATACAGGCTCTCGACCTGCTTAAATCTGCTCTGAAACATCTGCATGGGCTGGTTGGGCTTTGCCAAAATACTCTCCCTGGACGGAGAGCATCCGTTACCGAGGCAGGGCTGTGTCTCTGCAGGTGCCTGCCCGTACTGCAGTCAGCGGTGTCCCCGCTGAGGCCATCACTGGAGTTGCTTGGGGGTTTATGGCTCGTTTTAGAGCTTCGATACGTCAGTTTAAGGAGCTGGCTGTCACCACGGATGCAGCAGCAATGAATTACCAAGGCTGCTCTTCCCGGTATGATTTCAGCAGGGACCACTGGGAGCTGCATCCCAGGAACCACAAGTGAAGCCAAATGGGGTGTTGGGAGCAGCTTTCTCAAAGGGAAAAAGGAGCATGGCTACAACACAAAGGCTTTGCGAATCGAAAGAACAGATCCTGCATCGTTAAACCAGGTTATTGTTATTGATTTCCGTGGTGGTCGACACACAAACGCACCCACGCAGTGGCACAACAGGCGGTGGGCAGCTCGGATGCCTCGGAGGGTGTCCCTGCTCCCGCTAAATAGTTACTGCTGTTGTTCACTACAGTAATTATCCTGGCTATTTGCTGATCATAAATTAGTTTTCTCATGGCAATGCAGTTATAGCCACAGCTATTTGAATTCATTTGCTTACCAGGTAGCTCGCCAGGGTGGGCGATGAGAGCCGTGATGAAGCACCGAGGGCTGTTCCCACCAGATCTCGCTACTGGCGCACGGTGAACAAAATCAATCTGTACCCAGCGCTGATTACTCCGCGTCGTAATGGTTTTAATTAGTGTGGTTGCCTAGCTTCGGGCACAGTCAGGCCTCTCTCTGGCCAGCCCACATTCGCTTGATGCCTTCATTACACCTTTCAGCTCCTATGTCAATAATGCAATAATATTTCAATAATAATTTAATATAACATCCTGTAATCTAATAGCGTGCATCTTAAAATCTCATTTAGTGCAGTTCGCCCTGGATTGCATCAGCCGGAGAACAGGAAAAGAAACATCTAATCAAAGACTGGATGTTTTCCCAAAATATATCTGCAGCATCCACCACGATGGATGGGGTTCAAGGCAGGAGTCACCCGCTGAGGCCGTGGCTTTTGCTGCACTGGGACTGCGGCGAATTCCTTCTCATCTGAACACGGTGTCTTTGGTGAAGGCAAGAAAAGTCAGCCAGGTCACTGGTTCAGCCGGCGATTCACCCACGCTGGCCCTGCTGGTACCCACACTGCCTTCCTGCAGCTGTATCTGGCTCGAGTGAGCTTGTCTTGGATATTCGGGATTATCTTTCTTATTAGAGAAATATCCGGGTTACACCCACCGAAGTCTACAACCAATTATTTTAATGGTGCGCAGTCGGGTCTGTAAGTTCTTTGAGCCACGGATTTGATTCTCATTTCACAAAATGGCCATTTTACAAATCTCTAGGCACGCAAAATACCCTTTCAGTGAATTTAAATGGGCCGCATTGAGCCCCGTGGCAAGAAGCGGTGTTAATGCAAGTGAAAATCAGGGATTTTGGTCTAATGGGCCTGAAAGGCACATCTCCTACCGCAGTGCTGGATCAGTAACATAAGTAACAGTGAAGGAAAGAAAATAAGAACTTCTATTTCACCACCACTAGTGATGACCTAAGGATTTTTATGTTGTTCTTTCTATTTAAAAGCAACCTGTGCATAGGATGCCCTTGGTCCAGCACTAAAGTATCTTAGATATCATCAGTTAATCCAATTCCTTGGACTAAAAAGCAGTGGCAGTTTTGTGACTGGCTGGAGGGCATCTCCCCCCAAGCCATTCCTGCATCCCTCTGCAGCTCCGGTCCCTGGAGCGAGCCACCCGCCCGTTGCTGATGGAGGAGCTGGTGCTCACCAACTCACTTTCCACTGGGTTTACTCATCAGGACTCAGCAGCGGGGCACGGAGCTGCCCACCGTTCCCATTTTCCCCTTGGGATGCGCAATAGGCTCATCCCCTGCTGTTTGACAGCTGTCCTGGCTTTCCCTTCAGAGTTTGGTTGCTCACATCGTCGAGCATCTAAAGGCAGAGTGAGGATCTTCCCTTTACTCCCCACACCGACCTGCTCAACTGAGAAATTAAATCAAGCAGCTGAATGCTGCAACACCCTTCATTTGTGTCGTGCTTTAACCCCGGCTGGCAACGAGGACCACGCAGCCGTTCACTCACTCCACCCCCCCACCCCAGTAGGGGAGGGAGAAGAAGGAGAAAAAGGAGGAAAAAACCTCATGGGTTGAGATAAAGGCAGTTTAATAGAACAGTAATGGAAGAGAATATTGATGATGATGATAAAAATAATCATAAAGAATATACAAAATAAAGTGATACAGCACAAGTCACTCTCACCACCCCATGATCGATTGCCCAGCCCATCCCGAGCAGCAACTGTGGATTCTTTACGGAAAGGATTATCAGGCATTGGAAGAGGCTGCCCAGGGAGGTGGTGGAATCGCCATCCCTGGAGGTATTTAAAAGACAGGTGGACGTGGTGCTGAGGGACATGGGTTAGGGGTGGTTTTGGTACTGTAGGTTATGGTTGGACTCGATGATCTTGAAGGTCTCTTCCAACCCAAGTGTTTCTATGATTCTATGATTCCCGCCCCCCTGGCCAACCCCCATTTATGCACTGAGTGTGACTTCTACAGTATGGAATATTTCTTTGGCCAGCTTGTGTCGTCTGTGCTCGTCTCAGCTACTATGGGAAGCTGAAAAGGTCCTTGACTTATTATAAACAATATTTAGCAACAACTAAACCAATATGTTTTATCAACATTCTCCTCATACTAAATCCAAACCACAGCAGCTACTAGGCAGCAAATTAACTCTACCCCAACTGAAACCAGGACGATTTGGGGAAAGGAATCAAGGCGCTCAAGATTTGGAAAAATATCTTAGCCATTCTCAGGCAGGCCTTTGGCCGTGCATCTCCCCGGCTTGCGAGCAGCGCTGGGGGTGACACCGGTGCACAAAGCACGCCAGCTCCCAGGACCTCCATCCCAACTGCATCAGTGCCCCAGTGCCTGGGCACCTGCCTGCAGAAGTGGCAGAAAACCTTTCCTGCTAAAAAAAAGGGACATTACTGGTTGAGGAATGCATGAGGATTTTGAGCAGCTCTTCTCCCCTTATGGCTGCTGGTCCTGCTGCTGCCATCGGGGTCTAGGTGAGAGCCACCACCCACGGGGACACCACTGGGACACCCCACCTTGCTTTGCCTCTCTGTAGCCATCTGTGGGAAAGCCGGAAAACGGGCCATCCCGGGAAGGAAGCGTGACATCTCGGCATGTCGTCCCTTCGCGGGGGTCGGAGATCTGCCACCCAGGTCAGGGCTGAACTGTGCTGGTCATCAAGCTGGTGGGAGCAGTCAACAACTGCAACGAATTTAGTTGGGTTAAAATAAAAGAAAATCAGAACGGACTGGCTGATTGGTCACTGGTTCACAGAAGTAAGGCCATCCTATGGGAAAGAGAAAAAAAGGCCTGGTTTTGAGTTACACAGTGCAAAACTAATCTCATCTGAGATGTCGCAGGGAAAATGAAGTCATCCCGTTGCTGCCTTAGTGGATGCAGATGGTGTGAACCGCAACCGCGGCACGGAGCGATATCAGGCAGCGCGTCCCGTCAGATGCTCTTCCCCTCCCCAAAACCAGGAATGAAATCTGGCAGAGGCCTCGCCGGAGTAACTGCAGGCATTTCTAAACGCAGATAAGTAATGGTGTGTAATTTGGAGCAATAAAAGCTTACAGCAGTGTCAGCAGAGCGCAGCTGCCTGCCACATTGCCCCTGCTAGAGGACACCTTCGCATTTCCTGCTCATCACTCCCCGCAGCGACTCCCCTTCGGAGACAACTAACCCGCCGGGGGTTTTTCCCTCTGCTCGCAACTCCGGTGCTAGTTGTGCTTTTGCCCGTGAGATGTGGAGCTGCATGTCAGAATGGGCACCAGCTTTTGGGAGGCTGGAGGGCTCCAGGAGGTTCCTTCTGCCCAGGCACGGCTCCCTCTGCCACATCACCCGGCCATGAGCTGCGGCTCCGTGTTGCGCCCACAACCGTTGCAGAACAGCCAGCAAGTTTCAGAGCAGGGAAACGAGGGAGTTTATTGCAAGGCACCGCACACGCCATCCTTATGCACTTCAGCAACGGGCTGAATGCATGGAAAATGGACCTTTTTTAAGCATGAAGTAAAACTCATTCACTCATATATAAACCTACTGAGTTTTGATCGTTTTAAGAGAGTAGGTACAACGATCAGACGCATTTGAAAAAAACCCCCAAGTTCCCCTTTGGAAAAGGCAAATGTACTTTCCTGTCCCTAGAGCTTGGAAAACTTAGAAAAGTGTATTTCTAGGTCATATCTGCTGCTGCGTTCCTGGTATGCGTCAATATTTATGTGGCAGTGAGCAGACAGGAAACACGCATCTGAGACAAGGTGCAGTTGTGTGCCAACAACTGCATCAGCTCCACACAGCCGCGAATGTGCGTAGGATGATCCTTCTGGAAAAATATCCTCTCCTGAGGATTTCTTTGATGGTTTCCCTTAATCTCGGGGGAGGCTTTTGTGCCAGCATCCCTCTTTGCAGCCATGCTGTGCTGCTGCTGGAACGCTCCCGGCTGTCGATGAGCAACGCCGAGGTCGGTGCAACCCATCTTGCACCTATAAGCTGGACAAGGAGCTTAAAAATGAGGAAAGCAAACAAGGTAGCGCGCCCCAAAATCCTCCCTCTAAACCCCAGGGCTGGGATGGGGAACAGAAATGCAAAGTTTAGAAAAAAGCAGTACAAGCTGCCAAGGGACCGGGTGTCCTGGCACCGGCAGGTCACACTCCCTCTGGTCTCCTTGGATCGTGCCACGCGGGCAGGGGTGGGAAAAGCGACGGAACAGGGGAGAGTGTCAGGCAAGGCTCCCCCCGGGTGTAAACCAGCAGTGGGGCACCAAGCAGCGCCGTGTTGATTAATACCAGCTGAAGACAGTGCCCGTTTTATTTTATTACGCCATAAACTAGGGAGAAATGCCCCAAACCTCAGTAAATGCATTGTTGATTTTACAGACAGAAACCTGAACCGTGGGCTGGGGTAAAACGGGGAACGAAAAATCATTCCGACGCAATTGCTCCTTGGCAAAAAGCTCCTGAAGGGGAGATAACCCTGATTTTTATATTTATATTCAAGGATGCTTCTCGGAGTTTATCTTTCCTCATCCTTTTGGGCAGACAAACGCCGAGCCCAAAGCTGTTGAAGGGGCGGTCAGGAGCGGGTGGAGAGCTGGTGGCATCCTGCCTGCCCGCCCCGTGTCTGAGGACGCTCATTTGTCANTGTAATACCTGAGCCCCTCTGCCAGGCAGCGAACGCCCAGGGGCAGGAATGGGCTGTCCTGGCCATATTCCTCCTAATTGCCAGCGATCTCTTGGGTGACAGTTTACCGTCAGGATGGTTGATTGTGTCCAACGGCAGATGTGAACGTGGACATTAATATTAATATCCTTTTTTTTTTTTTTAAATAAATAAGCGTTTTCGGAGCGGATGGGATTCAGCTGTGGGGTAGCTCCGCTGCGGTGGGAGGTAAATAAGATTTTTGTAGCAAAGAGTCAGGTACTTGTGCAAAAATGAAGGGGGGAGGGGGTTGTGGGGCGCTTAAAATTTCTCCTGAATTCAGCTAAATGCTCCAGATTCAGCCCTCATACCCCACCAGCCCGTCCTTCCTCTCCCAGTGAGAGATGGCGGTAGTGAGGACGCTTTTCCGTTGCTCCCACAATAGACCTGCCGTAAAAACTGATGTTACTGGAGGTAAATGAACCCCTGGGTTAATTAGCACTGCTCCAAGCAGGGGACACTCTGCTGCCAAAGCCTGCCACAGAAATACAAACCCTGGATGATGGTGAGTTGGTGGGAAGAGGGGCTATTGAGATCTGGTCTGCGGTGGTTGGGGTGACCTGAATGAGAGGCTTCCCTTGCAAGGGAAGAAATGTGCTGAAAATGTTGAAATGAAATGTTGCTAAAAAATGGGTTTCATCTCAGTTTTAGGGGATGTCTGGAGGTTCCAGGCAGTCCTGCAGCATCCCCAGCCTGCAGACAGTGACCTACCTCCTCTCCCCTCATCTCTCCCTGTTCTCTCTGACCCCAGAAACACCGAGTTTCCTTTTTTTTTTTTTCCCCCCTCAGCAATGACAGCAAAAACATCAAGCCAAACCCGAACTCAACGTGCCGTTCTTAAATGTGACTTACAGAAAATATTCAAGGCGTTTTTTAAGAGAGCTATTTATGTTAAGGAAATATTATGTACTATTATGTACTATTTATGTTAAGGAAATAAATGAATGTCCCTTTCACACCTTCAAAATGGCTTTGTACCTAGGGTTTTCCTTCAGTGCCTNCCCCAGAAACCCCCGGTTTTCTTTTTTTTTTTTTCCCCCCTCAGCAATGACAGCAAAAACATCAAGCCAAACCCGAACTCAACGTGCCGTTCTTAAATGTGACTTACAGAAAATATTCAAGGCGTTTTTTAAGAGAGCTATTTATGTTAAGGAAATATTATGTACTATTATGTACTATTTATGTTAAGGAAATAAATGAATGTCCCTTTCACACCTTCAAAATGGCTTTGTACCTAGGGTTTTCCTTCAGTGCCTGACACTACCTGTCGTTCCACAGCTCAACCCTGTGGCTCATAAGAAAACATCTTCTGTCAGCTTATATTTTTAATTTTGCATTTGGCTTGCAGAAGGTAGACCTTCAGCCAGTGCAAAACCGCACCGTTGCAGCGACGCTGGTGCCGGCATCTGCGATGCCCAAACACTGCCGCGCGCCGGTCCCCGGGAATTCCACTTTTCCCTCCATCTGGGATAACTTATGGTAACTAGGGAGGGGTGTTAACTAACATATGGAAAGACAGACAGGCTTCCGAAATGGCACGTTTCTGGGTGCAGGAGCAAAAAGCGCCGCTCGTCTTTGAGGAAGGTCCTTCAGTAATGGGACTTTTGCTTGGAAGCCTGACCCAGCAAACAGGAGGGAGGAAAAGGCAGGTAGTCACATTCATCAACTCTTCTTTTATCATGGTTTCTCACCAAATTAGTATTGATAACATTTCCCTAGATTTTTAATGCAATTTGATGGTATTTGGGGGTCTTTTTCACTACGCAAAATAAGCAGCTGGGGAACGAGATATAAAGAAAAGTGCCTTAAGTTTTTCATTTGGATGACACAAAAGTGTAATCAAAATATTACATTTTTATTCGGGGGCTGGAGAATTGAACCCCCTAAATTTTGATAGGAAGCCTCTGGAGGTGGAATCCCCTTTCCTGACCATCCGGCACAGTGCTAGAGTCCTTTTTTCCCCCTCTAACTAGAAAAATCTGCTGCAATCTGATATCCTGCGGCCAGATGGAAGCTTTGGGTTGTGTTCCCAGCCCTTCCGCGGGCAGAAATCCATCTTGTGCAGAGCTGATTGGAAATAAATTAGCAGAAATAACAGATCCTGCCAGTACAGCCCGCCGAGGGCTGAACCTCCCCCAGCCTGCGACTTCTCCTCCCTTGCTGAGGACAGTTGTATTGAGCAGAGGAATCAAAAACATACAGCACCTTGGCTGGGCACGGCTGCCGTTGCCTGTATTTTAAATATAACAGCATTCCTGATTCAGAAAGAGGTTCTGTAGCACAGGGAAATGCAGGATTTTATAGTTATATTGGGCTGCGCTCGGTGGAGGTACCCACAGATGCAGAATATTTACAAAAAGTCATGGTTAAGAATTTCATCGTATTATTAAATATATATTATTTATAATAAAACACGGAAGAGTTTATAATAAAGGAGGCCACCGGGGTTGTGCAGCTGCGAGGACAAGCTCTTCCCATGGCATGCGAGCTGCTGGTCAAGACCACAGCCTTGTGGTCTGTCTCCCAGCCACCCCAAAGAATTTTACTCCAGGCTTCTGCCAGACCATGGTTTGCTGCAGCAATTTGGCCATTTCTTTGCTTTTTGGACCTGTTGGAGCAGGGCCAGAGGAGGTCCCTGAGATGCTGGGAGGGCTGGAGCCCCTCTGCTGGGAGGACAGGCTGGGAGAGCTGGGGGGGTTCAGCCTGGAGAAGAGAAGGCTCCGGGGAGACCTTCCAGCCCCTGCCAGTGTCTGAAAGGGGCTCCAGGAAAGCTGGGCAGGGACTCGGGATCAGGGAGTGGAGCCACAGGACGAGGGGGAATGGTTTTACACTGGCAGAGGGGAGATTGAGATGGGATACTGGGAAGAAATTCCTGGCTGTGAGGGTGGGGAGCCCCTGGCGCAGGTTGCCCAGAGAAGCTGTGGCTGCCCCATCCCTGGAGGTTCAAGGCCAGGTTGGACGGGGCTGGGAGCAACCTGGTCCGGTGGGAGGTGTCCCTGTCCAGGGCAGGGGGTGGGACTGGATGGGCTTTAAGGTCTCTTCCAGCCTAAACCACCTACAATTCTATGATGCTATTTTGTTGTAGTCCTTTCCTCGTGGAGGTCTCTTAGCATTCCTGTATTTGGATTATCTTCTTATTCCAAATTAAAGGATACTCTCTGCACTCTGCTAATGGAGTGTGACAGCGTATGTATCTTAATTTAAAATCATCAATACGGTTATTATTCTAGGTCAGAATGTACAAAAAAGCAGAGTAACACTTTGGGGAATAATCTGTATGTTTCTGTCGCAGAGAAACATTACATCCAGGTGGTTTTTTTAAAGCAGTTATTTTAGTTGTAAAGTATATGCAGGAATACGCTCCTTAGGTATGCGTGTGTCTGGGCTCAAGAGATAGAATTATAGAATCATAGGATGGTTTGGGTTAGAAGGGACCTTAAAGATCGTCTTGTTCCAAGCCCCTGCCCTGGGCAGGGACACTTCCCACCAGACCAGGTTGCTCCAAGCCCCGTCCAACCTCCGGCCCCGCTCCAACAGCTCCGTGTCCTCCTGCTGTCGGGACCCCCGGAGCTGGAGCCAGGATTCCCGGTGGGGTCTCCCCCGAGCGGAGCAGAGGGGCAGAATCCCCCCCCGGCCCTGCTGCCCCCGCTGTGGGGATGCAGCCCAGGGGCCGGGGGGGTTTGTCCCCTGGCCAAGGCAGATCCCTGGCCACCAGCAAGCAGCACTGTCTTACTGTGTCATCCCTTCAACACCCCAACCATGACCAAGCCACTCAGCCTTCCCTCCCCCAGAGGATGGACCCCCTGGAGGGTCAGCCGAGCCGAGCCGGGAGAGGTGGCATTTAGCATCCCTGTTCCTGCTGAGGAACCCTTCTCTGCTGCCCGCCCCATCTGCCCTCCTATCTTTTCCATCACCACAGCCATTTCAATTTGTCAGGAAAAAAATCACGGCTGAGATTCCTCCTCACCCGACGCTTTGCCCACCGTTGTTTTGGGCTGAATCAAAGGGTTTTGAGAGCCGGGATTGTTGTGGCTTGAAAGCCACAGGCTTAAAAATTGAAAGATATGATTCAGCTGTTGGTATATAAATATGCAGAAATTATAGCTCGTTCCTAAACTCAATTGAGCACCATATGATCTGCATTCACTGCAGTCAATTTGGAAACATTAAAAGCTATTTTGATGGCTGTTTTTACAGTTACTGATTTGTTAATGTGTGTTTTGCAAATGCAGTTTTGATTGGCTCATCCTTATTTGCCAAGTGGAAGGCCCTCCTAATGAAGCTAAAAAGGAGCGGAGGATTTCGTTTGACTTTGCATTTTAATACAGCGGCTGGTGTTTATTTTTCCCCTCCAGCCCGCACGGGGAGAAAAAGAGGGTTGTGGTGAAGCGCAGCCCCGGCCATTCAGCGCTTTGATGTACGGGGTGTCTGAGGGAAAAAACCACTTTTCTGGTGTGCTTGTCTGTCAGCCTGCAAAGCGTTTTTGGGGACAGCAACAGTGTGTTTTGCAAAGGGAAGAGGCCACGGGTGCCCGGGGAGCTCGTCAGCATCTGCTCAGGAGAAGCAAAGCAGCATCCGAGCATTTCCATTGCACCCCAGGCACTGGATGTCCCCAGCGAACGTTGCCAGAGGGTGCAGGGAACCATGAATGCTGTTCTGCTCCTGGGAAAACACTTGCTCTACATCCGCGTTGTTTCTACTACTGGGAAAATAAAGACGATCTAAAGACCCAAGAAATACATCACTATTTGTGCATGTCATCTTCGTGGTCCCTCCAGGGAGATATGGGAAGGGATGTGCTCCCATGCAGAGCCAGCCCGGGAGTCCAGGTTTTGAGTATCATCCTATTAGGTATCTAAATTCAATATTAGCTGAATGCTTATATATTGGAAACCACTCATTCCACTGCAGTTTTAAAAATGTTTGTATTGATTTTAAACTCCTACCAAAATCGAAGTACCAGCCACTGTTAAGTGCGTAATTTTACTTTTGGAGAGATAAGGAATTTCTTTTCCTCCCTGAAAAAGGAAAATGAGGCACTTGGCTTGGTGATGTGCACCACGCTGCTTTTCATGGAGGAAAGAGTCCTGCAATTAAACAGGACACCCTCCTGTCTTTCCCCCACCATCCTAAGGTAGCTGTATGCATCCTCAAGCACTGTCATCAACCACTCACTGGCTTTTTTATTAGCAAATCAATCGGGTCTATTTTCACATTGAACAGGAAACGACAAACATTGAACAGACCAAAGCAGCCGGACTCAGCCTTATTAACTCACAGCATTTAAGCTGATTTCAAATAACCAGAGGTTGGAGGTAGGAGATAGGATTGGTTTATAGTTTTTTTAATGTAATCGTCAGCATTCCCCAAGCCTCGGGCTCTGAGCCTCACACCTCCTTGCTTCCCCCTCCTCGCTCCCAGGACTGGCCTCTTGGCATTTTATCTACACTGAGGACCAGCCTCAAGTTGCGACAAAATCTTTGATTGCTCAAAGTAATAAATATTTCCAAATCCCATTCTTCTGATCTGATTTGCCGCTGTGGAAAAAAAACATGGCAAAAAGCAAGTGATCACTCGTAGTGTTCTCACCAAGAAATTCTTCAGGTTTTTTCCCAATCTCAAAAATCGTGCAGTTATTGAGACCCACAGAACTTCCAACTCTACTCTTAGGATGCTGCTACAGGAGGAGGAGGGAGGCTGTGCCCCACCACAGGAGGCTCGGAAAGACAATTATTCAAATGTCTTGGTGGCGATCTCATCTGCGCCCAGCTGACCGTGGGAACAGAGAAATCCTCGACAACATCAAGCCCTTCTGTGCACTCCTCCTCCTCCTGAGTGGTAGTTATCACACACAGTAATCAGATCAACTGCGAGGGTGGCTGCAGGATCTCAGGTTTTTCTGGTCTGACCTGAAGGATCCGCAGGTTTATCATGGAGTCCTGTGCTACTGCAGGCACCACATCAATAGTCTCCTTCTCCACCTAAGAACAGAGTCATCCACTGTCTTGAGCAGAGCTGGCTTCTTAGCTTTCACAACTGGCCACCAAAACAGTGCCTTGGTCTCTGAAACCTCACTGCTGTAATGGTTTTATGTCAGATCTTGAAGGGTTCCTCCAGTTCCCATTGTGTTTTTCCCACTTGTCTATGGCTTGAAAAACTTCTTTCCTCTGCCTAATATCTGGCCTTTAAACGTCTCCACAGACAGCAGTAAGATTTTCTCACGCTTTACTTTGCTGAGGTTTTGGTAGATTAAATGCTCCAAGCTCCTGTAGTCTGTCCTGCACAGGGAGAGATCGTTTTTTTCTTGAACACACCTGATCAGAGTCGTGTAGAACATCTCAGGTGAGAACTAATGAGATCCTTGGGCATCTCCTGGGACGTCTTCATCCCCCGTGACCAGGCAGAACTCTTCTCCTTAATCATTTTGAACCGATGCACTCTTACGAACGGCTCAAGCCTTTGTTGTGAGATCCCGAGTGCATTTTACGCTATTGAATTTCCTCTCTTCTCCATTATTTCACTCCTCAAGGCCCCCTAGTTATTGACGTTTCCCCTGAAATCTGTGCCGTCAGCAGATTTCATCAGCACACGTCCCCCCTCCTTTTTTCGGCTTGTTATGGTCATTTATGAAAATATCAAACAATGTTGTTTTCTGTGTGGATCTTGAAGGAAATGGCTCCACTCCTCTGGTTGTCATCATTCTATCTGAAATCCCCTCCTTGTCCCACCTCCTCCCTGTGCCACTGCAACCTGCTCTTACTGAGGTCCAGAGAGATGCAATCTCCCACATTTCCTTTGTCTAAGAAATCCATTAGCTTAGCAAAGTCGGGCTCAATTAACCTTTGTTTCACCTTTGCTCCACTTTTATATCATTTACCATTTACCTCTGTAACAGTAACAGTTCCTTCCTTCATCCATTTTTTTAAATAAAGTTAGATTACTCGGCCTTTAATTACCCAATCACCATTTTTCTTAAGCGTCGGCATTGCATATGGTGTTCCCCAATAAAATGCGGAGCAGTCCTTGGGGCAGGGATCAAACCCTGTAATTCCTCTCTCCCAAATGGGAATCCAAATCACTAAGATAAACCACAAAGAACCCCGCACTGGTGTTTCCTTTGCCCTTCAGCATAATATCTCCTGTGCTTTCTTAAAGCTTTATTGCCATTAATAGGTCACGAATGAGAGGTAATAACTCCAGGAGCTTCATTAATTTCCTTACTGGGTGCGAATGAAAAAGGTGACCTGGATAAACCCATCATGTTCTGGATGTGCTCATCAGTCCTTGGAGATTGAACTTCTCTGTTCCTCTTCACAACGTTGCGTTTCTTCCCTGCAGCTTGGGTGAAAATACTTCATAAACCACCTCAACAGGGCCTTAAAATACTCAGAAAGGAGTGTTTTCACCTCTGGAAATCCAAGTTCAAATGCAGGAAGTAAAAAAAAGACGTAGTCCTTGCAACCTCAAGTCCACGGCTCCACTTCCTAACCGAACCCCAGGGTGGTGCTGCTGGTTGGGGCACAGGGAAGGAGCACCGAGGTTCTGCCCAGGATGTATCACAGAGCCGTAGAATCGTAGAACTGTCTGGGTTGGAAGGGACCTTTAAGATCACCAGGTCCAACCATTAATCTAGCACTACCAAACCCACCCCTAACCCATGTCCCTCAGCACCACGTCTGCCCGGCGGGGAAACACCTCCAGGGATGGCGACTCCACTGCTGCCCTGGGCAGCCTCTGCCAATGCCTGATAACCCTTTGGGTGAAGACATTTTCCCTAATATCCAATCTAAACCTCCCCTGGTGCAACTTGAGGCTGTTTCCTCTCATCCCATTGCTTGTTGTTTGGGAGAAGAGACTGACCCCCACCTGGCTACACCCTCCTTTCAGACTGACCATCAGCGGCATCAGCTTCTTGTAGCGTTGAGAGATGTCCAGGGAGGTGATGGCAGTCAGATGTCCCAGGCCATGTACCTGGCAGTGAAACTTTGTGCAGGGTCATCAAACTCCGTCGTGTTCGCCTCCCCACGCCACATCCCCCTGCAGCTGGACGGGGCACATCACACCTCCATTTTGGGAGCCAGGTAGCTTTTAGGAGGACACCTACCTCCCACCAGCTGTGTGACACGGAGGGGCTCTGAAAGCCGGGTTCTGGGATGACGGCTGCGGCCGGCATTTGGAGGAGACCTCCAGCATTAGAGCTGGATGGAGGAAATAAAAAAATCCCACAAGAGCCGCCCCGTATTTCTAGTGAGACATTCAACACGTTCTCCCACACTTAACGCCTTGCTTTGGAAGTTATGAAACACTACATTTTTTTTCCTTCAGTTTATTTTTTGTTGTCACCCTCTCCAGAGCCCGGGCAGGCAGCAGTCCCAGCGCTGGACTACTGCCGGATAATCTCTGCCGGGCGGGAGGCAGAAAGCCCAGAAATTTCACGGCGGGCCATTCCCGGGGGGATGAACAAGCGGAGTTTGAATACTTCCGCAGTTTGGATGAGCCCTCGAGTGTGTGTGCCTCAAGACCAAAACCAAATGCTGAATTTCGTGACCATCTCCAATTATTGCTTTGATCTTTAGGAAAAAAAAAAAAGAAGAAATTAAGCATCATTGCTTCACCTCCCGCAGCCCTGCTGCTTCTCTGCAGGCTGCTCCAGGAGCAGATCAACCCCCAGAGATGTCCTGCTCCACAGACCCCGCTCCTTAAGCTGCAAGTTGACATCTTTCAAAGAGGACTTGATGGAAGTAGGTTAGGTGTGTATTTTAGGACAGCGTACATGTGTGACAGTTATTTTTGAAAGTAGAGTTCAGGTTCACAAAAGTGGAGATGTACAAAAGTCGGAAGGAAGCTGGATTTTTCATCCGTAACCAAAGAAGACTTGATGCAGTGAACAACGCCGGCACTTAGCTTCATCAGCGCTAGCCCGCGGTGGTCTCCCTTCCCCAGCACCACATCTGGGTGGTGTTCCTGCGGGTACGAATTTGGGCCAATTTTGGGTGAGCCAAGCGGGATGGCACAGGGAACCTGGACAGGACCATGCGTGGCCCTGAACATCACTCCCGGGACCACCACATCCCATCCTGGGAGCGATTCGGGGCTGCAAACCCAGTGGCTTTGCTGCTCCTGCAGTTGGGAGCAGGGAGACCCAGGATGGAGCCAACCAGGTTTTGAAACGATCCCCGAAAGCACCTTTCTCCTTTGACCTTTAGGAAAAAAAAAAAAGAAATTAAAAAGCCCTTTCTCCTTGCGACCAGCACAGTGGATGCTCTGAGAGGACATGGAGTGCTGTGGAGGCAGGAGGAGTAATGGTTTTCCACAGCTCCGTAATACACCTCCAGGTGTACCCGGCACACACACCCAGCACAAGCAGCATGTCAGAGGCTTCAGCATAGTCATATATATATAGATATATCTATGAAAACCAATATACTATTTTATAAGAAAATTAATACAATAATAAATTATATGCTATATCTAATATATTATATTAAAATTACAAAATTATAATAAAATGCTAAATTCCACTTAGCCAAAGGGAAACAGAACAATGTCTCTCAGTTAACTTAGGAGCATCATCTTTATGCTTGGGAGCAGGAATTTGCTGGGACAGCAAAGGAAGCGGGTTCGCTCAGCAGTGTGCCTGCTGCAAGGGCAGCTTCCCATCTCACAGGCATTTACGGCAGCCTGGCCGCTTTGTTCCAGCCCGACAAGCCTCAGAAAAACATTTTGAGGTGGTTTGAAGAACATTGTTGAAATGCTTTTGCATATTTGTCATTGGCGGGAGCCTTCACCGGCAATGGGAGGCTTCAAGCGCAGGTTTTTCCGCTGCCTCGGCAGGAGGCTGGCTCTGCTCCGTAGTGCTGGAGTAAAACCACCATCCCGCATTCTCGCCTGCGATGGAGCCTTTGCAAACCCTGCAGCTCCGTCCGCCGCAGCCTGAACGAGCCCGAAGCGTGGTCCTGGCCCCCTTTATCCCCACCCACCTTTCCTCCCCGTCCCAAGGGAGCTTGAGCCCCCCAGGAGCGCCTAACTTGCTCCGTCCCACCTTCCCCACCCTGGCAAACCTTGGAGTATTTCTCATCCAAAAAATCTATATGTATTTTTCTGTGTATAAGTGTAAAACACTTATATCTCATCTAACTTAGTTTCCCATGCAAAAAAGGCTTTGTCAGCATTTCCTCCACCACATTTAATGACTACGCCCTGCCTTAAGTCACCAGTTCTCACTTTCTGCCCGTATTTTCTTCCCAGGCGCTTTTCCTCCCTCCATGTGCTGCTGTCCTGGCCAGGGGCATCTCACAGCTCCTCCGGAGATGCCCTCTGAATGTCCTGCAATTACGCTTTAACGGCTCCTCGTTAAACTTTGTGGCTTTTGAAACTACCTACAAAAAAGAGACATTAAGTACGTTAATAAAAAGGCAAAACTCTGGGTTTATGGACCCAGCTGCTGCAGGGCAGGGGCTGCTCCGATGGTGATGCTGCAGGATGGGGACGTGAAAATGGGTGATGCCACCCTCTTCTGCGAGCTCTGCCGGTCCCCGTCCCCCACGCATCCCGCCTGGGGACCTCCACTCCACTGAGAAAGCCACAGCTTGGGCCAGATGAAGTACTTGTTAAGTACCCTGAAACCACACAATAAAAGTCCCTCTGGAGCGCAGAATATATATGTTTTATGAGTTCATCATAAAGCTGATGTGGTGAAGATACCTAACGCATGAATAATTTGGCGGTGGATATAAAATACACAACGGGCTGCAGTGAAAAGGGACAGCAGAGAATTAGAAATGGATTTTCCTCCTCCGTCTCTTGTTTCAGCAGCTTGGTATTTAAAGAAAGGGCTCAGGGCAGAGCACTCAAAATACGTGTTTTGCGGTTTAAAATGAGCTGCAGCTCAAAGACCGACAAAAGTCAGCTGGTGGCCCACGGAGCAATACAGGTCAAGCTCCCCCAGCTCTGCAAGGCGCTTCCTCGGTAGGTAGGAAATAAAACAGCCCAAAGCACTTTCTGCCCCACCGAAATGTCTTAGTGGGAAAGCAGCGCACCTCTGTCCCCCGGGGCAGGGATTGGGATGAGTGCTGGGCACCGAGGAGTGCTGGGCTCCTAGGACAAGGGACAATGGATATAAACTCGAATACAGGAAGTTCCATCTGAACACGAGGAGGAACTTCTTTCCTTTGAGGGCGGCAGAGCCCTGGCACAGGCTGCCCAGAGAGGTGGTGGAGTCTCCCACTCTGGAGACATTCCCAACCCGCCTGGACACCATCCTGTGCCACCTGCTGTAGGTGGACCTGCCCTGGCAGGGGTTGGACCAGATGATCTCCAGAGGGCCCTTCCATCCCTCAACATTTTATGATTCTGTGATTCCGTGATTCTGTGAGCTGTGGTGGCTTCAGGGATGCAGGAGCTGGGTCACCGTGGCACTGGCTCCCCAGCAGGCAGGGGGACAGGTAGAGAATCCTAGAATCCTTTAGTTTGGAAAAGACCTTTAAGATCATCTAGTCCAACCATTGACCCTACTCTATCAGTCCACTAAACCGTGTCTCTAAGCGCCACATCTACATGACTTTTAAACACATCTAGGGGTGGTGACTCAACCACTGCCCTGGGCAGCCTGTTCCAATGTTGGATAACTCTTTCAGTGAAAATTTTTTTCTAATGTCCAGCCTAAACCTAAGCCTAAACCCAGGTATAGGGCTCCCCAGCAGGCAGGAGGACAGGCGTACACAAACCCAAGCACTAGCCAGCACTGAGCACAAGCTCCTCTGGTATTATACTCCTAAAGGACAGGGTATTTTATGAAGTGGATGAAGAAAATGGTCGTGCTGATAGAGGTTGTGTGGATAGCCATAAATATGTACATGTAACATGCCTTACAGCTAGTCTGCCCTTGCAAAGGCTTGTCCTGGAAGCCAGCTCGGCCGTTGCTCCGTGCAGGTGCAGTGTGGTGGCAGGATGAACCCAGGAGAGCCAGGAGGGACCATTACCCCCCCACAGCCCAGCGCCGGCCGGTGCTGACCCACCTACTCCGCTTCATTCACCCAACCTGAGCTCTGGTTTCGAGGTTTTTCACGCCAGACTGGAATGCTTTTTTGCTTGGCTTATTCCGCTTATAAATGTGTTACTTGGGCTGGTAACATTCATATCTCTTTCCTCTGCATCTCACCCAAACGAGGGCTGATTCAGTCCCTAGGCGATGTGCCGAGGCGGGTGCAAACCGAAAATTCTTCTGGGACACGTATCTGCAGACAAACACACACACGTGTCTAAATATACCCACAGCCCTCCCCGTTCCNCCCCCCCCCCAAGAACTCCTCAGGGTAAAAAGACACGGATTTTTAAATGGCAGCACACAGGAGTGGCTCCTGACCAGGGAAAAATATAAACCAAAAAACTATTGTTTTAGACACAGCTGAATATGAATATAAAACCAAGGGCTGCAGAGGCAAAAACCAAAAAGCAGTTTCTGGAAGCCATGGGTGAGTTATGGACACGCCGTGTTATCCTCATACCATGCACGTTGGCGTTTCTTCCTCACCCATCTTTGTGCCCTGGGCATGGGAAGCAAGTCCTGCTGCTCCCCAGAGCCCCAGGTCTTCCTGCCACCACGGGTCGCCCCTGCGGAATCACACCAGAGCAGGAACGGGATCTAACTCTGACAGCCAAGAGTCTTTTTCCACATTATTTCCCCAAATGTGTTAAAATTTGTCTCCTTCTGTCCATCACTCCCTCTTCTTAGCAGACAGAAGTCCTCCAGGGGAAGACCTAGACGCGTGGGAGCCCGGAGCCAGAGGGATGGCTACAGCATGGCCAGCATTTCCTATTTCCAGAGACATCCCCAGCCCTCCGGAGCAGCAATTGCCATGCAGCCAGCAATCCCACGTGGTAGATATTTAGTGAAAGATGTTATTTTGGGTCTAGCTGCGTCCACCTGGCTTCTTCACAACACTTTCATTGCATGCAGACCAAAAGAAAGGCGATGTTTGCACAACCAGACAGCGCAAAGGTTATCATTTTTGTTCAATACTGGGTTTTTAAACACAATACTACTGTCCCCGTGTTGCTTCTGGAAGCATTACAAAACCTGGCCCGGAGCCTGCAGATTTCCGTTCCGTGTTAATGGTCTGGGCCAAGAAAAAGCGGCTAGGAAGAGTTTCCTGACAAACTATGGGAAAATTTCACACCGAGTGCGTTGGGGAAGGGTCACCCGCAGCTCGGGGCTGCGCTGCCCGTCACGATACGTCGCCTGAAATGAGACACCGCGACCCACCGACAGCCCCGAACACCGCAGGGCTGAGCCAGCTGCCGCCGAGGAGAAAGAGAAGAGGAGGATTTTTTCCCAACTACAAGGACGAGGACGGCACGACCTTCGCAAAACATTCAGGGTCTGCCCCGTGGTCGCTAAACCCCTGAAGTCTGAAAGATGCTTAACTGGGAGTGTGACGAACATGCTGGCTGACTCCAGGCAGGTCTCATACGGCGGTGGAGCTCTTTGGGATGACACCGGGGAGGGCCACTTATTTTTATGTGCTGTTTTGAGTTATTTTTAAAGCACTCACCCATGGCTCTGGGCTCTTTTGCAATAATTTAAAGTGCATGTTAACATCAAGGTGTTTCTCTGTGTCCGTGTGGGAGAGGCTGTTCCCTGGGCACCGGGAGGACGGTGGGATGCAGGAGGGCATTGCCCTCCGGTAGCCGAAGAGTGACGCAGACAACAGTGTTCCCTGGATGGTCATTTATTTTTGCTACTTATTATTAACTATATTATTCTAGGATTACTCCAAATTGTGGCCCTACCAAACGCCCTCACGCCATCGTCTCTCGATGACAGACGGGTTGGGGGTCGTAGCAAGGAACCGCAGCTCTGCCCCTTGCTGCTGTGCTCCAGCAAACCACCATCAGCAATGATGGCCGTGAGCGATGTCCTCCAAGGGTAGTGTCCCATGTCCTGCAAGAGCATCCCTGCACCTCGCAGGTGCTCCCGGGAGAGCTCTCTTCCATGCATAAGCCCTACAAACCAACAAGGTGGCCCGAGGAAGAGCCAAGTTGAAGCTGTGAGCTTTGCAGACCCAGCAACACACAAGAAGTAGCGCTGTTTACCAGCTGGTAGGCGAGGATGAGATTCTTCCAGGGGAAAAAAAAGAAGCAGCTGAGGCGTGTGTACCAGCTCCAGTCAGGTACTCACACAATCACGAGCGCTTCCTGCCATGGCTTTGGAAACTGGGATTTTTAACTGCCTGGGCTAAAAAGAGAAGAAATAGCTCTTGGGCATCCACCGCCTTTCATTTTCCCTTCCTGGCTCATGTAACCATGGCAAAGGAGCCTACGCTAGCCTGTGAGATGGCATAATTCATGCCAGCCCCCATCCAGTTTCTGATCAAGCCGCTCGACGCAGAGCTTCACATCTTTCCAGGTCTCACCGCAGCGTCGCTGCTGGGCAAACACCAGGATTTTGTGCCCGGGCAGAGAAGGGAACGCGCTTCGCTCCGGTCCGGGAGTGGTACCTGCCTTCCTCCGGTGCCCCGTGTGCGGCTCATTGACGGGAGGATGGAGATAGTACGGGGAACCCACGCAGGCAGCTGTCAGAAAACGAGTCTACTATAAAAGCAACATATGCTGCACTGAATTACGAGACCTTCAGATCACTACAAGAAGCGCTTAAAATATTCCGGAATTTAATTACAAGGCTGTATATGCTTTAAATGCATGAATGTATAATGCAGGCTTAGGCTGTGACAAAGGAAACTCTTCTTCCGCGTGCACTTGAAGGGGCTGGAAGGGAAAATCCCCGGAGGGTGCGGCAGGACAATTAGTTGGGATCCACGGAGCCACGTTGCCCTGTTGCTAGTGGCCAGGATGCCACCACAGATGGGTGACATCCTGTGGTGCTGCGTCCGGGACTGCTGAGCCAAAGGGTGCATGCTAAATCTAAATTATCAAAGACATTAACAGCAACGAAGTTGTTTGGGTTGAACCCTTTCAAAAATGCTTTTATTCCTAAAAAATATTGCACGGACCTGAACAACTCACCCCTTTTCTATGTCACCTGTCCTGATCTCACGTGGCGTTCATCAGCCAGATGAGGGTTCGTCCCTGACTAAAAGACATTGCTATTATCTTCCACCAAGTTAAATGTCTCGTGTATTGTGCCTACAAAAATGAAGATGCACTTGACATAACAATATGGTCATTAGCTTAATGGCAGGAAGAGAAAACTTAGGGATGAGAATTAAAGCACTGCTCTTGCAGAATGTCCCTGAGGAAGGATCCCTGCGTCCGGGATACCCACGAAGGCTACTCACCCCCCGAGGTTTCCTGGCAGGCATCCCACTGGTGGATTAGCATCGCAGCAGCTAACGTGACACGAGACAGGGAATCTGGATGGATATAACACTGACTTGTAGTTGATTATTATTATTTTCCTCCCTAAATTAGGATAGATAACTCAAATGACAAAAGTGAGCATGTATATTTTCCAAGGAAAGAAACAATTGTTGGGTAAAGACTTTGACCTGCAAGCCGTGATGCAGGATTGGACTGGAAAACTAATCACCAGGAGCCGGAGCATCCTCCCTGTTTGCAAGAGCTGGGGATGGCGCAATATTCCTGCCCATAAACCCGCGGAGGGGCCAGTGCGAGCCTGTGCAGCAAGCCTAGGGTTTTCAGGACACAGAAGAAAGCCAGAGCCATGGTTTGCAGGTTTGGCAGAAGGGCATTTGTCCCTCTCTTCTGACTTTCCCTCGGTCAGCATTCCCACCGCTGCCTCCCTGCCCAGTGCAGAAGCTGGGCTGAGCCGGCACCAAGCCCGCGGGCTGGAAGGTGTCATTTAGCACAAAGATATCAACAAGGCACTTAGATGACAGCCAGGTCAGAAATGAGGGTTGCCGTGTAAATACGGAGACGGGGAACACGCACGTCGTGCCAGGCAACCCAAGCAGTGACTCATGTGTTGCAACTACGTCACACTCGGGACCTTTCTGCAGGAAACGCTTACCGGAAAACGCAACGGCACCCATTATATTTGGCTCATTTTAAGAGAGAGAAATTAGGACTACAGCTGGAATGGCTGCTCAGGGCTTGCCAGGGCTTCCGTCTCCGGATCTGACTTGCAAATTTGGTGGCACTCGAAGACCAGCCGTGGATACCAAAAGAAGGGGACGGGGTGCTAAAGCCCATAAAACCATCCCATCCCACACTCCTGGCCAGAGGCTGGGATCTGGTGCCGGAGGTTGGCAGCACTTCCGAAGCACCGGGCCCTTGCTAGGGAGGAGGGACTCAGCTAGACTAACGACTGCTTTAATTAAACACGGCAATATCATTAACCCGCCAGAGTTCATCAAATTAGTGTTGCAAATGAAAACTGCATTGGCCTTATTTTCATAAGGCAGCTTCAAGAGGGAAAATATCATTTTGCTCGTGAAGATGATGTTTGCTTTTCCGATAAAACACAACCTTTTCTTGTCCCTCTGGAGCTTTGGCTCTGTTCAGTTCTCACCAAAATATTTGCTTTGGCCCTGCCTTGTTTTTAGGGTACCTGTAATGAAAGTACGTGAGATGAGAGGGGATTGGCGCAGGAAAAAAACAGAAAGAAAGAGGGAGAAATAAGGGATTATAAAAAGGACTTTTGGGAGGAGGAAATGCCGGTATCCCTCCTCTAGCGCATAAATCATTTCTGTAGTTCAAAATAAACCAGCATCTGCGCTGGTTGGACCGCTGCCATTTGATTTTCTTATCTTCCTTGTTTGCTGAAGGGTGACTCAGTGCAAAGATAACAAGGTGCCCACGGGGGAGCGGGAGCGCTGCTGGGAATGTGCTGATGTCACCGACTGCATCACAGCCAAAGGGTTTGAGGGCTGGGAGGGGGATTCCCACCTGCCGTCGAGGAAGGAAGAGGAGCGATAGGGATCCCTCCGCTAGCACCCTGGCTCGTAGCCCAGGCCACTTTCCTTGCTTATGTTGCACTTGGGGGAGAGTCTCTTAAATAAATAGAAGCTCCGCTTCACAGGCGAGGGCTGGCGTCCCGCCGGCACAGGGGGAACGTCCCTCTCCCTGGCGATCGCTGCGGCGTAGAATCATAGAATGGTTTAGGTTGGAAGGGACCGTAAAGACCACCTAATTCCAACCGTCTCCCATGGGCAGGGACACCTTCCACCAGATCAGGTTGCTCAAAGCCCCATCCAAACTGGCCTTGAACACCTCCACGTCCTGATCTGGACCCAGTCTCGAGGTAGACTGAAAGCTTGGGCTTTCCTAGAAAAATCAAGCACCTCTTATCCATGGCTTATCCCAGTATGCCCCACAAGCAGCATGGGGAGGTGCGGCATACCCCAAGCTCTCAGTGCTCCTTGCTGGGATCCCAGGGATTTCTGTCCTCCCCACGAAATGCTTGGGCTGGCTGGTACCCACCAGAGTTTGAGATGTCGGGAGTTACTCGACTTTGTTTCCACACTCCTATTAATCACCCCTCTCACCCCTGCTTGAAGATTCAAGATCATTTTGCCTGCAAAGCTGAGCAAGATGAAGGAGTTGGGACACATAACCCTCTTCAGGTCAAATGGTCTCCAGAGTACAGTGGTCCCCAGGAGCACTGGGGACCACCACAAAACTCCTCTGTTTTTGGCATTGCAGGGGCATCAGCCAGCCTGCAACCAGCCACCAACATTCTCCTCTGAACAGACCCAGAGGAGCCAACAGGTTAACCCAGCTCCATCAGCAGTTCCCGGAAACTGCACAGGAGACACAAGCTCTGCCCCGGTAAGGGATGGGCAGTGCAGGAGGGCTCCCATGGGTCTGGCCAGCCCCACACTGCTGGGACACAGAGGGCACTTGGCCTTAGCCCCAGATATGAAGCAACCCCACGCCTTTGCAAACACTTTGAATGGGGTTTCACAACAAGCAAAGCCGATTTCTCCACCCACGGCCCTACCGAGCACAAATGCACGCAACTAGAGCGCAGGGTCAGCCCCACCGTCTCCTGACGGCCGTTACCACCCCGGGCAGCCCCCTCACATCCGCTCGGACCTAGGCACGGATAGGATCTAGCATGAGAAAAATCCCCCTGGTTTTCCCATAATCACTGTGTCACTTGGTGCCAAGAGGCTTCTTCATCAGGATCGAGCACTGTGTTGCTCAAAAGCTCTGGCACAGGAGGCACTAACTGCTCGAGTGCAGCCTCAGTCAGTTTGCAGATGACGTGGCCTCAAGTTGTGCCAAGGGAGGTTTAGGATGGATATTAGGAAAAATTTCTTCATCAAAAGGGTCATCAAACATTGGCAGAGGCTGCCCAGGGCAGAGGTGGAGTCGTCATCCCTGGAGGTGTTTCCCAGACGTGGTGCTGAGAGACATGGGTTAGGGGTGGGTTGGGCAGTGCTGGGGTGATGGTTGGACTGGATGATCTTAAAGGTCCCTTCCAACCTAGGGGATACTATGATTCCATGATTCTATGCTGTTGCCCTGTGACAGACTGCGCTCGCAAGCCAACCATGCTGGTGGCTTTGCCATCCTCGGGTGGCATCCCCACTGTCAGTCAGGAAGCTGCCCACCCCCCCTAAGATGCAGTTCCTTGCTCCCCATGGTGGCCAGACATTGATGTCCCTGGAATTTTCACAACCAATAAATCCTCCATCGAGGAAACGGGAAATTCTCCAGGCTTGATTCACTGCGGCTTTCAAACAGCCAGGGACATGAGCCGGCCTGTCTGGTGTAAGCACAAGCTCCAGGTGTGGTTAAACCGGCACTTGGGAAAGGATGCCAGTGTGGCGAATGCCATCTCCCTCCTCGCCCAAGCCCAGGGGACTCGCTGTGCTCGCTGGTACATTAGCTCGACCCTCCGGTGGGTGAGAATCTCGCCCTTTCCGAGCTGCCATCCTTTCCATAAAAGCAGCTGAGCGCGCACCTGGTGTTCCTGGAGCGCTGCGGGTTGGCACCATGACCCTCTGGCCAAGGCTTTGCTGCTCGGGTGCGCCCTGCCAAAAAGATGTGTTCCCCAGTGCCAGGGGTCAGCTCACTTAGGTTTAGTGTCTCCTTGTCTCAGGAATAAACAGCGAAACACCAGCTGGAAGGGCTCCTTGGGAGCCCCGGGGCGGTCATCACCCCTGTTGGGCTTGGCGTGGCTTTGCACGCTCCTATGTACTGACTTGCTCAGGAGCTTGCAAATATTCTTCTTTTGTTATTGACCGATGATTAAACCCAGCATCGCCTGACGAAGCCCCATCTTCCCTCCGACAACGCAACCCGCATCCCCACAGCCTCCACCCAAGGGCAAAAAACCACCCTTGTTCTTCTCCATCTGCCTCCGGCTCGTCGGGGCCAAGCCCCTTGGGCTGAAGAGCGTTTGATTGTCGCCTTTAAGCTTTTTGGGGTTGAAGCCCCTTGAGGTGCTTCTGACATTTGGGACCGACACGGTTGGGTTGAACCCGCCAGGCAGAGGGAGGGCAGCGGGGCTGGGGGAAGCAGCTCCAGGCAGCGCAGGTTCCTGGGATCCGGCAGGGAGGAGGCAGAGGCAGCCACCAGGTCTGCCAGCCAAACCCCAGGCTCCCGGGAGGCACCAGAGCTCCTTTGGAGGTGGTGGCAATGGGTTCGCCCTCCCGGTGCCCTTGCGAGCCTGGGAGTTACTACCAGCCTCAGATAAGGAAAAAAGCATGGAGACATGAACTGGCTTGCCCCAGGTCCCGCTGGAAAACTGGCAGGACGACCAGGAACAGAGTCAGCCTCTTTTGTACTTGGACCAGAAGATTCCAGAAACCTTGGAATTAACCCACTTTAGTGTCTAAAACTAGCTTTTAATTATTGTCAGCGCATCACCCTCTCTGGCATGCTCATTTCTGTAGGAAAAAACTGTTTCAAGAACATCCTTCTCATCCCCCATGTAACATACTTCCAAAGCTCAATTCCAAAATTTTTTTTTTTTTTTTTTTTTTTGAGATTTATTGCCTGTGCCCGGCTGAATTTCCCAGGACCAAACCTGACAAGCAATGCCAATGCTCTGGTTCTGGCCCTAAGCACCCTCACAGGGATGCTGACCCCGCACAGGCATCCCATTCCCACCAGGAATATCCTCTCAAACCTGCACACTGTGGCATGAACAAGCTCAGCTGCTGCATAATCCTCTCTCCCCATCATCATTTATTAGGCAGGAGGACAGAAGAAATTCCTGTGCCACATGTCCCCCCCAGACCTGTGAAAATTATGGGCCGCTCCAATTAATTTGGAAAAGAGAACAGGAAAAAAACTATGTAAGCATCCAGGGAAGCAGAGCTGCTTTCTGCATGTATCTTTCTTTACGAAAGGTTATTATATACTTATAATTAATTGTTGGCTCATGGCAGAAAAGGTTTGACTTGCACGGACAAGTCGGAGGGAGGGAGGAAGACCTGGGATGGGAAGCAGATACGTGGGAGGACGCAGCATTCTTTTCCCACGTTGAGGAGCAGCAGGACATGTAAATTCAGCTCTGGAATTTTGCTCCTTACCTTTTATGGTGAAAGAAATGAGGCTTTCCTTTGACTTTGCAAATACATGTTCCAGCTGAAATCCAACCTGTGCATTAACACCCGGCCCGGCGCGCGCAGCCGCTCACCGGGATGTGCTGAGCACGGGCTTATGCAAAAGGGAAAGCACAGCTCCAGGCTCCTCCAGGCTCCCAGACCGCTCCGCACCGGCTGATGTAATGGTTTTATTTGAGGACAGGATTTATTTGGTTCTTATTGCTCAGTCTTGCCTTCAATAAGAGATAACTAAGCTAAGTAATTAATTTTTAATGCATCCAATACAGGCAGGGAGAGTTTTGGAGGGATTTATGCTGGATCCCGCTGCTGCTGGCGGTCTGTTCCTGGGCCTGGAGAGAGGTAAAGGGGAATCTTGCAGCAACGCTCTCCCCGCCGCTGCCTCCGCTCCGCCGCGCAGAGCCCAGAGCGACGCAGACAAACCCAGCCATGCTTGCCGGGGGCTCGGAAAGCCCCGGCCTCCTCGTCTCACCAGCACGGAGCCCACATGCTGTTTTGTGGGGTTTGGAGGGGAAGGGATGGAGCAGAGACATCCTGCAGGTCCCTTCCAACCCTTCTGTTGTTTCTAGAGACCGAGCCGCAAATAAAGGGAAGCCGCTCCAGAAGCTCGTTCTGTAACCTTCCTATAAAACTCGTTTTATTTGGTAAACAGCAGCGTAGGAAGAAGAGATTGAAAATTTTGAATCATTCATTTGAAAACACCTAACTACAAAACCAAACCCAAAAAGCTTTAGAAGACCAGTTAGTCTTTTCTGAGTCATTTTAATTAGAGCGACTAACTTCCCTTGCCTATGGAAATCTCAAGGTGGAAAGTGTGTGAAACCTGCTGCAACCAACACTTGCCTAATTAGCTGCCTATTTCCCTCTCTCTGAAGGGAGTCAAAGCGTGTGCGACCCATGGACGTTCACACTTTTTCAGCTTAATCTGGTTTAGGAGCTGCCAAGGTGGGACAGGCTCTTTCCACGGGGCAGTATGGCAGTGGCAGCGTGGGACCCCCAGCCTGCTGCCCACCACCATCCATCCATCCATCCATCCATCCATCCATCCATCCATCCATCCATCCATCCATCCATCCATCCATCCGTGCCGGGGCCTACTGAGCTTCAGGTCCTGGAAACGCCAAATCCCTCCATGCACCACTCCAGCATCTCGAAGCAAGCAACGAAATGGAGCAAAACTCTGCATTGCATCTTGCCGGCTGCAGGCAGCGTGGATGAAACTCGAGGCCAGGGTCACCATGACCCAGAAATGTCCTGTTTGACCCAGGGGCTTGGTTTAAATCTCATTTTTGTGTTGCAGCTCCAGTTTGCAGCCTCACTCAAGCAGCCCTGGAGAGCAGCTCCTCCTGAAGCAATAATCCCTCGGTGCCGACAGCCATGGGCACGCAGGAGCTGCCTCAAAAATTGTAGTTAATTAGAAATTTGGGGGGAAGGACTTGTGCTGGCAGCTTTTGCTTTTCCAGCAATTGGCTCGGAGGAAGTTTCTTAAGGCTGAACATTTACTGTTCTTATTTTGGACCAGAGATGTCGGTTTTAAATTGAAAGAGGAGAGATTTAGATCAGATGTGAGGTAGAAATTCCTGGCTGTGAGGGTGGTGAGCCCCTGACCAGGGTTTCCCAGAGAAGCTGTGGCTGCCCCATCCCTGGAGGTTCAAGGCCAGGTTGGACGGGGCTGGGAGCAGCCTGGTGTGGTGGGAGGTGTCCCTGCTCCCACCAGGACCAGGAGCCGGGGGTGGAACTGGATGCTCTTTAAGGTCCGTTCCAACCCAAACCACTCTATGATTCCGTAATTTAGTTGCCCAGTTCCCATGGACACCCTTGCATTTCCCGAATCCCCACATGGCACTGCAAAACGTGCTGCTGGCCGCTGCTTCTGGCAGAGGATTCCTCCTCTCTTGCTCTTTGCTTTACAGAACGGCTGGGCTCCACACGTGCAAACCCCACCACTTGCTGGCCATCGCCGCTCGGGGCAAGCTTGCCCGCGTGGGTGCTCGCGGCCATCCTGTTGAACCCTGCTGCCTCCCTCCCTTCCCCCCCCCAAATTCCTGAGGTTTCTCTGCAGATCGGAACCAGATTAATCACAGCCTGGCACCGCTCGCCCGCAAGGCTAAAGCTACCAGCTTCACAAGCCTAATAAGCGGAGAAATTCAGCGCCGAACTCGGCCCCGTGACTTTATGGTGGGAAAGGGTATGCCTATGGGACAAAAAATAACAATAAAAGTCAACAGCAAAGCGTGTTAAAGAGTTTCAAATGGCACTGAAAAAATGCTCGCTATGTTTCCGAGGGTCTGTGCCGCTGCCCCGGACGCTGCTGTTACTCATTCACATGGGCAAGAATTACAAGTATGTCTGCACAGCCAGAAAAGCTTTGGTTCACCGAATATTTGAGGCTTGGTGTGGTATGAAGGGGTGGGGAGCACAGCTCCAGCCGGCAGCAGTTTGAGGAGAGGAGAAACAGTTTTAACTTCCTCGGGACAATTAAACTGCCTTGGTGGTACTGCGGCCAAAAAAAAAAGAAAAAAAAAAAAAGGCATTTAATATTTGCCGAGTTCTTTCTGCTCTTCAGCAATAATTTAAAGCTGCTTTGCCTTCAGGGAAGCCCTGTGAAGCGCAGCGTACACAGGAATGGGTAAGGACATGCAGGACTGACCTAACCCACTTCCCTCTGCCCTGGAAGCTGTTCCCAGCTCCTGCCGCCGGCCCCCAGCGCCCGCTGGGTGAGAGCGGGGGATTACACAAGTCCACTTGCTTTTTCCACCCCAAAACGGGATTAAAGAAAAAGGATTTCTGAATTGCCCGTGAAACCAAGTCCATCCTAAAGTTAAAATGTTCAAGTTTACACATTTCTTATGTATTTCCCCCCCCAAAAAAATTACGTTATAAGCAAACCTCGGAACTGAATGTCTCATGAAAAAAAGGCTAAAACAGAACAGTGCAACCTTACTGGAGAGCTTCGTATCAGAAAGTTTCCAATACCAAATTTCACTGAAATCGAAGCAGTTCTGCAAAACATTTTGCCTTCAGCATCTCAATATTTCTGATGGAAAACCATTCTGTCAGAAAATTTTCATCCAGCTCTAGGCTAGAATTTCATACCAAATAGTTTTACTGTCTCCCCAGCAACTGGAACTGCTGATCCACTATAACGAATTTCCATAATTAACCTCCAGGAACTGAAAATGAAATCTTTCTGTCTGCAGGGTATTCTCAAACAACAGCTAGAAATCATTTCACTCAGAGCCAAAGCACAGTAAATTCAATAGGATTTTCTCCACACATTTCAATGGATGTTCAGATCAGCCCGGTTCAGATCAGAGTTCAAATCCAGATCAATTTAGCAGAACTCTGGATACTTCTTCAAATTCGGGGCTTTGAAAAAAATAAATCTCAAGACAATTCCTCCTTTTTGCTGAAATTCAATACTATATCGTCGTCCAGATTAAGGACGTACTCTTTGATGTCTGCGGAGAGAAGTGCTTCGCAAGATGTTTGTGCCGATTTTGTCCAAGTGAGGAATGCACAACAGCATTAGGAATTTAGAAAAAATACTAAAGCCGTGGGCTCTGAATGCTGCTTTTTGGCTTCTCACACGTGTTCCCGCTCACTGGAGGCTGTTCCCTATACCATCCTACAGCAGGAAACGTCCTTGAGCTGCACGTGATTTCATGGATGGCAGAACACCCCCGACGTGCAATTTGTTCTTCCTGCGAGCACTAACAAATCATACATAACGGAACAGCCAAGCAGCCAACGTTGGATTTGCATGAGACGCTTTTACTGTGTTTATCCAGCAGTTTTCCTGGTTTAGGTGTATTTACCCAAGAGGAGTAAGTTCTGCTTTGGGGAAGTTTTGATTCGAGGCAGTTGCCCAGCTGGTGGGATAAGAAGTTCAGGTGGCCGTAAGCCACAGCGGGAATGCATCCGAACCCCGACTCCTTCCCGTTCCCAGACTTGGTCCCACATACCGTCGTCTGCATCCTAATGGATACATTTTCCCATTCTCAAAACACCGAGCTTCTCCAGAGGCAGAATTAAGACATATGCGTGAATAATCCACATAACTTTTGAGGCTTCTACAGAGCCTCCATAGCTGGGTGGTGTGTTGCGAAGAGAGCAAACGCCGGAAAAGGGGGAATCGCCTCCTGCACATCCTCATTTCACCAGCGCCGCCGTAGATTCCACATGTGATCCTGGAGAAGCCATCTAACCACTGCATTAGCCCTCCGTAAAGGGGAGAGAGCAACACGCCCGCCATCCCGCTGGCGCTGCGTGAATGAATGCCTTAAAACATTCCCGAGGACAGGGCCCAGGAGCTGCGGAGCTGCGGGCGCTGCAGAACAGTGCACCAGTACGGCCAGTATTTTAAAATACCTTGCCCTCCATCTTAAAATCCTCCCTACATGATTAAGGGATTTTAAAACAATTTTAGAGTGCTTGTAACTTTGTTAAAGCATTGTCCTCGGCTCCTGAAACTTGGAATAGCTGAGCTTCATTTCCCAGCCAAGCCTTAGCACTCAACGAGCTGTCAGACAGGGGAGGGAGAGTCACTGACGTCTTGAACTAATTTTATGAATTTACATTAATTCTTTCTTGGTAGTGTAGTTGTGGCCACATTTCTAAATACCAAAATACAGACTATAAGAGTACATAAACACATTATAAGAGTATCAAGCTTCGTTTTATTCTCGGTTCCCAGGTAATTAGCATTTATTTTCACAGTTGCCATTGTTCCTGCATATTATTGTACCAACATCGCCAAACAGGAAATGCTCATTCTCATCCTCCCATCATCAGTTTTAAAACCTTATTAGAACAGAAGAAAATTCCGGGTTGGTTTTGGCAGCCAAAGCTCCAGTTCCTCAGCAGCGGGCCGAGCTGCGCGTGGCAGTCGAGCCGCTCGAACCCTGTTTTTCCCCAAGTGAGAAGTTTTTCCTGCCGATGCAGACAATGCGGGGCAGTGCTTTCTGATTTGAAGTCCGAAGCCCTCTCGGCTACGCAGGAAAGCAGCAGGAGCTCTGTTTTAAACATCCGCGGTGCCGCGGAACGTTGAGAATCGGGAATGAACCGAGGCTCCACCAGAATTAGCGGGTCCTTGTGACCTTACTGCTTCTCGTCCCTCACACAGGCCTCCTCAGATTGTGTCAGCTCCTCAGGCAGCGGCGAGAAATAATTTCTTTTCATCCATTTAGAACTCAAATATGACATTGATAAGTCCCACAGACGAGATAACAAACGGGTCCGTGTTCAGAAGAAGGTTTTGAATAGCATCCCTAAATGAGGCGCGGATTACACGCTGGCCTGTGAGAAGTACAGATGTTTCTGAATAGTTGCTCGTTAAGGTGACAATATCGCTCTGTGGGCTGAATAGGTTCTCGGGAAAAAATAATACGTGATCGTGAAATTAATGACTATCACCGCATACTCACAGGGGAGCCCACGTTTCCGACACACAGGAAATAGGCATTTCCTAATACACAAGTGTTTGACCTTAAACCTTAACAATGTTCTTTTAATGTACGTCCCATTTAGCTACACACACACACACACTCGCAGAAAGGAGGAGGGAATGGGATGTGTAAGGTTCATGTTTTATGTATATTGCTCAATACTTTCCGCAGCTGCTTTGGTAGTTGGCATCGCACGGAGAGATATTCGGGTGGCAATTTCAGATTTAAATCATCACGCAATCATTCTGATACTGAAAGTACTTGTTTTATTACAATTGTAGAAAGTGTTAAGGCAGATTACTTGTGAGAGGAAAAAAAACGTGCTTTGATATGCCCATAAAATCTTATACTAGATCAGTAGTCATTACCACAGATAATACTAGATTATATATATGTTATTAATATATGCATAATATTTCTCCTCTTTCTTGGATGGAAAGAGGAGAAACTAAAAGTCTAGGAAAGAATCAGGTCTGAAGAAAAATGGGGAATTTGAACCAAGCAAAGCAAGAAACTTTGCCTTATAAATCAAAACCCAGACTGTGTGTGAAAAATACCAATACCAATAACCCCCGCTGTGTTATCCCCCTAGTTATCAAGATGTGGGAAAAGGCATTAAACTTAAGAGTATGACATGAATAATACTTTTACGGGGATTAACGTATCTGGAACAGCTTCCCCAAGGAATGACAACAAGCAGGCGGCTTCGGAGCAGGCAGGGGTGCCTTGTAGCTTATTGATTGTCACCAGTGCCCAAAGCGCTGCAGGGCACCCCGAAAGCCCCATGGGTTTAGCTGGGTGACGCTGGCAGCCTCCAGACCATAAAACTGTAAATATGATATTACTGGGAAACGTGCTGATGGCAGCTCGGCTGTCGTGATGAGTAAGTGTTTCATGTGCGTTAAAGTTTCCACATTCCTAACATTGCAGGATGCAGGCAAATTTTCCATGTGAGCTGTGCGAGGGAGCCATCTCCCCGAGCCCTGGTGCCTGGGGCCACCAATTCTTTCTCCGAGCGCCCTCGGTCCTGGCCAAGCCGAGCCACCGCCAAGGAACAGGTGGCATCAGCGCCGGTTTTGGTGCATCTTGAATTCACCTGCACGGAGGTGACTGATGAACTGATAGGGAGCTCATGTTCATAGCCAGCTCCCACTCGGGATTAACAAAGAGCTCTTTCAGCCCCGTCGTCTTCTCTCCTTATGTTTGGCAGATAAACCTCCGTGAGTATGTTGGACTCACAAAGAACATAGAGCCAGAGCTGAACCTCCAGAGTTCTACCCCACCTGCACCTGCCTGTGAGGCTGCCACGTGTTTCAGTGTGGAGGGGAATGAAGAAACAGGATTTTCTGCACTCTGGAGAAGACATGAGAGCATTTGCGCAACTGCATTTTTCCAGACTCATCTCCTGTTCAAATATACACAGCTGAAGAAAGAGAGAAAACCAACTTGCTGTGAGCGGTACGCTTCCTCACTGCTTATTCGCTCTTCTCCCATTCCATCATTCTTCCAAAGAGCCGAAGTCGTGTTGGTGGACAGGAGGGATGGATGGAGACTGCAAAGTAGATGAGACCAGCTTCTAATTTAAAAAAAAAAAAACAAAAACAAAAGAGAGATGGAAAGTTGTCTGCTCCAGCTTTTCAGTAAAGCCTTACAAATAAAGCACCCACTGCAAATTTTAGTGCTTTGCTCATGATTTCCAAGCAGAAAGCAAGGCTTAAATTCTTTATCGAATTCATTAGAGCTGAGCAATTTGACCAGCTGAAGATGTGACACATCAGAACAAAACCAATAACATTAGCACCGAATTTGGAAATGTCATGCTTGGGATTCTCTCCCCTGCGTCACTGGAGGATCTCCCTATAGTCAAACATGCACATGACAGTATTGCTTTCTGTTTCAGGACGCTGTAAAGCTTTATCAATTGCTCGCGTTTCAACGTAGAACTGACACGGCGCTGGTCTGTGACCGGATGACTCAAGAGGTAACGCCAAGGCTCACCTTCAGGAAGGCCACTCCGTCTCGTGTGTGCAGGGAGGGGAGGCAGGCTCTGCTCCAGCCCTCCTGCCCGCTGGCAGCCCCTTTCCGAGGCCATTCCTGCCTGCCTGCCACACGGAGCCATACGGGAGAGGGAGAGGAGCACTTGACGGAGAAGCGCGCTACGAACCGCTCACAAACCACCCCTTGTTCGGGGCTGTCGCTTCAGGAAATGTTCACCCCGCGCCGCTACAGAATCGCTGCTTCAGTCAGAGCAGCCGTCAGTGCCCTGGCAAACGTAAGCCCTGTGCCAGTTTTGCTTGGTTTTGTGTCCAGGAAGCTAAAAGAAAAAAAGGAGTGTGTTAATGGTGGGGTCGTTTTATGGGATCCCGACACCCTCTTTGTCACCGTGTTTTGAGTGAAAAACCCCTTTGCCGGCAACCGTGGGCCAGCTGAGGCGGCTCCGCGGTGCAGCCAAGGCCGAAGCGAGCGGCCTGTGGCCCCGGTGGGGACAACAACCCCCTGTGGGGCCCCGGCGGGCCAGCCCGGCACGCCTCGCCGCCTCTCGGGAGGCCACAGAACCCCGCAGGCCGCCGGTTCCCCTTCGCAGCACTGAGATTAATACCCATTTTTTTAAAAATAAACCTCCCCCCACACACCTTCTCTGCCCCGCGTGGCGCGGCCCCGCAACCAGGCCTCGCCCCTGACGGGATGACACCCCGAGCGCCGCAGGCACGGCCTCACCCCAGCCCTCGGCGGGTGGGTCCGGGCCCGGTGCAGCGGGGGACGGCGGTGTGGGGGGGGCGGT
>VZSF01006625.1:669402-811285 GCA_013398295.1 Chionis minor | reverse complement strand
CCCCCCTTCAGCCCCTCACCGGAGCGGAGGGGATGCCGGTCTCCAGCGTGGAGCAACCCGGCGGCTGCTTCTGCTTGGGTTTTTTATATATTTCTTGATTTAAAATAAATCTGAGGTATGTTTTAAGGGGTATATGTGACTTTTAGGGGGGTGGGCAAACCTCCCTCCCCGCGGGGGGGGGGGGGGGGGGGTTGTTCTCACCTGCCTGCCTGACTGGGAGGTGCCCATCGCCCATCCAGGGCGCTCCGGGGGTGTAAGGTGCCATCGCGCCCCTTCGCTGTGGAACCCGGCTGTTCCCTGGCGCAGGGTGAAGAGGTTTATATATGCTGTTAGCACATGGCATCGGCTCGCACTGGGCTTCCCTGTGGGCTCCTTAATGCCTGTCTGGTTTTTTTCTTTACAATATGCAGTAGTTTTTTCTTTCCCCTGTGTTTTAGAGAGTCTTTAAAGCCAGTAAAGACTCAGGGGGGTTGGTGTCGCTGCCCTCTGAGGGTGCAGAGGGCACCATCGTTTCTTACGCAGAATGGTTTGGATTGGAAGGGACCGTAAAGATCGTCTACGGGCAGGGACACCTCCTGCTACGTACTGTGAGTGGTTCTTAGGGTCCTCGTCGCTCTTCCACCCATGCCTTCGGTGGCCTTGGCAAAAACACCGGCTCATGTGCCTCCAAGGTTGAGGTTCTTGGTGTCTTCGCTCTCACGTTTGGCCAGGAGCTCCTCTAGATCCCGCTGCTGTTGGTAACTGGGCTGATACAACTGTTGATAACCCCGAGCTTGCTGCCAGGGTGGTGAGGATGCACCCCCTGAACTTGCCCCCTGGATGCCGGAGAGGAGCGTGGACAGCCTGCATGGCTCTGCCGCTGGATAACGGGGCGCAAGGGGAGAGGTGGTCAGGGGCGAAAGATACTGGGAACCATCCGCACCGGCGTGGATCAATGTTATCCTGCAGAAGGAACTGGAAAAAAGCTGGAGGAACTTGACAGAGGATGCAGGCTCATCCTTCTTTAGGCAGGTTGTGTAGATGGCTTGTTAATGTTGACTTTTGACCCAGTGGTTCCTTCTAAATACGAAAGCAATCCTTTTACCAGAAACTAAAATGTTAATCCTCTTTTTAAAAACAGAAGTTTAGGCGGTGAGTTGGCTGTCCTCTTGCTGTTGAGGAAATGATTCCAAATTCTTGCAACACTATTACTGGGAAAAGGCAGCCTCTCTGCCCACAACCGGTATCAGCGTAGCTCTGAACTGATTTTTTTTTCTTCATCTTCTGCCAAGTGAGACTTGAAGAATTCTAGAGAGTGTCTGGTTTGAGCTTTCATCCAGATTACTAAGCTGGCTGTAACAAACTCTGTGGAGTGAGGGCTTATTAAAAATTAATAGCCAAGTTATTTTGGAAAAGTTTATCTTTTGCTATTAACATACAACATGCTTGCAAGTTAAGTTGTTTGACGTGGGAAGGTTTGGAATCTGTATGTCAAAAGCTGGAGACACCCATGTAATGAAATATTCTGCAGCACTTCAAAAGACAAAAGCAGTGGAAGAAACACCTGCCAGCCTTGTGTGTCCTCTCAGGCCTGTCCTGGAACTAATAGAGTATGTGATTGAGTCAGAAGCTTAAGATCGAGTAGCTACTTTGTCTGCAGTCTGAAACTGAAGAGGAAATGTGTGAAAGATCCAGAAAGATCTTATAAAGTACCACTGAACAGTGGATCCTCAGGTTGTGGGACTCTGAATGAAGAAGTAAGAAGAAACACCACCCAAACCCATTAACCCAGTGCAAAATCACATCACCAGATAAGGGACATCAGGAGATAACATAGTGTTTTAGCATTATCTTAAATTCTTGGTGATTTATTTTTTTTACAAGCCTTTGTCCTAGTCCTCTGCTGGATTAGAATAAATGTCTTGGTGACATTTGTAAAGCGGGACTAGATCTAGTTAACTTAAAAATATGACTGATTAACTGCCAGGTACTAATGGAAGATGATGCTCTTTGCAATTGCAACGCGGGGTGGGGGGAGATAATGGCTCCAGTCATTTGAGGTACTTCAATATCTCTTGGGGGATGGTGGGAAGGACACTATTTAGCTGAACTTGATTGCACTATATTGCAGGTAACTTCAAGATGACTTGGTCAGTATTTAGTATCCACTTTTAACCCTCTTTAACTATTTTCTAACTGGGAGCATGCAACAGGCTGCTTTGCACATAGTCGGTAGCTTGAATTAAAGTAAACGGTTTGGGGTTTGTTTTTATTTTTTTGCATTGAATCCTTTGGAAGGAGGGTACTGCCAGTTTGAGAGTCTTCTTGCTCTCTGAGAAAAGCTGTAGGCATTGGTTAAAATAGTCTTGTGTTAGGGTGAGAACAGGCCCTGCTGTCATGGTTTTAGTTTACAGTCCTTTATGTAATAATGTGCTTTTTACTAGAGAATTTAAGTACAAAACGTAGAGTCACGCAACTGGTAGAACCTTCTAAAGCTAGCTGTAAATTTATTGGGAAGTTTTTGTTGTATCTTGGATATGCCAATAGAAATATGGGACAAAACACTCTTACAAGTAAGAGTGGAATGGGAAGATTCATTATTCAAATATTTTGTGGTACTGTCTAGTTCTGCAAGTCATTATAAGGGTTTAAATTAGCCACAGCATTAAGGAAAGCACTTGCCAACTTGAATTTCAATTGGTTTTTGGACTACCAACCCTTGTTTCAAAGCAGGAATGTCTGGTTGCAATCTAACTACACCATTAATTATTCCACTCTGTGGTAACATCTTATGGCAGTCTTGAGCTGTTTGGGAGCTGTGTGCTTATTTTGCTAGGTGGAATATTAGAAATTTCTTCAGGCTGAAGCTTTGTCTTGCAGTTCCATGGACACTGTAAAGAATACGTGTGTGTTAGACATCTTTGTCTACCACAGCCATGGTCTTAATGCACATTTACCAAGGTTTTGGCTGCTTCTATTAAAGTGACTACTTTGATACTTACATTTTTTTTGCTAGTACAACAGCAGCTGTGGCACAGAAATCACATACTACTAATTAGACATGCATACCTGTCTCCCTAAAATGCATTTTAGGGTTTTTTTGTTGGTTGTACTGTAGAAACTGTATTAGAAACTCCAGTAAAATAATTCTCAACAGGGCCAGAAATACCTGTGCACTGCTGGGGATTAGCATATAATTAAATCCAGAAGGGCCTTAGAGCTTTACATCAGGTTAGCTTTACTGTGATTTGAATGTGCACGATCTATTCAGTGTCTATATAGAAATATAATATTAATTGTAAAGCTTTTTGCTGAATCTTTTGGAAGGCATCTGAAATGTAGAGGAATTAAAGCTGCTATTTTCCTGAGCTCTGTGGAAGTAAACTTTGTAAAGGAAATGACAAATTTCTGTCTTTGCCTTCCAGTTCACTGGCAAGCTGACAGTATTGATCCCTGTCATATTTTTTTTCTGTCATGACAGTGTAACAGTAACTAGTCTTTATAGGGGTTTTTTGTCTTTTAGAGGGGGGGAAAAAATTGGAATTGATAGCTGGGAATGCCAGGTCACCTACCAAAGCCCTGTTTTGTTTTTTTTTTAAATTGAGGTGCAGAAAAGCAAGCACATGGAATGCTATGGATGTCGGGATATGCGTGTGCTTGAAAGTGTGTTCCATGATAGGCAGTGTACAAAGTCGCCTGCGCTTTCTCCAAAACAGCCAAGGTGGCTTTGGAAGGAGGAAAGCCGTCAGCAGTGAACCTAGAGCAACCGCTGCCGTGTTTGATGTGTTTTCTAGGTGGCTGGTAATTAGTGAGCCCAAGGGTTTGGGAGCCGGAACGCTGCTGTTCATCTGTTGTTCTTTCAGTTGACTGGAGTCCAAAAGGCTACAAAGACGAGTGCCTGATGGCTGCCTGGTGGTGTGTGAATAGTAAAGTCTTGCCTGTTAGTGAGCCGGGCTTGCCTTGGGGCCGGCGGGCCAACAGAGGCTGAGCCACGTACCCAGCTTCAGCTCCATCAGTGGGACGTGGGGCTGAACCTCCTGGGTGGAACTGGTGGTAGTGGTGGCAGCTTTGGGTCTTGCAGACAAACAGGGCATCGGCCCACTGCGGTCTAGCATCTTGGAGTAGGACTAAGCCATCCAAAAAATTAAGTATACTTTAACTTTCATAGAATCACCTGGGTTGGAAGAGACATTCAAGATCGAGTCCAACCATAAACCTATGCCAAAACCACCCCTAACCCATGTCCCTCAGCACCACGTCTGCCCGGCTTTTAAATACCTCCAGGGACGGTGATTCCACCACCTCCCTGGGCAGCCTCTTCCAATGCTTGAGAACCCTTTCCGTAAAGAAGTTTTGCCTAATATCCAACCTAAACCTCCCCTGGCATAACTTGAGGCCATTTCCTCTTGTCCTGTCACTTCTTCCTTGGGAGAAGACTGACCCCACCTGGCTATAACCTCCTTTCAGGGAGTTGTAGAGAGTGAGAAGGTCTCCCCTCAACCTTCTCTATGAACAATCTAATTCTGTTATTTATTAAGATAGCAACATTTAAGTCTAAGCTCGGTATCTTCTGTAGACCAAAGCCAAGTGTATTGCTGGGGAGGGGTTTTATTTCAGTTTAAACACCGAATTTGCGTTGTACTTCGCCGGAAACCTAAGGTTTTAAAAGTAGATTGTTCTTAATGTGTAGCTTATTTTGTCTTAAGTTATTTAAGCTGCCAAACAGATTAAAAAAAGGGGGGGATTGCAGCTGGAATGTACTTCCACCAAAGGAACTACAGCGTTGTCAGCAATTCCTTGGTAAAACAGAAAAATCATCCCCGTTGTTCTTGACGAAAAAGTTTCATTTTGCAAGAACAGGATCACACACACAAATAGGCTTACTTCCCCCCCCCCTTCCCTCCTGCCCCTCCCCAAATAGTGTAGCTGTAGCTCTGCATTCTCCTTCTGTTTTCTAGGGTTGGCATGGCTTCAGATCTGCAGACTAACTTGAAAAAGAGTGAGCAGCCCGGCTGGGCTGCGCTCAAGTTGAGTCTGTTCAGGCTTGAGCCTCATTCCTGAGATTCCTGGCTCCTGAGGGTTTCTCTGGGCGAAACGACGAAATGCCAGAGTGAATAGGCTTGCACAGCGAGGGCCGTAGCCCCTCTTTATTTGCGCAGTAATAAAAGTTCAGTTATTGCTGTTGAATGAGACCAGGAAACTTCCTTTGTTGGTGCTGCAGCCCGAGTTGCTTAAATGGTTCCCGTTTGTTCTGCCACGCACTACCCCGAAGAAAAGGAGGTGTCAGATAATTCCTCCTCGCTTGCATGTGAGCAGAGGGACTGCCTCTAAAAGTGGGCTTGTGCTCAGCATCTCTAATATGAGAGGTTCAGAAGGAAAACCTAAAAAGAGGGGGGGGAAAAAACCCCCACCCTCAAAAACACAAACACAGCTACAGCTGACAAAGTAGAAAGGAGTCTCTGTGCTGGAGGTGGTGACTCTATGTATACATAAATACGTGCTGATGGACATATATGGTATGTTGTATCCCTGAAGACTGGTGAGTGAGAAGATAGGTATGTGTCTAAGGAATTAGTTTCTGGGTGAGGCTTTTTTTTTTTTTGAGGCTCCTTTCTAGCCAGCAACCATTTGGCCAAGCGTTAATGATCTTCCATCCTGCCCTTACTTGCCTGAGCTCGGCAGGGCGATGTGCTAGCCCGACGGTGGCTCCCAAGTTGGAACTTTGGCCAGTTCCAACGCTGTGGAGGGATGCGGGTGGCTAATTCATGGCATGGTGCTCTGCTGTTCCTCTGTCCAGGGCAAATAACTTGGCCCTGGAGCCCTGGGATAAATAACTTGGCCCTGGGGCTGCAGGATGGAGGCACTGGAACAGCAGCGCTGGAGATAGCAGGGCAATAATTAGTGGGGAAATGCTTATTGATAGTCACTGCTAGCATAGCTCAAATGAGTAGTTAACGACCGGTCAGCTCAACTTGCTTAGAATTCTTTCTAATGTGTCATTCACCGCTGAAGACAGCTAACTGTTTTTTTTGAAGAGCAGTTTTTGACAGCTGCCTCTTTGCTAGATTGACATCATTTATGAAGATGAGCATTTGAATAAAATAGTCTCGTTCAACAAATTACCTTCTGCTACCTAGTTTGGTAATGCTTCGTTCCCCATGTGTTACTCTTCATTTCAAAAACAACATTCCTGGGATTCTTGACTCCTTCCTTCCAGTAGAAGCTGTCCAACTGAAGTCATCTGTGATACGTTCACACCATTCCCTGCTCTGCTTTGTGCAACAGCGTGAGCTGTCTGTCAGTTAAAAACTTGCGGAATTTCTCTAATCCGGTTAATAGTCTGCTCAGCCTCTGAGACCTTACAGCCAATTAGTTTTAGATAGTTGGAAAATTGGTGATATAATTGGCTGATAACCCCAAAACTCTTGAAAGCTGTGTTCTTGCTGCATATGTTCTATGCTGTATTTTAGATTCACAAGCGAAAAATAAAGAAATAAGATTTTATGACTAAGAAAACGCATTTTAAGTTGCAAGCGTGAATTTTTAAAGCTCAAGCCCTTATCCTCTTGGACCACTTCACTGTTTAAGTACTCTTCTAAATCAGAAACGCATTCTTCTCAGTGAGTGAAGCTTCAGCGGAGTTAAGGCCAAACCGAATGGTGGCTGAGTGACTGGAACTTCCTAGAAAAAAGGAAGGTTTTGGTGTATTTTTTTGCCCCCCAAACCTATTACTGCATTCACCAGATGTTAAAAATGAGATTTCTGACTCTAGAGAAATACTTGTAACTCTGCATGTCATGACAATTCTTAAAATAGCGTGTCCCTTAACAGCTCTGGAAGTAAAACATGTGCAAAGTGGATTATTGGACCTGTTTGTCTTCCATCTGATTACTAGGTTAGCTTTGATCTCATTGATAAAAACTTGGTTTATGGGCTAAACATAAACATTTATTGCAAGCATTTATTAGTTTACAGATTGGTGAGGCTTTTTGTGACAGGTAACTTACATGCCTGCCGACAGGACTGGGATTTTTTTCCTGCTCTGCGCTAGTGCAACATTCTTTAACCTGAAGCAAGAGTTTCTTCTAAAAATTGCCGATATCTGTGATAACTAAAGATGCTTTTTTGCTCTTGGAACTGTTTATTTTAAATTCAATGTTAGAAGAATCAAAATGGATTTCTTTCCAAACTTCTTGAATTTTTTCGATGGAAGCGCAAGTGTGACAAATCTGCTTTGAAGGAGCCTTTTGGAGGTTGAGGGTTTATTCTCAAAGTCAAACCCCTGCAGGTTAATGCTGGGACTTAAACTTGGGCTGACCCGACTTCCCTTTCCTTGTTATTGGGGGCATCGTGAGCTTTTGGTGGGAGATGGATCACTGGGGTGCCATCACTCTTAATTACTTGGGAAAGCTGTTGCTTTTGTAGCTGAGAAACAAAAGGGAAGTGGGGAAATGAGCAACCGCAGCGAATGTTTTGGGAATGCAGTGCTGTTGAAGAGAAGATGGTGGCTGGGTGCTGTTAAAGAGCCTCACTGAAAACCTTTAAACTTTCTGAATAAGCTTGAATGACTGCAGAAAGTGAAAAATATAAACTAATAAAAATCTTGTTTGTTTCCCTGCAGGGTCTCCTTACTATGACAATGTCCGCCCGCTCTCGTACCCAGATTCTGATGCTGTCCTGATTTGCTTTGACATCAGTCGGCCAGAAACTCTTGACAGTGTGCTAAAAAAGGCAAGTGTTTGAGAAAAGTTTGAGTGCAGAGCTGTTTTGAGTAGCTCGTCTTTAAATCTCTGAAGAGTGGTGCTGTTTCCTACACTGGAAACTTCAGCTTGTTTCTTTTAATGGAGAGATGACAGGACCGCGCTCTCCGCTGCTAGAATTTGAGATCATTTGTTTGAAAGGGATGAATGTTAATTGAAAACAAAAACTCCCTAATGGATGCTCAGGGGTGATGTAAATTCTCATTCCTCAGCCCTTAGACAGCAGTGAATTGTTCAGGGTGGCGTGAGGTGCAGGGCTGGGTGCAGCAAGAAGCTGTCTCTCACATTCTAGTTGTATAACAGATAGGATTGAGAAACTCTGCCATGTTGCAAAGACGGTTAAAATGTGCCTGCCAAGCGTTTGGACTTTTGCCATGGCTTTAGGTAATTTCTCAGCCTGAAGTTAAAAGGAGCCAGTAACAAATGCCTCTGGAGCCACCAGAAGACCTAGCAGTGGTATAGAGATGCAGCCCTGCACCAAACTTGAGAATTTTTCACAAGCTCAGTCATCCGAGTTTCAGTGCCAGGCTTTGCCTGAGTTAAACCATTCAGTTTTGATAATCAAGCTCTGTGTTTGCAAGGTGGTCCTGGTCCTTTCCTTGATCCCTGGGTATGACTCAACTTTGCAGTGTTGTCTTTAAGGCTTAATGACCTGAACTTCATTTTTTCTGTAGCTGGGACCAGTGATTCTTGTGTCACTGGGAATAAAGCAGCATACAACACTCTGAATAGTCTACAGAAAATCCTTAAGACTGTTCTCTCAGCTACTAACAATGCCAGCAAGCATCTAGAACTGTCTTTTTGTTTTCTGTCCCTGATAATGTTGGTTACTATACTGTTACTTAATTCTGTAAGATTTTTTTTTCTTAATATGCTTTTAAACCCAAATGATATCCTTAAGTCTTAGGGTTGGTGTGATCTAAGTTATGCTGTGAAATCCTTGGCTTGTGTTCTCAAAATAACTATGTAAGAAGGGGAAGAAAACCAAGGAATATATCAAGTTCTGTTTGAAGGACTTGTTGCTGCTTCACGATAGCTGAACCCTTGATGGATTTGTGCAGTTTTAGGTGTGAGGATGTAGCCATGAGCCCGTGTATAGCAATGTTTATTTTGTGGTCGTACAAGACCTGCCTCTGTCTCCATCTTGAGGAACCATTGAATGTGGTGACACCAGGTTTCACTGGTTCCTGTCTGCACATGGCTGTGGTTGGGTGTTTACCGCTTGTGAGGAGCGACAGGTCTCCAAAGCTTTACTCATGTAGGTAAACAGTCTCAATTCATTCCCTCTTGATTAGTAAGTCGGTGGAATTAATGAGTGTATGAGATAGTGAGATTTCATCCTTGACCAGATTCTGCTGGAACGAATGCCTTTAGAAATTAGCTTGAAGGTATAGAACTATTACGTAAGAATATTTCCACATAAAATGTCATGACTTATTAAACTTCATCTTTCTATATATTGCTGCTTTGCATTTAAACATTCAACTATGTGAGTATCGTAAGAACCTAACATTTTACAGTGGAAAGGCGAAATCCAGGAGTTTTGTCCGAACACCAAAATGCTTTTGGTTGGTTGCAAGTCGGATCTGCGCACGGATGTCAGCACGCTAGTGGAGCTTTCCAGTCACAGGCAGACGCCCGTGTCGTACGATCAGGTATGTGCCACGTCCTCCATTGTACTTAGGGGTGGAAGGTGAGACTTTTCTGTCACGGTAGCTGTCTTTATGAACAGCTTCTCCCCCTGTTGATGTGACAGCATCCTAGAATGCTGATGTGTGTGCTCCAGTGGTAGATGGAGGCGAATTTGAAAGCTATTATGAATAAAGGCAAAGCCTACCCACAGGCTGGATGCAGCAGAAGATCATGCAGCCCCCCCAACTCCTGCCTTAAGCATCATAAGATTGTAGCCTTAGTGACTGTAAAGAGCCTTTTAAGTGAATTGAAAATAAACTTACAGCTTTTCTGGGACTGCAGAGGCCAAAACAGTAATTGAGAGGTGACGTGTCCTATTTATTTACTGACAAATTGGTAAAACTAGTGTCTTCAGACTTTAGATTTGAATGTCATTTATTTGACTTTAGCATCATGACAAGTATTGCATAAAATCTGCCTCCTTTAAAATCCTATTGTTTTAAAATACCTGTGAAAACACCTTGTAGCTCCCTCTGAAGGTGGCAGCAAATCCAGAGAGCATCTTAATTCTTGGTAGTGCTTCTGTGCTGCTGGGGAAGTGAGAAGTTTGGAGCCAGGCGTCAGGGGGGTAGAGAAACTGAGGTGAAAGGGAAAGGAACCAGGCTATGGGAGAGCAAGAGGTAGAAAACAGGGGAAAACAGGGCTTTAAGGTGAATTTCCCCTTATTACTCACGCATGTGTCATACGTTGCAGCTGAATCATCATAGTGGTTTGAGTTACACCCTGCAGGGTGTAAGAGTGAGAATGGTACCTCCAGGAGAATCTTCAGCCGCTGTGTGTATCCTGTGCTGCCAAACAGTTCTTAATGTTTTATCCACAACCTCAGGTTTTCTAAACCAACAGCCTTAACAAGTTATTACTAATAATGCAGCCTCCCACAGCATGTTTAAATTGGAAAATGCCAAGATACAACGAACTGAGTATCTTGGTTAAAATAGAATGTGGAGTGTTGTACTCTGATGGCTTATGCTGCTTTTTCTACGCTTCCCTAAGTGTAGAATGTACAGCATGAGCTGTAATTTTTGATGTTGTTATTCTTTGGATATTAAACTTAAAAGGAGATGCTGTCTGCCACTTGTTACTTACACAAGTTTACATATTTTGTACAGTACTTCAATAAAATCACCACGTCTGACCCTTTTCCCTGGTGGCCTAGGACTGGCCAGAGGATTTGGTCTCTGGTGTTGAAGATTTGCACCTCTTGTGGTGTCACAGCTTGGCCTGTACCCGGTAGGAACCATGGTCAGCTGAAGACAAAAGGCTGAGCCAGAAGCTGTTACTTGCAGCCAAAGGGATAATTTTATGCACATGTTAGAGGGAAGCCCATACTTCAACAAACTCACAACTTCACTTCTGCTCTACATAAAGTAAAAACTTACCCTGACTAATGGTTTTATCTCTTGGGGTGGCCAAAGCCCCGTGGCGGCGTGCAGCAACCTGCTGACTTCCTGCGCTAGTTCTAGGGAAGTGTCCTCTGGCATAGAGTCACACGGCTTATTTTTAAATTCCTGTGCCTTGCAAAGTCAGCATGGCATCAAAGAGCTTAGTGAGGTTTTCCCGTTCCTCTTAACTTTCCAAGGAAGCACTGGGAAGATAAAGCCAGTTGACAGTGACACCCTGTTTCCAGTATGCTACCCTATTTCCAGTCAGCTACACCTGAGCAAACATTCCCTGGGCTCTAAGGCATAGGCTCGGCTGGGTTAGTCGGAGCTGAGCTGTTTAACCGTGGGGAAGGCTGGTCCTGCAAACTAGTGCTCTTTTATCAGCCACTCCCACTTAAAATTGATAAGGAGATGGCTGCATCACTGCAGTACAAATAGCATGTGGATCCAAACAGAGTAGTGCCATCAGCCTGGCACTAGAGCAAAGAGGAGGGGTTGGACTGGCCTGTCCCCCCTTTCCAGGCCCATGGACGCGTGAGGAGTGGCACATCAAGGATGCGGCTGCATTTCATGACTTACTAAAAAGGTTTATCCCTCAGAAGTAAAATCGCTTTGAAACAACTCAGTTTTTTTCCAGTGCAGTGCTGTGTTGTCTTCCTGTAGCAAAATCCACACCAGGATCCCAGGGTATTGTCATCTGCCAGAGTCGCTTGTTGTTTGTCTTGTGGAACAAATATCCCTGCTTTGACTTCTAATGCACTTAAAATTGCAAAAGAAGGGCTCGTATAACCACTGATACCCTTTTTTTCTTCTTTTTTCCCCCTTTGACCCCATTCCTTAGCTACCAGTTGATCTAACCATCCCCAGCCCAGAAACCCACAGCATGTTTCCCTATGAACTTTGCCCCCTTCGGGGAGCTGTAATGCGGCTCCGCTCCAGCTCAGGGGCATGCTGGCTATCCCGTAAGGCAATCGGAATACATTGTTTATTTGGAGAGAGCAGGCTTTCATTTAGAAGCTGCCAGATGCAGACTTTTCCCAGCGAGCACGTGATTCGCGGCTGCGAGTTAAGGTGTAAAGGTGGAATTGCTAAATAGGTCCTACTAATAGTGTTCTGGCTTTCTGCAGTTGTTTGCAGGTCGCTGAGCTTATCTCCTCTCTTCTAATTTGTGTGTATCAGCATAGGAGATAATGCTTGGATACTTGTTCAATGCGCCTTGGAACCAAAGCTCTGTTTATTTTGCAAAATTAGCTGTTGGCTCTTGTGCTGGAGCTTTAGCTTTGGTTTTCACAAAACATTGTGTATGGAAAACGGCGCTGAAAAGTAATTGTATGGTTTGCTTTGGCTCTCTGCGGAAACTTGGTATTGATTGCATGTTCTTTTTTCCCCTTAGGGTGCAAATATGGCCAAACAGATTGGAGCAGCTACGTATATTGAATGCTCAGCCTTACAGTCAGAAAACAGTGTCAGAGACATTTTTCATGTTGCCACCTTGGCATGTGTGAATAAAACAAATAAAAACGTTAAACGAAACAAATCGCAGAGGGCAACAAAGCGGATTTCCCACATGCCTGGCAGGCCAGAACTTTCCACAGTGGCGACGGACTTGCGAAAGGACAAAGCAAAGAGTTGCACGGTGATGTGAAGGACCTCGATTTCCTGGAGAAAGGAGGAAGAGAGCATCCGGGAGGGGTGGAGGCTCAATGAAGTACACAGCCGCATGGTATTTAACGAGGGCTTATGCCAGTGCTTTAGTGGAGACTCTTCACCTGTTGTGTGAGACTGTATTTAGGAACTGAGCAGCGAGAAGAAATGGCTCTAAATGAGGTGACATCAGGAAATGATACATTGAAGAAAATGCCAAAAAAAAAAAAAAAAACACCCCAAAAAAGGGAAAAAATGTTTGAGTGCTGAGAAAAGAGAGGGTGAACGGGAAAATAACACTGCAAAGAAGAGAGATGTCATTGACAGTGCTTGTTTCTTTTATTAATGCTCTACTCCTGGATGCTACCACTTTGATTTCATTAAAATAATACTTTAATGTTCTTTTTTTTTTTAAAGATGATGTTATTAATGTGCCCTCCTCATTAAGGAACTGTCCCTGTGACCTTATAGTTGGTTTTCCAAAGGATATGATCTAATTTTGTAGTAGCTCATCGTTAAAAACGGGGAGTATACCGAGGCCTGTGCGTCACCTAGAGGAAAATGCTGTACGTGAGGAGTCTGGAGTTTTGCCTTCCTGAGATGGCGGCGCAATCTTTGTTTGAGCCTGTTGGGAATGAAGAACAACCCTTTGAGATTTCCCAGGCTTACAGGTGCCCTCGCACTGTGGATATTGAATGGATCAAACTGGGGTGTGGGGGCGAATTGCCTGCCCGTTGCCGGACTCTGACTTCCCATTCCTCTTTGTGATTGTAATTTGGAGCGGAAGCGATCTCCAGTTCTGGTGTACTGTATGGGTATGTCGCTGTAGGTTCAAGTGAAAGGTGCTAAGAGCTATGAGGACAAAGGATCCTTAGTTTTACAACCATGATAATTCGTTAAGCCTTACTGCCCATCTGGGGAAGCCCTGAGCCTCCTCTGCTTCTGCGAGGAGGTGGAGAGCTGGGTGGATCCTGGGATTTAGCCCTCTGTAAATGCTACGGAGAAGTGCTATTCTGTGATGTGGTTCTCTGCAATCATCTTCGCAAAAAAAAAAAACCCACAAAAAACCACCCCAAGAATCTGCAAATGAGCCAAGAGTATGTTTTGTGATGCTCGTATTTTGGGGGCAGCCGCCTCCCGCTGCAGACTTCGTTTGCTTGTGGTGAGGAAATGGGGTCTGAGGAACTGTGACGCCTTAAGGGGTCCCCAGTGGAAATACTGGATGCTGCCCTTAGTCTTTAAGACTAATCTATACGTATCCAGACAACAATCGTGAAACATCAGTGAACCCGTTAAATCTAATTCCTTTTTGCTTACTGAATACTATTGTTACGTTAAATAAATCGGCCTTTAAAATTGTTTGCAACTGTTTACTGACCGACTTAACTCCACAGCTTCTTTCGAAAGAAGGATGCTGTAAGCTCTAACCAGTGTGGCTATCGCTTGTTGAGCGCAAGCATTTTGTTCCCAAGGGTAATGCTTCATTTTTGAAGTGTTAAAGCTGTGTTCCTGTTGACTTTTGTGCCAAGGTAAAGGGTTACCATGATTAAAACTCAGTTCTGTGTGTTCCCGGCACTTTGTTTCATCTGGTAAAAGGAAAAAACAAAAAGCCAACTCCACAAACCCACCCATTCTGATTATTTCCCACAAAAAGACATTTTTACCACCATAATAAGCTTTTGACTGATACAACAGTGCGCTTAGGGCAGTGTTACAAAAATAGCTGGTAAGTGCTTTCTGTATTTAAATATTGTGGAAAAAATAAGTTATAACTGTTATAAAACAGGACATTCATTACTTTTTTTTAATTGTTGAAGTCACTTTGTATGTTTGGTTAATGTTTCTGCAGTATTTATTAAAATACCAGTTTTTCTTTGAATTAAAAAAAAAAAAAGTAATTGACTTGTAGTGGAAATGGCCTTTGTGTGTTAGTTCATTAATACTTGCATGTTTTGGGCATGATTGTACTGAGCTACAGGCTAGGTGTAGCTTGGGATTGGGATGTGATTTGAATTTTACCTTTGCAGCGCCTTTTGGGTTTTTGGGCATTGTATTCAAGCAAGTAGTGTGGATTACCGAGTTGTTCCCCAAAAATGCTGGAGACGGGGAAGACCAGAGGAAGCAGACAGGTGGAGTTCAGTTTGCTTCGCCTCTGAAGCACTGGATGTTGCTTTTTGAGGGGTTTCATATATTGTTGGAACTGTTCTTCGCTGGCCGCTGAGCGTGCAGCAAAGGCAGAATTCCTGATCAAGGGCTGCGCCCGATTTTTGTCACCGGTGGGACACGGTGGTTGCCGGGGCTCCCCTTGGAAGAGTTGTCCCAACACACCAGCTCTCTTAGGTGCTCCCATTTGGACGTAGAAGGCGTAGATAGGACGAGGGGAAACGGCCTCAAGTTGTGCCAGGGGAGGTTTAGGTTGGATATTAGGAAAAACTTCTTTACGGAAAGGGTTCTCAGGCATTGGAAGAGGCTGCCCAGGGAGGTGGGGGAATCGCCGTCCCTGGAGGTATTTAAAAGCCAGGCAGACGTGGTGCTGAGGGACATGGGTTAGGGGGGGTTTTGGCATAGGTTTATGGTTGGACTCGATGATCTTGAAGGTCTCTTCCAACCCAAGTGATTCTATGACTCCAGAAGCTGAGTGCAAGCCAGGATTGTCCTCCTCACCGCCTTTACAAGCTTTTTCTCCTTGAAACTTGTAAAGTCAAGGCAAGGGAGCTTCCAGGTTTCCCATTTTGGGGTCTGTTGAAGCATGCGTGGTCGCTTTACAAGTCTGAAGTCACACGTGAGTCCCAGCCGTTCCTTGGCTTGTTGATGCTCTTGACCACCCTGTGCTGAGCTGATCAGCCTCTTCTATTCCTGAAGATCTCTGTTCCCTGGGTGTGGAGGTGCTGTAATGGTGTGTGAATGACCTGCTGTGCTAGAAGGTGACTCAAACTGGTGGGAGGGTGCTGGGCTGGCTCTGCAGCGTCACTCCCGGCTGCAGTGCCCTTCCAGCAGCTCCTGGGGACCCCCGGCCCCCCACCTCCTTGAAATGCCCAGCTTCTCTTGGAGCTGGAGGTGGCCCCGGCAGCGTGCAGCTGGGCCCTGGGAACTCCTCCGGCGAGGCTGCCGCTGCGGCGGGCTGCGTTTGGCCAGGGGTTAATTATCCCGGCGCCTAAAAAGCTGCCTCAAGCCTGAACTTGCCTTGTTTCAGCCTCTGGTCTTGCCGTCCGGTTAATACATGCGTCGGATTGACGTGGTCTCGGTGAGTGGCCTACAAGGTGTAGTGAAATTCGGTAGTTGAGAAGTCACCAAACAGATCGACTCCTTCAATGACTTTGAATCTCTTGCTCTGAAGGGTGTTTTCCAACTCATATTTAACCAGCGGCGTGGTTCCTCTCAGCACTCTTTGAGGGTTTTGGCGTCTTTATCAGGATTACAAATGCTGGAGGAGCAGCTGGGGCACGGAGTGTTTCTACTAGTAGCGCTTTCGTGTCCATCTTGAGCTTCACCGTAACCCTTCTGCCCCCACGTCACGGTTCCCCACACCGAGTGCTCAGTGGTCTTACTGGTGTCTGGCTACGGCACAGCTGGTTTTTGCTCACACTTGGGGGAGCGAGATGTGTTCTTCACCGTTCCGTGGTCATGCATGTTCTTCACCATTTCATGGTCATGCGTGTTCTTCACCGTTTCATGGTCATGCATGTTCTTCACCGTTTCAGCCCACTCCCAGGTTTTGTAGGTCCTGCCATTTCTTTTCAGTCCTCTGACCTGCTGGTTTCTGGGTCTTGGTAAGATGGTGAAGTAGGTTAGGATAAATAAATAACTTCTTTGGAGCCTCGCTGGAAATACATCTTCCTGGTGATTCCAGTTTTGCTTTTGAGATCCGTCAAAGTTTGTAAGGAATTTTGGACCCGCTTAATGTGCGCAGGCTTGGTTTCATGGCGCTCCTGTGTTACACCCAGGCGCGGTGCCGTCACAAGTCAAACGGCGTGGGTTGGGAAGGTACTGTTAAAGGTCCTCGTTTCATTAAACCGTGCTCAGACTCCTACAGAAAGGAAATAAAGGTGCTTTTTCAGTCAAACAACTTGATCACTAGTTGATCACTACCCTCCTTTAATGCCACCAGCTCAGTCCTCCTTTATTTTTGCTCTAAGTGGATGGAAGATGGAGATGTCTTGATTTATCTCCATTTCCCTTTTAACATAAAAAAGCGGGTCTAAACTCACCGTCTAAACCCACTGACCTTCCAGGGTTTGTTTTTCTGTTCCTGCTGCCGGTTCTAACCGTTTCCTTCAGACCAGAACTGCCAGTTTTGGTGTTCCCGTGGAACATTTCTTGGTAGCTTTGGTTGAAACCTCTGAGCAAGAGGAAGGAGCGGAGATTTACTCTTCTACAGCCGGAGCCCGGGCTGAGGTGACGGCTGCAGCTGCCCTGGTTGATTTTGGTGTGGGTAAGATGATCACCCCCATCAGCTCGCACTTGCTGAGGCGAGCAAGGGGTGAATCGGAAGTATTTTCAGTCGTGGGCTGTGGCTCGCTCAGATGTTTCTCTTCAGCACCATTTGATCCCTGGAAAACAAATTTTGGCGGATCGCCATGACTCGGTCCGCTTCCAAAAAGCACTTATCTTTTGCAATTTTTGGGGGTTTTTTTGTTGTTGATGTTCTTTTATTGCACAACTGGGCTGTGCAACCGCTTACGGTAATCGAGGTGGTTTACTAAAATTCAGCCCTTGCAGAAAATCCCGGGGAAGGGGGGGATCCCCGGGAGAGCCGCGTTTCTAAACACGGTGGGCTGGTTTGTGGTACGGAAATAGACCTGGCGGCGAAGCTGGGTGGGATGGGAAGCCCTCGCCATGCTGAGTGTGAGCAATTTGGCACCTCCTCGTTTTGCAGAGCGTTTGCAGTGAGCTCATCCTCGGCGCGTGGTCCGCCCGAGGCAGGGGCCAGCAGGATGCCAGTCGCAGGTGGGCGACAAAAGCAAACCCAGCCCACCTTCCTCGCTAAAATGTTTTAAATCCCCGAGTTATGCTATTTGACAGATATTTATGGGCATTTCCACCTATCTTGGTAGCCGCTTCAAGCTCTAGCAGGTGCAGTTCGTTTGGTTTGAGGGTGCGGAGCTCGGTGGTGTTGGGTCCTTGGTGGACGGGTCAACATGGTGGCCCTGGCTCCCCGCAGGCAGGACCTGCCCGCCTCGGAGGGCGATGGCAGGCAGCATGAGAGCCCGAGGAAGAGTCTGAGCTCGTTCCTCATCTCTTGGACAGGTTCGTGTAGCCGATCTGCAGAGAGAAGCGGGGAGAGCTTGGCTAATTAATAGTTTGATGTTGTCAATATGGCATTTCGTTGCCTAATCCTCACGTAGCGGCGCCGGCTCTCCTAAGGGAAGGATTATTTGCTGAAAAGCAAGTAATTAGTAATTCTCACATCATTGGGCTTCTTCCTACCCAGCTCCTTTTTTAGAGCAGAAGATTTATTAACCATTTTTTCCCAGAGACTTCCCACCTCGTTCTAACCACCAGCCCTTCTGCAAAAGCCACCGAGATGCTGGAGTTAGGGCAGAGCTGCAGCCCCCGGGGCTGCAACGGCGGCCGTCGCTGGGCTGTACGCTCAAGCAGAAGCAACTTTTCCATTTTCCTGCAGCCCCGTTCAGCTCCTTCAGCTTCCCGGGATGCCCTTAAACATCCAAAATGACCCTGGGACTGCGCTGAGCCCCAGTGCGGGGATGCTGCACTCCAGGCTCCCCGCACAAGAACCCTGCCACGGTGGAAGATGCTCGGTATTGAGGAGGGATGTTCTGCCAAGTCTCNTTTTTTTTTTTTTTTTTTTTTTATCCTCCCTAAATTAGTTTGGAGGATTAGGGATGAGAAGCAATCCGAGGGAGCTAGAAACAAACAAACGAAAAAAGATCTTGTCCAATTTTAAAAAGGATCTGTGAAAAAAGCAGCTCTCCTCCAGCTGTCAAAAGGGGAAATGGTTTTTGAGCCCCCTGTCTCGCGCGCTTGGCAGACGGACTAACCCTGGCAGCTCCGGCGCTTTGTCGTGGTGTACACACCACGGCACAAATTCGGCAAAGTCCTCCTCAAGCTGATAAAGCTTTTGCTCTTGCAATTCGCTGTTGAAGTCGGGAAGAGCTTGCGTGTATCGAAGCCGCAGAAAGGCTTTTTAGGAGCATGTCCCTGCTCTGCCACAGCCACCCGTGCTGAGCAAAGCGGGGGGCTGAGCAAGAGGCCCCCCCCGTGGGAACCCTGCGCGTCCTCGCCCGGCGCGCAAGGCGGCACCCGGTTAAACCACATTCCTGGGGTCCCACTCCCCGCAGCCCCCGGCAGCGGGTGGGAACGGCCACCCCTTCCCCCCCGGGGGGGGTCCGTGCTGGCCTCCAACCCACCCCAGCTGCCGCTTTGGGATGAAAGTAGCTGTTTCACTCATTTTAGCAGGGGGAAAGGAAAATATTGGAGTGGAAGGTATCAATAACCCGGTGTGCCCTCCTGAGGTGACCTGGTTTCTCAGTGTAGGTGCAATGCAATGAAATAATGCTTGTGTTATTTCATATTATTAAATATTTAAATGTGGAGAGTCAAGTTATGGGCCCATGAGCAGCAGAGGAAGGGGAAGGGCTCTGGCTGGTGGGGCTGTGTGTGGGCTGTGCTGCCCACCCTGCCGACGTCACCTGGCTTTTTTGAGGGGGGAAAAGCCCAAAGAAAGGCTTCATCCCCAGTGCAAGGAGCCTTGACTTAACCAAGCACCCGATTTGAAGGAGGAGAAGAATAAATAAACACGGCGGATGGCTCTCAGGTGTTGATCCGTGGCTGGAGTCCAGGTCAGCTGGGCCAGCGAATGGCACTGGTGGTCCCAGTGGTGCCCTGGGATGGGGCAGAGGATGTTGAATCAACTGTGAGGGACAAGTGCTCTACATGGTTGTTGTCACCATGCAAAATAAGCAGAGAACATCGGCTCTAACGCCCTGGAGCACTTTCGGCTGCTGCTTGAGGAGTTAAGATGGGTCCTTGTGTGACCCCAGTGCTGAGGACAAGGCAGCGGCGACCATGAAGGGACAGGGCAAGGGAAAAGGAGGTTGTTTGGACAAATGAATCTGGGGGTGCAACATGCAAGGGAGCTGCACACCAAACCTCAGCCTTTTTCCTCCGACCGCCCCGGCTGCAGGGCCAGGGACCACCCTGCACCCCTACATCCTGATCCGGAGCGGTGGGGATGGGTTCCCCTCCTTGGGAATGTGCCGACTGCGCCGGTCTGTGCACCCTTGCCAACATGAGCAGAGAACAGAAGCAATTTAATGGGCTGCGGGGCATTTTCTGCCCCCAAAAATGGACCTCCCAAAGTCGGGGAAGGACTTTCAGTTGCAGGTGACACTGCTGCTTCCAAGTTACTCAGAGCAGAGCCATTAACCTTATCCTGACTGTCATAACTGCAAATTAGATTCAAGACTTTCCTTAAACCAGACAGTGAGTCATTTATTCTATAGCATGTCTAGCGTTTAGGGAAATATCTTCCCTTCCATGCTGCCGACTGCGGTGACTGGTGCTGGGTGGCTGCAGAGCGTCCGTGCCGTGGGGATGCGCGACATTGACCTTCGCAGGCCAGCGCTGCCACCTCACCCTCTCCGTACAGGCCGGCACAGCGTCACGTTTTGGCTGGGGTTTGTCTGTTTTGGAGGCCTTTTGCTGCTCTTCATCCCGCGTCTTCGCCGTGATTCACAGCGAGGAGGTGCGGGTAGGTCTGAGCAAGGTGGATGGGCAGCATTGTATGGGGTGTCTCAGCTATGAGAAACCCTCCTCCTGCCCAAATACTCGCTCTCTGCTACCGTTCCGTAGCTTTAACCACCTCTCATAAGCTTGGGAGTATCATCTTGTGCAAACACAAGGGGAGATGCTGCTACTACTAAAACTGGGCCAACACAGCTGAGCCGCAGCCTTCTCCCTGCGTGTGCACACCTAAAACTGCCGAGATTTTGCACATCCCATTTGCCCGGGACCCTTTTCTATGGTGTTGACAAAAGTAACACCATCCCGAAACACCACACCAAGGTGCTATGCTGATGGTGTGCCGCTCGAAGCATCATCGAATCATAGAATGGTTTAGATTGGAAGGGACCTTAAAGCCCATCCAGTGCCACCCCCTGCCCTGGGCAGGGACACCTCCCACCACACCAGGCTGCTCCAAGCCCCGTCCAACCTGGCCTTGAACCTCCAGGGATGGGGCAGCCACAGCTTCTCTGGGCAACCCCGGCCAGGGGCTCACCACCCTCACAGCCAGGAATTTCTGCCCAATAGCTCATCTAAACCTGTCCTTTTTTAGAGTAAAACCATTCCCCCTCATCCTGTGGCTCCACTCCCTGATCCCGAGTCCCTGCCCAGCTTTCCTGGAGCCCCTTGATGGGCTGTCAGGGGCTGGAAGGTCTCCCTGGAGCCTTCTGCAGGCTGAACCCCCCCAGCTCTCCCAGCCTGTCCTCCCAGCAGAGGGGCTCCAGCCCTCCCAGCATCTCCGGCCCCGCTCCAACAGCTCCGTGTCCTCCTGCTGTCGGGACCCCCGGAGCTGGACCCAGGATTCCCGGTGGGGTCTCCCCCGAGCGGAGCAGAGGGGCAGAATCCCCCCCCGGCCCTGCTGCCCCCGCTGTGGGGATGCAGCCCGGGGTGCAGGTGGCTTTGTCCCTTTGTCCCTTCCTCCTGTGCTCCCGCCAGTGATTGCAATGGCTCTGGCCAGAGCAGGTGGCCCCGTGCCGGCTGCTCTGCTCCTTTCCCGCTCCACACCGGGCACGGCCGGGGAGGCTGGAGCAAAGGCGCGTTGGCGAGGGACGTCAGAGGGATTTCGTTAAGATTAGGGGATGCTGCGGCGCTGGCAGGGTGGGGGGAATGGGGAGCTCATGGGGTTTGGTGCTTTTCCAAACCCAGGAGGGCTTTGTGCGGCTGGGGGGATGCGGGAGGGCGCTGGGATGTGTCTGTGTGTGTGTGTGAGCGCATCCCGTCCCGCTCCCCGGCCATGGAAAGGCTGGAGGGGGCTGCGGGGGTGCCGGAGTGGGAAGCCAGAAGGCTCATCTGGTGTCAGCAGCATTCATGTGCAAAGCAGGGACCCAGGGCAGCGCATTAGCTCCGCGCTGGAATCGCTCTTGCGGGCCATCCCAGACTTTTCAGGGATGCTGCACACTTGAAGGTTGGTTATTAGTTCCAAATGCTGCAGGAGCATCTGCTCTCAACTAGCTCGAAATCATGTTTAATAACAAGAAAATCTACTTCAGCCAAATCCCTGTTGGGAGGGCTTTAGCCCGAACAAAAGGCCCCACTACCGCTGATTTCCATAACAGATGTAGCATGCGATGCATGACAGCTCAGCCCAGTGTAGCTCCTTTATTCCCCACATCTCCATCTGCAAGAAACGGGGCTTTCATTTTATTAATTACTCTGGTGTGCTCCGCACAGCTTTGTGTGCCTCGGAGAGGAAGGTTTTGTGTTTTATGCTACAATGATCATGGTAATGGTTTGGGTTGGTTTCTTTCTTTCTTTCTTTCTTTCTTTTTTTTTTTTTTTTTTTTTTTTATTTTTTTTTTTTTTTGTAATCTTAGTGTTAAAGGTCATTATCCCTCCCCTTTTCGACTTCTCTGCATATGGCATATTCAGGAAAATACCAGTGACTCCCTGCGGTGCCAAATTTTTCCCTTTCAGGCAGGGTCCAGGAGCCGATGGGCACCTTCTCCATGGAGGATGCTCAGCCAGTGCCCTCGGGACACCTTTTTCTGTTCCAGCCTCACGCTCCCACCCCCCCTTTCCCCCCTCCTCACCACCTCCAGTCCCAGTTCACAGTTTTCAACCAGTGGCAAACTCTGAGTATTTTTCCTCACATTCCGTATTTCAATCCTCCTCCATGCCGACGACTTGTCCCCACCCCTGTGCCACCGCCAGATTTCTACGGCAGCCTCCCACTATTCCTGCCGAGGCTGCCCTTAATCCTCTTTTCCCATCTTTTTTCTTTTTTCTTTTTTTTTCCCCTCAATATATTTTGGTTTATCAAAGCATTCACCATGACTACAGCTCTGAGCCGTCACTTTTTGAAACTCTTGCTGTAGGTTTGAGCGTGAGATTTCGTGCTCCGGGGCTGGACCGTTTCCAGGCTTTTCAAGGCATTTTCAAGATGTTCGCTTTCCCAGCACTTGGGGATATTAAAAGTCACTTTTTTCCCCCCAAGTATATTTAATGGCAGAAAAGGAAGAGAAGAATCTCAGAACAAATTTGCCGGGATCATTAGTATTTTTGAGCGTTATACGTTTTGCAGGATATCCCCGCTTTTAACTGTAGCTCTGGCTTTGTCTATCATAACATGGCTTCGTTGTCCGATGGGGTGGGATCCATCCTGCTCCCTCTTCCCGCAGCATCCCGAGCTGTTTCAGGCTGCTCTGCCCCAAGGCATGCAGTCCTTGCAGCATTCCAGGAAGGCTCTGCAGCATCCCAGGAAGGATCTGCAGCATCCCAGGAAGGCTCTGCAGCATCCCAGGAAGGATCTGCAGCATCCCAGGAAGGCACCGTGGCATCCCAGAAAGACGACCGTCCTGTTACTGCTACTTACAGCTCTGAAATCCATCATCAAGGGGAAAAAAAAACCTCGTGTACTCCGACACACTGCAAAAGGAGCGGAGCATAAATCCGAGGAGGTCCCGTTTTAATGACTTATTTCACTGATGAAGTCTCCCAGCCAGAAGACTGCATCGCACAGCGAAGGCCACGAAGGCTTAACCGGCGTATAACTCAGGTCTGTCAAAATGCCGGGACGATTCCCCAGGTCTACTTGATTTTTTTTTTTTTTTTTCCAGTGGGATGGGAAAGCCATGGCGTGCCGGGGAGTTTCCAGACAGACCACCCGGGAGCGCAGAGGAGTGCCCATCCGTCTCCTGATTATCCTAACAGACCCACTGCACCTCCGGCGAGCACTTGAGCAGAGGCTTTCAAAGGCAGGGAGTAAGCTAATTCTCCTAAAATTTCAGAAGCGGTGAGATAAAAGGCCATCCCTTGCTGTTCTGGCACAGATGGGAAGAGCGGCGTGATGCTTGTGAGGCTTTTTACGGTTTTAAGCATCCTCCCTATTTCATTTTACTCCCACAGGCTGCAGTGGAGAGCGGTCCTGGAGCCTCCGGCTGAATTACTGCAGGGCAAAGGCAGAAGCTGCCGGTGACTTGGGCCACAAGTTTCTGGGAGGAATTAGGCCACGGAAGTTCATGATTTTCTGAGGGGGAAAAAAAAGAGGAAAAAAAGAAAGAAAAAAAAAGAAAAGAAGTAAAGCCCCCCAAAAGATCCACCTTCTAAAGTGAACTCAGGATTTTTTCTAGTCCTTTGTCGCCGTGAGCAGAGGCACTGCTTTCTGCAGTCCCACCAGCAGCTCCAACTGGAGAAATGCTGTCGAAGGGCAGTTGCATCCTCTGTGGGACCAGCTATCCCAGGGACAAGAGCTGTCCCAGCAGACACCTCCCGTATGGGGACTGTCATGGTTTAATCCCAGTTGGCAACTAGGCCCCCCACAGCCGCTCACTTGCTCCCCCCAGTCGGGATGGGAGAGAGAATCAGAAGTGTAAAAGTGAGATAAAACTCATGGGTTGAGATGAAGACAGTTTAATAAGCAAAACAAAAGCTGTGCACACAAGCAAAGCAAAGCGAGGAATTCATTATTCCCTGCTTCCCGTGGGCAGGCAGGTGTTCAGCCGTCCCCAGGAGCGCAGGGCTCCAGCACGCATCACGGTGACTTGGGAAGACAAACGCCGTCACCCCCAATGTCCCCCCAGGTGTACGCGCTGAGCACGATGCCACATGGTGTGGAACGTCTCTGTGGTCAGCTGGGGTTGGCTGTGTCCCCCCCCAGCTCCCTGTGCCCCCCGCCTGCTCGCTGGTGGGGCGGTGTGAGGAGCAGGAAAGGGCTTGAGAGCTTAGCGACGACCAAAACCATCAGTGTGTTACCAACACTCTTCTGTTCCCAAATCCAACCCACAGCCCCACGCCAGCTGCCGGCAAGAGAGTCAACCCCATCCCGGCTGAAACCATGACAGGGGACAGAAGGGGACAGTCAAGCAAGGGACATAGCCCTTCCCGCACTTCCATCACTGCTGCCTTTTGTGCTCACAAGAGGGGTTATTTTTCCCCCAAATTATGCCCCTGCCCCTGCCCCTGCCCCTGCCTAGAGGCACCTCCTTGGCAGTTTCTTCCAAGCCATTTTCCCCAGAGCATTTTCCCCAGAGCACACCAGCCTGTCCCTTCTCACCAAAGCTGGGGGCAGTTACCGCATCCCTTAACAAATGTGGCCTCGTCTTCCCCTCCGTGAAGTATCTGAAAACAGATTACCTTTTTTTCCCCAGTTTTAATAGATTAAATAATTGCTGTCAGTATTAGCTGGTTTGCGTGGAGCCGTGAGGAACGCACAGGGCACGGTCAGTGTGACGGCTGAGCGGCTGCGGCTACCCGCACCTCTCCACCGGCAGGTTCATTGATGACGGACACAGGGAGCGGGGCTGCGTCCATACGTGTGCACCCAGCAGAAAGTGAGGCGTCCCAAAAGTGACCTTCTCACTCTCTACAACTCCCTGAAAGGAGGTTGTAGCCAGGTGGGGTCAATCTCTTCTCCCAAGGAACAAGCGACAGGACAAGAGGAAATGGCCTCAAGTTGTGCCAGGGGAGGTTTAGGTTGGATATTAGGAAAAACTTCTTTATGGAAAGGGTTCTCAAGCATTGGAAGAGGCTGCCCAGGGAGGTGGTGGAATCGCCGTCCCTGGAGGTATTTAAAAGCCGGGCAGACGTGGTGCTGGGGGACATGGGTTAGGGGTGGTTTTGGCAGTGTAGGTTTATGGTTGGACTCTATGATCTTGAAGGTCTCTTCCAACCCAAGTGATTCTATGATTCTATGATTCTATGAAAAATCAATCCCTTGCTCGCAGAAAGCAGGAGCACTAGCTGCATTTGCTGTGCCATGGCCACAACCCCTGATTTTGTCCCCAGAGGTGCCACCTGGGTTGATCATCGTCAGGAAAATGACCCTCCTGAGCTTTGCTGGGGCATTCCTAAAAAGCTCCCTCATCCCAGGAGGCGAAGAGCAGGTCCGGTTGGCCTGAGCTGCCCACGACCCGCGTGGCTCCTCATCTTATTTTTTTTGATTTTCTTAATTTTAACTTTGCCGATGGAAAAAACCAACACTCTCTTTGACAGGACGCCCATGGGAGCTGCCTCCCAGCCACAGGGCTTTTGTTAAAACCTTGCAAAAAGTGCTCTGGGAGCTATTTTCACCAGCCAGCCTAGTAGAAAGGAATGGGCATACCCTAAAATGGGACCCTCAAGTACATCATGAACGGATTTTGATGCCGTTTGTTGGAAAACAGCTTTTTCAGTTGCATTGTTGAGAGAAGCCGGTGTGATCCACCCAGCCGAGCCACGCGGGGTCCTGCACCGGGGTGTGCTTGGGGTGCCGGGGGCTTGGGACCAGAAGGGAGAGGAAGCATGGCTTTCTGAAATGGCCACCCTGATGAGAAGCAGATGATAATATTTGCAGTTACTGAGAACTCTCCGGCTGTGTATTAACTTAAAAGCATCGCCGGTGCCAGCACCGTATATATAAGGCATGAGGGAGCCCTTGGAATAATTTCAGGCCTTCAGTTCATCCAGCACATGTGCTGGGAATTTAAACAGCCCTTGCAAAAGGAGCTCCTTCCCTCTCTCCCTCTCTCCTAGAAGCGGCCGGTGCCTTTCTCGAGCTCCTTGTCGCACCCCCGGGGCTGGATCCGCACTGGCAGCCCCCCAGCGGCACGGTGTGAAGGAGGCATTTTTTTTCTTTCCAAGCATTTTGCAGAGATCCCATGCTTTCGTTTCTGTTTATTACTTATTTACAGCCCCGGGTATTTTCCTCATGCCTTTAGCACTGGGTTAAAATCAGCCATGCCTGTGAGCCAAATAAAGGAAGGGCAGGTTGGGCAGATCCCTTGTGCAGAGGGGATCGGACCCAGCTTCCCGTCTCTCCCTAATCTGTTTTTAGGGGCTCCTTTTCCTCAGTCCCTAATTTCAAGCGACAGGGTAACAGTTGATTCTGCGCGGCGGCATTTCCCCAATGCATCATTCGCAATTTTCCAGCAGCTCTTTGCATTTTACCTTTCTGCTGTGGGAGCAAAAGGGAAGAGCAGAGGCTGGCTTTAGCCCTAGAGGCTGAGCTTTGGGGGCACGTGGCTTCACCCCTCCTCCGGCAAAAGGGACAGCAAATCCTCTCCCTAAACCAGCAGCAAGTGGATCTCTGCTGGCGTGGAGATGGCCTTGGGACGGGGGGAGAGACACAAACCCACCCAGACAACCCCAAATACCCTCCTCCTGACGGCAAGAGAAACCTGGGCGCAGGTGTCAGCAAGTCCTGTGGCACATCTTGGCTCCCTTCTATGGACTCGTAGCAGTTTAATCCCCGAGAAATTCCCCAGGATTTTTTTTATTCAGGGGATATTGTCAGGGTAACCCCTGCCATCAGCCAGTGGAGTGGCTTTGGTGGCAAAACTCGGTGAAGCCCATTTGGTGGGTGAGACCCAGCGCCTGGCACGGCTTTGCCTCCCTCCCTCCGTCCCTTCTCCAGCAGAAAGAGAAGAAAACAGCACGTTTCCCTCCAGACAGATGGTTGCTTTCTTCAATTCCTTTTTAAAAAAGCCTCTGTTTAAAATTCTCGACGGATGAGGCTGGCATTTCCCCATGAGTCATCCTCCGAAAGATTAAACACCAGCCGCCGGGACGGGCTGCTCCAAGGCAAGCAGATGCGGGGAGAGGCTGCCGGCGCGCGGTCCCGGTGCCGGCAGGAATATCGGCGAAGGCGGGATGGTGGCTGGCTCCCGCGTGTTGTCCTGGTGTGCAGGGCAGCGGGGTCTGGAGGGGAATTCTCTCCCAATACCCACAGGCGGGGAGAAGCGCAGGGACCGAGCTGGAGGAAAAGTGCCTTGAAATAGGAAAAACGCCTTGAAATACGAAAAAACATTGCAATAGGAGAATGCCTTGAAATAGGAAAAAATGCCTTTAAATGGGAAATGCATTGAAATAGGAAAAATGCCTTGAAATGGGAAATGCCTTGAAATAGAATACCGTGAAATAGGAAATGCATTGAAACAGGAAGTGCATTGAAATAGGAAAAATGCCTTGAAATAGGAAAATGCCTTGAAATCGGAAAAATGCCTTGAAATAGGAAGTGCATTGAAATAGGAAAATGCATTGAAATAGGAAATGCATTGAAATAGGAAGTGCATTGAAATAGGAAAATACATTGAAATAGGAAATGCATTGAAACAGGAAGTGCAGTGAAATAGGAAAATGCCTTGAAACAGGAAAAATGCATTGAAATAGGAAATGCATTGAAATAGAATGCCTTGAAATAGGAAATGCATTGAAATAGGGAGTGCATTGAAATAGGAAGTGCATTAAAATAGGAAAAATGCCTTGAAATAGGAAAATACATTGAAATAGGAGAAAGCCTTGAAATAGAAAAAATGCGTTGAAATAGAATACCTTGAAATAGGAAGTGCCTTGAAATAGGAAAACACATTGAAATAGGAAAATGCCTTGAAATAAGAAAAATGCCTTGAAATAGGAGAGTGCCTTGAAATAGGAAAATGCGTTGAAGTAGGCAAATGTATTGAATAGGCAACACGTGCGCTGCACTGCATGCGAGGGGGTGTGGGTCTGGCTGCAGTGCTGTGTGGTTTCAGGGCAGCAACGTCAGGGCTGGTGAGTTGTTATGGCTTAAAGAACCCACAGCAATTTATTGTCATTTAGACAATTATTCTCTCACCCGGTGACCCTCCTCAGCCAGGAAGGGGAATCGGGAAAAACAAGGAAACCCGGGGGTTGAAATATAGAACAAGGCTAGATAATTAAGATTATTAACACTAAAGAACCAATGTTGATCCCGAAACCAATATAAAACACACAAGGGTTACGCTCAGCCCGTTCTATCCGTAGGCAGCCGTGCACTCCCAGCAGGGGACAGACAACGTGGGACACCGTGAGCGCCACGGCTTTGGGAAGAAGGGAAGGGCTCAGGGCTCTGGCACCGGGGCAAGGAGTTCTCTGGATGGAAGCCATCGCAGGAGAGAGAGTACTCCATAACAAACCTTCTAATTTATACTTAGTGTGCTGTTCATGGTATGACATAACCCTGTTGGCAGCTTGGGACAAGTGCCCGGGTCTCGCTCCTCCTCATCCCTGCACCTGGTGAGCTCCAAAACACCCAGACCTTGAAACCCACCCACCTTGGCTGGCTGTGGAGTCAGTATTGTCACAAATTCAGACACTGGAGTCTTCTAAAAATGCAATTTTCCGTAGCATTAAAAGAGAATTTACTGAAAATAAAATTACCGGAAGAGAAATTAATCCTGTATCGCCCGAACCGTGACAAGCGTTTCTGTCCTTTAGGCTCTGGTCCCGCGGTTCTGCTCCAGCGGACGCTCCCCACCAGGCGCAGAGAGGTTCGGAGCGGGGACAGGTGGCAGCTGTGTCAAAGACTGAGGCGAGAGAGTTTTGCGTGCGCCCTGTGGGCTAGCGAGAAGTCACGCAAACACCCACGAGCACCAGCTGAGCATCCAAAACTCACAGCCGCCAGCCACATCATGCCCCCTCCATCGTCGGTTCCCGTGGGACCCCCCAGCTCCTAGTATCCCAACCCCAACCCACGAGCCCAGCACCCACTGACTCTCTCTTAGGGAGAGTTGGGTGCCGATGCTGCTTCCGTGAGCCTCGGGAAATAACACCGAGCAATTCAGGTGTTTTTCCTGGAAAACAGAAGATAAGGAGGATTTACGAAGGCATCTCTAACTTCAGAGGTGTGCAATATTATATTCTCTCCCGGAGCCAACAGCGCAGCTGGCTACTCCCAACCTGAGCTCGATGGCACAGATCAAAGGCCGGCGTTTACCACCAAACAGGATTAGGTCACTGCTTCGTACGGCTTGGAATAAACCCCAGCACCGCCGGGATTTCTCTTTGATGGTGGAAACACATCTCACCGATTGTATAATCCCCCGTGTCCCACCATCTTCAGCTAAATGGATCTCCAGGCGTTCGCTGCCAAGATCTCCTAACGCAGGCGTGCGGTGGTCGGAACACCGCAGCCCCCAGGCTCTGCAGCAGCCGGAGTCTTTTCTGGGAAAAGCAGCTCTAAGCCAGGCTTAGCCTCTGGGCTGGCATCCCCTCGCTCCCTTCTTGCTTTGGGGCTTTTCCGATTCGGCTGTATGAAGTCACAGCTGGAGTCTATAAGGCTGTTGAGTTTATTTTTGAGTTGTGCATCTCCATACATTAACCGTGGTACTTAAACTGTTTGGACGCTGCTAAGTCAGTTGTTAAATGAGTGCTTGAAATTATAGCTGGGGTGCGTAACGACATTTGCAGACCTGAATCGCCGCAGAAATTTTAGCGGACAGATGTCATGGGAAGGGACCGGTACCTGGCCATGACACATCTGGCTCTGGAAGGTGCAAAAGGGAATTAATCCTTATTTACTTTAGTGCTATAGCAGGGAAAAGCCATGTTCCTCGGTGCTGCAAGAGGTGATGTCTGTGTTAGTCCAGAGCGAGCTTTGCTGAGCTGGGCAGCGCAGGCTCTGAACAGCGACGTCTATCGATATGTACGGGAGGAGTGACATACCATTGGGCCCCATCAGTCAACTAATAAATGAACCGACGAACAAAGAATACAGCCGAAATTAAAAACTGATTTACGCTGCTCTGTTTGGCAGTGTGTGATTTTCCTTGGCATGAGATCTGCAGCCAATTTTTCTGCTTCTTTTCCCGAGCAGAGGTAGGAAAGAGCCGCTTTGAGGAGGACTCTCCGCAGAGCACCCCGGCAAACCCACACCGGGGTGTAATTAACAGCGGGCTGGATTCTACAGGGGTGTACGTGGGTCGCAGCAGAGTCATAAAGGAATGGGAGATCATATTCGTCTCCATGTTTAGTCTTAATTCATAAACCCACAATATTTCTGGGGCAAATTGGTTGCCTCTGCCACCCCTGGGCACAGGGTTTGCTGTGTGTGGCCGTACCGCCGCAGCAGCGACTGCGCATTTGGGGAAACCGGAATCTATGTATAAATACATTTCTTTAAGCATTTCTTTGCCAACCTTGCTATAAATCAGCTGAGGAGCCAGCTCTCTCCTTCTCCCAGCCTCATGTGGTCATTCCCAAAATTTCAGGGATGCAAGCAGGTGCTGTGGTAAGGAGAAAAGCCGCGGCTTTCAGCCTCCTGACTTAATTTACTTCTAACTCCCTCCTTGGAGATGCTGGAGGACACTCTTCCCCACCTGCCCCCGCAGAGCAGAGCACAGCGGCTGCGCAGCACCCAGGAGCATCCTCGCTGCTGTGGGAAGCCGGGATAAATCAACCTCCTTGTGCTGACGGGGCAATAAAACGGGAACATCGCCCAGTACTGTACAGCACCCTTTCAGCCAGACACAAGCAAAATCTCGGTGAGCAAACTCAGGTTTTTGCCTCTTTCATTATCGCCCTTTATTCCGAGATAATCCTATGTGCCAGGATTAGATGGGATGGACTTCTGTCTGCTAGAGACCACCTTTGCAGTGGGCTTTGGTGACGCAGGGGGTATGAGCGCGGAGCTGAGTTAGAGCTTGGCTTGGCTCTGCAGCCTAAAAGCAAGCCAAGAGCCTGGATTTGGAGGTGAACTGTCGTGGTTTAACCCCAGCCGGCAACTAAGAGCACGCAGCTGCTCACTCACTCCCCTCGGTGGGCTGGGGGAGAGAATCGGAAGAGTAAAAGTGAGATGAAACTCATGGGGTGAGACAAAGGCAGTTTAATAAGTAAAGCAAAAGCTGTGCACACAAGCAAAGCAAAGCGAGGAATTCATTATTCCCTGCTTCCCGTGGGCAGGCAGGTGTTCAGCCGTCCCCAGGAGCGCAGGGCTCCAGCACGCATCACGGTGACTTGGGAAGACAAACGCCGTCACCCCCAACGTCCCCCCAGGTGTACACGCTGAGCGCGATGCCACATGGTGTGGAACGTCTCTGTGGTCAGCTGGGGTTGGCTGTGTCCCCCCCCAGCTCCCTGTGCCCCCCGCCTGCTCGCTGGTGGGGCGGTGTGAGGAGCAGGAAAGGGCTTGAGAGCTTAGCGACGACCAAAACCATCAGTGTGTTACCAACACTCTTCTGTTCCCAAATCCAACCCACAGCCCCACGCCAGCTGCCGGCAAGAGAGTCAACCCCATCCCAGCTGAAACAGTGACACGAGTGTGTGTAAAGGTCTCTTTGCCATGGCTTTCTTCTTTCCCACTGGGACCTCAGCAAACAGCCAGCTATAATAGCCTGGTGGAGGATGTCCCTCTCCTGTGCAGCATTCCTGCTTTCTCCACTCCCCATCTCCCCGCTTGCTCCGCCTGGCCGGGCCAGCATGGGGACGTTAATTCCAGCAAATTAATGGTGCGCCTCTCACCCATCTTATGACCCAGGATGACACCGGTGGGAACCGCAGCCGGGGCACGTCCATCGCCTTCATTCATTGCATGGGAGTCGCAATGCCCGATGAACAGGCAGCAGCTCCCCTGGGGGGGATGGAAAAGAAAATTATAAAAAAGAGGCTTTTCTAAAGAAATAGGTTGTGACTTCAGGCTGGCGCTGTTGGAGCGAAAGAGGAGCTCGTCGGCACTGCCGGCGGGGTTTGCACCCGTGCAGGGGCAGGAGGAGCTGCCAGACTTGCTCTTGGGAAGTGCTGCCAGCAGTTTGCCCGTCATCCCTGGCTGCCTGGGGTGCAGATCCGGCTGTTTGCCCAGGCTGCGGAGCTGCTTTAAAAATAACGCCCCGGGGTGGGTGCGCGGGGGCTGCTGGAGGGCAGCATCCATTTTGTCTGCAGCTCCCCGCAGCCCGGCAGCACCGGCTCCGGGAGCAAGAACAGGGGTCGCCAAAAAAGAGGGATGCTCCGAAGATAGAGCACATCAGCAGCTATGAACATGAGGCCTGTGTGCCCCAAAATGGGGCGGTTTCTGGACAGCACGAGAGGTGTCACGGCATGAGGGGGTCACAGGGCTGGCTTGGCTCCCCCAGGTACCCTCCAGACGCCTGCCGCATCCGCACTGACACATTCCACGCGGGGCCGGCAGGAATATTTATGGGCACGAGTGTTTCAAGAAATATCACCAGGGGTTTTTTTAAAGCATTTTTTTTTTTTATAAACAGACCTCTTCTTGGAGATTCCCACCCTGCCTGTGATCCCGGAGAGCACTGACACAGGGAGGGAAAACACGTGCCTCCTGGAAACCCACCCTTTACTGTTCCCAGCCCAGTCAGAAATGGGCAACTGGACATTTATCTCCTTTGACTGGAGCAAAACTGGGTTCTTACACCATCCATCAGGGGAGGATCCCCTCTGGGGAGGCAGCCCCTGGGTGGGTGGGGGTCCTGGTGGTGAGGATGCTTTGGCTGCGGGGAGCAGGGTAGAGCCCCCCTGGCCTCATCCAGCCCCCGGGTTTCCAGAGCTCACCGTGGCAGCGCATGCATCGGTGATCGATACGGGAAAGCCTGAGATAAACTGTATTTTAACTACTTTTTAAAATGTAGCCGAGCAGTTAGAAACAGGGAGAGCCGGTGCTTTGTGGCCGTGCCGCCCCTTCCATGCAGCAAACTCAGGACCTGCTGCAAACCATCAAAAGACATGAAATTAAATGGTATTTGGATGTTGGAAGCATGTACAGCTTTGAACCAGTGACCCGGAGGTGTGGGGTTCTGCGCAGCCCCCTCATCCGTACTCCCCCCCTGCACCCAGGGAAGGAGGAGCTGGGCTTTATGAAGTGCTACGAACAAGTCCCGCGTTTCTCTAGCCAAGAGGCAGGGTTTGGGGTTGCTCTGGCTTCTCCCGGCCCCACCGGAACGGGATCGGTGGGTTGCTGCTCTCCGAAGGGGCCGGGGGACGCCTGTGGGGGGCTCTGGCCACAGGGCAACATAAATCTGCCCTGTCAGGCGTGGCGACGTGTGAGAAATTGCACGCTCCCAGCAAAATATACGGCTCTGGAAGGAAGTAATAAAATATAAACGCTGGAGAGTAGAGGGGCAGTGCTGCCGAAGGGGCTTTTAGGGGGTTCCTTAAATCCTTCTCCAGCTGGTCACCCCACAGCAGCCCCGGCACAGCCCGCGTGGAGCCTGGCACGGCAGAGCCATCCCCACGGAGAGGAGCTCAGAGGGAAGGGCATTATCCTTGGTGAGCCCATGCTGCCGGCACCAGTCCCACACTGGAACCCTCACTGGCACCAGCCACATCTACTTACTTTCTTCTGAGGTTGCTGCAACTCTGAATGTTTCTCCTCAAGACCTGACTGCTTATAAACCCATAACATCCTTCTCTGTGTTTTCACCTCTACCTCCTTAGCCTCTGCACTGTAGCCACACTCTTAATAGCTTCTTTCCCCAAAGTACTTTTTTCTCACAATTGCAAAGAGGAAAGCAGGATTTCTGAAGTTTCATGCTCATGTTTTCATGTGGACTAGGCAAATTAAGATATCACTGTGCATCCTGAGGAATTTCAAGGCCAGGTTGGATGGGCCTTGGAGCATCCTGGTCTAGTGGAAGGTGTCCCTGTCCATAGCAGGGGAGTTGGAACTAAATGGTCTTCAAGGTCCCTTCCAACTCGAACCATTCTATGATTCTGTGATTCATTTCCAGCACCTCTTGTTCTGCCCAGATTTTCACCCCAGGCTCACCTACATAACACATTTCTGCAGCTTTTCCTCATACGCACCCCTGTTATTATTTCACTGCAAAGCTATCTGACAACAAGTCATCAATATCTTCGGAAAAGGAGAATTATTAATGTGGCATTTTTAGCTGAAGCGTTGTGTCTTGACTGTTGCACTCACAATTCTCTGTACACAAGACACCGCTGCCGTACAGGCATCAGAAATGCCCCAGGGCTGAGCATCGTCGGGGTGTCCCACTTGTTCTGTTCAGGAAACAGGACGGAAAGACCACAACTACCTCCTCCTGCATCGCCTGCTCCCTTGGCCTTGACAGGAACACGGGGAACCGCCAGGTTTGGGAGCCACAGCACCCGCTGCCTCCCGAAACACCGGCCCCTGAGCCCAGCTCTGCTGCGGCCAAAGGAAATATTTTGCTTGACTTCAGCGCAGCTGGGGTCGGGACCCAGAGAGGGCGGCTCCCACAAAATCTCTCACTTTCATTTTTATATAAATACATAGTGCTTGAATTGCCAGACATTGTTTAAACATTGGTACCCTTGAATCCTTAATAGTCCTTTCTGTTAAATACAACCATGTTAACATCGCGCTCTCAGGCTGCATTCAAAATACCAGTTTAGCGCCAGTAAATTAGCTCCTTGCTGTAGCATGCTATTGCATAATTTTAAAATGACTGTATGGGTTCCTAAATTGAAAAGGTGATGATCCTCTGAAGATCTACATGTGGCGCGGCAGAGTCTATGCGGCATCACCTTTAAAGGCTCCCCGGGCTGAAGGTCGTTATCAATCGCTGTTTAATCAGCCAAGTCATGCATGCAGGCAAAGGTTAACTGAGCACGGACCGATCCGACTGCCTTTGTCAGCTCCAGACAATTTGTAGCTTAATAAAGCTGCTCTGATTACACTTAACACCTGCTTTAAAATCCAGCCTCATTAATACTGCGCTAATGAAACAGAAGTCTTCTAGCAAGGGCAGAGTCAAAGACAAGGGGTTTGCCTTCAATCAGATGACCTAAATGGCATTTACCCACCAGGCAAGATGTTTGCAAAGCCTATCCAAAGAAAATGGTTGGGAATAATTGCCTATAATATTTTAATTTAATTTTAAAAGCAAACAAACAAACAGATCGTGTTCCTCTTGAATGGCACAGTAGTTTATCAGTTTGTTGGGATGTGTCGTGTGTTTTTTCCGAAGGCTTCTCTGGTTTCAGCCCAACGAATGCTGGCCATGCAGAGCGGGCAGGAGTGGGTGTGGAATAGTGTCAGGCACCCATTCCCTGCTCTCTGACAGGTGTCTATCACGACATCGAACAATAATCAAGCAGAAGATTAGAATTGAATGGAAACGTAGGTTCATAAAATGGTTTGGGTTGGAAGAAACCTTAAAGATCATCTTGTTCTAACCCTGTGCCATGGGCAGGGACACCTGCCACCACACCAGGTTGCTCCAAGCCCCGTCCAACCTGGCCTTGAACCTCCAGGGATGGGGCAGCCACAGCTGCTCTGGGCAACCCCGGCCAGGGGCTCCCCACCCTCACAGCCAGGAATTTCTTCTCAGTATCTCATCTAAATCTCCCCTCTTCCGGTTTAAAACTGTCACCCCTCATTCTGTGGCTCCACTCCCTGATCCCGAGTCCCTCCCCAGCTTTCCTGGAGCCCCTTTCAGACCCTGGCAGGGGCTGGAAGGTCTCCCCGGAGCCTTCTCTTCTCCCAGCTGAACCCCCCCAGCTCTCCCAGCCCGTCCTCCCAGCAGAGGGGCTCCAGCCCTCCCGGCATCTCCGGGGCCTCCTCCGGCCCCGCTCCAACAGCTCCGTGTCCTCCTGCTGTTGGGACCCCCGGAGCTGGACCCAGGATTCCCGGTGGGGTCTCTCCCGAGCGGAGCAGAGGGAGAAAATCCCCTCCCTGTCCGTGCTGGCCACACTGCTCAGGATGCAGCCCAGGATCATGTAAATATAAATATAAAAATAGACATTTATACTCATTTTTCTTTGGAGTTTCCACTTTTCCCTGGATGATAACAGCCAATGATGTTGACCCTACCAGCCCCAAGATTGGCCCCAGGGATGTCCTCTCCCCTGACCCCAGTGCAAACCCCATCCACAGGGTCCAAACAACACAAAATGCATTCCCTCATCCTGTGGGATCCCAGGGAGGCACAACCCCCCCGTGACTCGCACCGCCTCTAGATCCCACTGAAATTTGTTTCACTTGAAGCAAGGAAAGATTGGTGAGCTGCTATTTTCCTTTTGGTGTAGATTATTTGTCTTCATTCTTTATTTCACTTCTGCCTAAATATAATAATCCCTCACAGAGATGGAGATTAAAGCCATGCTGGCAGAGATGCTTCAACATTAACCAGAGAGGCAAGTGAGCAATGCCAGACCTCGAGTAAATCCTCTCCACTTGAGACTTTGAAAACTAGACTAGACAAAATGTTGGTGGAAGCGTTACGGGGAGAATTCCTGCACTTTTTCAGGGTAAGGGTTTGAGTTTCACTCCTTGGAGGAAAAACCTCCTTTTCTCCTCTTTTTAAATGTTCTTCGAGGAAAGCATGTGGCAGTCTTGCATAAAAAGCCAATATAATCTGAGATTTCATCATTTCTATGAGAAGAAACCACTCTGGCTGTGAACGCTGATATTCTGATGGGCAGAAGCTCAAGAGATTTGCAGTTTCCCAGTCCCGTTGTCCACGTTCAAAGGGCAGCACTCTGCTCCTGCATGGGCTGGGAGGAGCTGCCTGTGACTCACCAGGAACTTTGACCATTTGCACAGAAAAAACAGCTCTGAGCTGAGCTAAATCATCTCATTTCGACTTCACTGAATCTGCAGCTGCCCCAAGGACATCCTGGGATGTGTCCTGCTGGGACCACGGGAGCAAACCCAGTCTTGAACCTGCAGGGATTCTTCTGGGGTGTTGGAGACCAGGTTATTCAAACCCTTGTGGGATTTCTGTGGGGAACAGCAATTCCTAACACTAAACATTCAAATATTGGTAAATGACATTAAATAAAGGGAAAGCCCATTTCTCGGACAGCTCTTCCATGTGCTTTCTTTCCGGCTTTCTGCTGGGCACTTGCACAATGGTGTTACCACGTATGTCCTTGTGCTCCCACCACTTGTGTGCTGTTATTCACCGCTTGCATCCTTTGAGCAGTCCTTATAACAGATGCTCGGTGTTCAAAACCCCACAGAGTTGTCTAACAGAAATTATCGGGACATCTTTCTTTGTCTCCTCTTCTTTCCAGCTCCAATCCCCTCTGGTAACGGCCAGTTTTACAGCTATTAATATGTAGAAGTAACCCTTAAATTAGAAGATCCTCTGACAGGCAGCTGCAAAGCAAAGGATTTTCTTAATCCGGTAATAGGAGTGGTGTTGGCTGGAGACGTCCAGCAATTTCGTCATTAGCTAAAAGAGAGAGATCCTGCTATGGGAAAACTCACACGGACATTTTCTTCACCAAACTACTTTGTCCTACCATAATTCACATTTAAAATTAGTCTTCAAGGCTCTTCTGCCCCTTGCTGGTGCAGGATCCGGACAGCACTGAGTGAGAGCCTCTGCCCCACCGAGTCAGAAGAGGGAAGTGATGCTCAAACCAGGAACCGTCGGCACGTTTGAGGGTCTGTTACCGGCAAAGGGAGACTTGGCCTTGAGCAAGACACGGAGCAACTCGCAGAGTTAATAATATATTGTGCAAAATAAAAAATGCATCAAAAAAGAAACTAGACTGAAGAGATGCAGCACAGGGTGCGCTGGTGCAAAGCTCAGCCCGGAGAAGGGTGATCCTGCCTTGGAAGCCAGATCCAGCCTTTCAGCATCTGGGGCTGCTCAGAGATGAATCACGAAGCTGCGTTTGTTTTGTGAAAGCCCAAGAAGTAAACTGAGCGGTGGCACGCACGTGTCTCCCAGGGACACAGTTTTCCACCAAAATTTGTCCTGCCAGAGAATATGGGCTGGGCTGTGAGGAAGGGAGGCCTGGAGGGTCCCATGCATGGGTGAAGGTCCCAGGCTGGCCACTCATGCCAGCTCGCTCCTCCTGGCGTGAGCAGCAGAGCCTGTAACCATCCCTGTGAACATTGCCGGGGATGGAGGGGACTCCTGTCAGCCTTTGCCCTCCTCCTCCACTTTTCTGTTTCTTGAAGAACTGTTTCATCCTCTTGTTCTTCCCCACAAAGCTAGCCTGATTGTCTTCTCCTCCTCTGGGTCCTTCAGGTGATGTACATTGAAGGGAGTGAGAAATCACGACGGCGTTCCTCAAAGGGGGACAGCATCTCTTGGGTGTCTCTGCGGCAAGAACAATGAAGCAGGAAGCTTTGCAGGCTTGAAAAACGGGAGAAAACATCTTTCAATCCAGAAACCAGTGGGTATTAAATCCAAATGCACGTCCGTAATGAATTCCTCTTGGAGCGCGTTGGATGAGAGGATAAGTAGATGCAAAGTGGGGATGATATTCTGGCAGCCACGTGCAGCTCATTAAATCGATTGGCGGGAGCCGGCATGTTTCATGCAAAGAAGTTTAATTTCTGTTTGGGCAGACAGATGCTCCGAGGTATCTCAGCGTGCCACAGACTGTGCTCATACTCTTGGCTTATCCAAAACAAGCGTGGATGTGAGTCAGCGGTGACTCAGACATTGAGATGCTGGGGTTTTTACAGCTATCTTACAAGGAAAATAGAGAAAAGACGTTTGAATGCTTAATAAGAGTTGCCAAATACCTGTGAATCTTAGCTAGGATAATTTAAAATGTATATATGCAAGCTGTATACTCTATTTTGTGTCTGCATAAACCACTGTGAAGATATTGGCGTGACAGCTCAAGGTATGAGCTGGATTAGCCGAATTACTGTAACACTGGAACATATTTCTTGAAGCCCTCTTGTTGTTTGTCAATGAGGTTTTAATAATAACCCAAGTTTGAGTAAAACTAAACATTTTGATAGGTTTTTCCATCCCAAATAACCTGACAGTGTCCAAACAGCTCCTACTAAATTTTTCCAGGCTAATTCACCTCTGTCCGTGGACAACTGTAGCCACCAGAAACTGGCCTGGGAAATTTAATTCACAATTTAAATGTTTATAATGGTCACCGAAAATAAAGTTTAACTATGTGCTCTGCTCAAGTTGCACATACTCTGTTGACAAACGGTGTTTAAAAGACACCGCTAGTCAGATTTAGCAACAGCTAGGATGGAGAGCGTGGCATTTAATTTGCATTTTAGGAGATGAAACGGGGTGCCGAGTGTGTTGCGGGCACTGCAGCGGTGCTTAACTGAGCGCAGCTGAAAACCTGGCCTTTGGCAAGCCCAGAGAGCCTGAAGAAGTGCAAGAGGTGACACACACGAGCAGCAAGAGGTGATGTACACAAAGTCATCCCTGGAAAAGGGCTCCTGAGCCCCGCTGCCTCCCCCTGCCTTCCTACGGGGCAGTCCAACTCCCCAGGCTTTGTTGTTTCGTTGGGGTTTTTTTAAGACAACAAAAATGGGATGCTGAAAATACACGAGCTTTACTTTGCAAACTCCAGCAGATGTTTTGCTAAGCTGAGCTCAGCTGCACCAGTCGTGCTCTGCGAAGCACGAGCTGGGGAGATGATACGACCCACACCAGCGATGCACCATGGCCATAAAAATAATAAGAGCCGTAGCCTGTAGCAGCTGGATGTAAATTCCTGCCGTGTGGTGGCTCCTGCCACGTACTGATTAGAAATGTATGAACCTTTGCTATGCACGCTTGGGTAAATTATTGTCTTTTTGGCAGCAACACTTCCAAACTTAACCTCCAGCTTTCCCACCACCAGCTGGGACTATTGCTGAAATTCAGGGCAGGGATATGATGCAAAAACCCAGGGTTCTTGCCCCAAACCCACAGCCCAGCCCCACGGAGAGCTTTTGGGAACACCACATAGGAAACCATCATCGGGGATAAACTGAGTTTTCCTCTGCAGAAATTTCTGGCCTCTGAGTGCTGCGGAGAATTGCAAGGGCTGCACATGGTGTTATTGGGGCACATTATCCCTGCGGGAAGGTTGGAATTATTTTTGTCAGATTGTTTCAGCCTGTTCATTACCTTTAGTGAATTTTCAGGAATATTTATGATGCTGCTGAGCGGAACTGTAGTAGCTCTTGGTTTGTGCATCCAGAAATAGTATATAAAGTAACAAATGAAATTGTAAGCTAACGCTGCTTTTGTTAACTAGGGTTGTATTATTTCTGTAAAATGTTTTTATTCTATTTTTGCCTTCAAATGGAAGTGTTTGTTTTCTGTTTCGTGTTACTCTTCTATATCATTCTATTTCGTCATGATGTTTGAAATATGCATGCACGACTGCTGCTGTGATTTCCACCTTGAATGAGCTTTTTATTGGACTTCTCCTCTCAAGTGTTGTTAAATCACCACAAATTGGAGTCTTCAAAGTACTTGGCCAGAAAATAGATTGAATCATTTATTCAAAAGACTTCCTAAAGAGAAGGATTATTTCCTTTTTTCAGCAGAGCCTCTGGTTTACACATGACCTCGAGCTCAAGAAAACAGATCTCCAGAGATGTCTTGTTTTTAGACAGGGGTCTGGTAGTCTGAAGAATGCAAAAATATTCTTCATGTAGCAGAGCAGGAGGGATTGATATGTAGATGTTGATGCTACCCAGGCCATGAAAGCCCGAGTGAAGAGCTTTATTTTTTTCTCCTTTCAATTCTTGTGATTCCTCTTCTCAAGGGCAAAATCTTTAAATGCAAGCAAATAGCTGTCATCATCTTCTTGTTAAAAACCAATTGCGTCTGAAAACACGCAAGAAAAGAGATTTTAAGGATAAAATTTAAAATTGGAACAGGTTATATGCAAGGTGCTGATAACCTCATGCCGCATTGTGCCACTCAAGGCACCCCCATAGTGCCTCCCTTTATCGCTTTTCCATGAATAGATAAATCTTTCTGAACAAATACGGAATTAAACGAGTGTTGTAGCTGGTTGTGAGTTCAAGAAACTGTCTGAATGTACTCGCACAGAAGATGTTTGAAAGGAACATTTTCTTGGATTGTTTCCTTGAAACTATCTGAATAGAAGTCTTTGTGCTGCTGAACAAGTCTTCATAAGATCACATTAATTTGGGGGTTTCGAAAGCTCAGCTGACTGCAGCAAAGCAACAAGAGCTGCTCACCACGCAATGAAACGCCTGTGCCCATTTGTAAACTCCTCATGAACAATGACACATACGTCTCTATTTACTATTGAATCAGGAGCATCAGGCACCCTTATTCCTAATAAATTAAAACCAACCAGAGGTGGACAGCTTCCCGAAGGCTTTATCTCCACTGAGGGGTGAGCAGGTCAAAATCCGTGTGCGGAGGGTTCTTCCAAAACATATGGTTTCACGAAAAGCAAAGATTTCTCCTGGGAAAATATCAGTTCCAACCTAATACTTATGTATTTTTTCCTGCAGGAGATGTCAACACAGCCATTTTTACTTAGCTTTTATATGAAATGTCATGCTGTTGCAGTCGTACAAAACTGGAGTCTGAGGACATGTAAGAAGTGTCATTTGTGGACGATGAGGAGAAGAACCAGCAAAATGAGGAGGATGCTGCACACACTCACTGCCCTAATGATTCCAGAAAAGGTCTGACAGTTTCATGTGGACAGTTGGTGGGAACCAGCTTGAGGGTTGCAGGTGGACATTTGGTGGAAACCAGGCAGAGAGTTGCAGGTGGACAGCTGGTGGCATTCCTGTTGCTCAGCACCCTGCCCAGCTGTGTTTCGTCATTGGGAGAGGGCTTTTGGGGAGCCATCTGGAGCTTCTGGAGCGTGTCCAGAGAAGGGCAATGGAGCTGGTGAGGGGTCTGGAGCCCAAATCTCCTGAGGAGTGGCTGAGGGAACTGGGGTTGTTCCGCCTGGAGAAGAGGAGGCTGAGGGGAGACCTTCTCACTCTCTACAACTCCCTGAAAGGAGGTTATAGCCAGGTGGGGTCAATCTCTTCTCCCAAGGAACAAGCGACAGGATGAGAAGAAATGGCCTCAAGTTGTTGCAGGAGAGGTTTAGGATGGATATTAGGAAAAAAATTCTTCATCAAAAGGGTTATCAGGAATCAGCACAGCTGCCCAGGTCAGTGGTGGAGTCGTCATCCCTGAAGGTATTTCCCAGCTGGGCAGACGTGGTGCTGAGGGACATGGGTTAGGGGTGGGTTTGTCAGTGTTGGGTTGATGGTTGGACTCCATGATCTTAAAGGTCCCCTCCAACCTAGATGATTCTATGATTTTATGATTCTGTGATTCTATGATTGTACATTTCTATCTCCTGTCCTCCAAGGCAGAATGCCAGAGGTGATGCAGTCCTTCTTGTGCCCAGTGCACCTTCACACCCCCATGCCAATGCTCTATTCTGCAGTGGAAAAGTCTAATTTAAAGTTCTAAATTATTTGATTTGTCTGCTTTAATATTATGGCTCTCCTTGCCATGTGGGCTAGGGGAGTGTAGATATCGTTCACAGCCTTCTTAGACTCTGGCTAAAATGCACCAACATTATTTGCTGTTAAGGACAGTTAACATTGAACTCCACAAGCTGACATCACGTAAGAACACATCAGCATCTTTTTCTTAAGTTTCCATGTTATTTCTTTCCATTAAGTCTTGAAGGCCAGGTCTAAAAATCTTTTTTCCTTTATCTTATACAGACATCCTCTTTGTGCAAGTACCAGAAACATATAAATGCAGATTATTTCTCCCTGTGGTGGGAATTAGTAAAATTAGTTAAAAAAATATACTGAACATGATGTGTGGTGCAGCATCTCTATTCACTGTATGTACTTATGCACTTAGGAAAAAAAAAAATTATTAGGGGGTTGTATAGACCAATGGGATTATAAACCCCTTTACACTAATAAAATTGTTATTACACTAATAAAATGGTGGGCATCAGTATGCTGGAAACACAGGAGATTGTGGCATTGCTTGGGTTGACTTTTGGTGGCACATCAAGATATTATTATTACAGTTGCACTTTGCACTGTTCTCCAGGAGTCTCTTGCCACTAAAAAATCAGTTTTCTCCAGCCTGTGATTTAGCTGGGGACAAGTGCTAGTCTTCTTCTGGAAGAGCAAACAGAGGTGCTCACGTAAGTGCTTCATAGAATCACAGAACCACTGAGGCAAGGACCTCTGGAGATCATCTGGTCCAACCCCCCTGCCAGAGCAGATCCACCTACAGCAGGTGGCACAGGATGGCGTCCAGGTGGGTTGAGAATGTCTCCAGAGTGGGAGACTCCACCAGTTCTCTGGGAAGATTGTGCCAGTGCTCTGCCACCCTCAAAGGAAAGAAGTTCCTCCTCATTTTCAGATGGAGCTTCCCATGCTCCAGTTTGTGCCCGTTCCCTCTTGCCCCGTCACTGGGCACCACTGAAAAAAGCCTGGCCCCCTCCTCCCAGCACCCTCCCTTTAAGTATTTATAAGCCTTGATGAGATGTCCCCTCAGTCTTCCCTTCTCTAGACTAAAATGACCCAAATCCCTCAGCCTTTCCTCTTAAGAAAGATGTTCCAGCCCCCTAATCATCTTTTTCCTGATATGGAGATTGCGGGTCAGAGTTAGACCTTGTTGGAAGTGGAAGGGAAGTGGCTTTCCCACTGCCAGATCCGTGCTATCTTTAGCTTCTACTGGTCTTCGATGTATTTAAGGCCAAGAAGCTGTGAGTGTTTAATGCTCAGACTAAACATGCCTCTGTGTATACCACAATTGGGCAAATAATTGTTTGCATCTCTCAGAAAATTAATTTCAAGACAAATAGGACAATTTTTAAAGTGAAAGCTATTTAGCTACTGCCCTACTTTATATTAAAGGCAGTTGAGCTATTTCACCAGAGCTCGGAGTGACTTAGCTGTAGTCGGGGCTGTTGCAAAGGCCCTTTCTCATTCATCTTAGTACAGCTTGGATGGTCTATTAAAGGAAAAAAGAGGCATATTTTGCAAAATTTTGGCTTAGACTTATGACACCCATTTTACTCACACTCACATTTCAAACTCACCAGGAGCAAACAGCAATTTTTCTAGTGCTGTTAGAAAGTTCAGATCTGCTTCCACATCCTTTCAGACTCCTTATCCTACTGTAATTAATTAAGGGCTGATTAACTGTTATGTCTTTTATTGTCTCTCTGTCCCGGCTGCAGTCAGGAGACGCATCTGGGGTGGTGCAGTCGGCGTCGTCGCGGCTGGGCATCAAGCCGCTGTCACCACGGGAGGTCCCACCACGTCGTCTTCTTGGGGTGGCCTTTCAGCTGACCCCCATGAGGACCCTGCTCACCTCCACCACAATTTGAAATCTTTTGGGGGGGTCCGCGAGCCCTCCTCCCTGCCGAAGAGGACCTGAGCAGAACTAGGAGAGAGCACCCCTGAGAGCCACCCGCTTCTCTATCTGTGGGGTAAAGAGGTGTGGACATACCAAAAAATGTGTTGGTTTTTTTTTTTTGAAAAAAGAAAAAAAATATGTTATATTTAGAATTTGTTGGTCAGAAGCAGCTTTATCTCACCCAGGTAAACACAAAACTGGTTTGCCAATGTGGTTACGGAGAGATGCCAGGGATGAAAGTTGTGGTCCTCTCACCTGACCTCTTCCAGGGGAAGAGTGACAAACCTTGCCCAGTAAATTTAGCATCGTGCTTACAATGTTGGTTTGGGCTACAGACATCTCTTCTACGACAGAACCGAGCGTGGCTTGGACAAAATCAGTAGAGAATTGACCCAGGGTCTCAAGTCACATGTGTCACCGGTAACCTGACCGTGCCCAGCTTCCAACTCCAGCCATCGGACTCCGTTATTCCTGCTACCAAACCTCTGCAGGAGGAAACCCCGCATGCAGTATCCCTTCCAAATCCAACAGGGACCGCAATGGTCCTTATCCAGCAAAGGCTTTTCTTGAGGTTTGGCAGCCAGCAAATAAAACCAATAAAAAAACCCAAGGGGTTTACCAGGTTGTGGGAGGGAATCAGTGACCTTTGTTATGTGGCCCCCTGTAAACGCCTCTCCCGGTTCTGCGAACCCCAGGGTCAAACTGAGGGTTTTAAGGAAGTTTAAAAGAAAGGATACAGCATCCAGGATGGGTAATTTTTAATGCATTGGGGTCGTTCGGAGACAAATTTGTGTAATGAGCGCACTAGAAATGGAAAGAAGAGATTAAAGCCCTGTTTGTCATGTACAGAAGTGCTTATCAGCCCTTCCCAGCTGAGCCCAGCTCAGATTAAAAATGATCTGAGAGAACAGGGGCTGACTGCAACCACGGGTCTTCCCTTCCAGGCTAATTATAAAGTGCATATTAAACACGAGGCCGACGATGGAGCAGCTGCAAAGGTCTTTATCTATATTAAGAGACTGTCCACCTACATAATAGGAATAATTATTAAGAAAGGAAACTCAAAAAGGAAATTGCACATAATGGCACATTATACATTTCCCTAATCCCACGCCTCTCTCTACCAGCACACGCTGCGGGGACGCTTTGGTTTGCAACTTGGGGAGATTCTGCGGGGCTCATTCGGCCTCACCGGGAGCTCCTTGGGGCTGCATCCCTGCTTCTCTGCTCCTGCCAGCAACCCAGGAGGAAGAACTCCTCTTTGCAATACTGTTTGCCAGCTTTTCTATTATTTTCATGGGAGGCGTTCCTAGCAAAAATCAGAAAATAGGGCTTGAGCGGTTTTTTTTGGCTCAATTTTTAAGAGATCCTTCAAGACAGAGCGCTGAAGGGCAGCACACAGCCAGCTCTGTGCATCCCCTGGGCCCTGCAGTTCAGAGCAGCCGATCTGTCCAAAGGGACACTAAAAACTGAAGCCTGTAATTAATGATAAATTAATGTATTACCCTCTCAATCCTAGAAGACTTTACCAGCTCTGGACAATCAACGGAGAGAAAGATGTTAAAATACAGTGAAAGTAAAAGCCTGCTGGAGATGAGAGACCTACACACCTTTCTTTTCTACCTGTTTTAGGAATTTTTGGAGCCTGCTGGCTCCAGGTGTGCCTGTCCAAGGGGCTGCACGCACGTGGGTTGGGATGCTGCTGGTTTCTAAGTTTGGGCGCCGCTGCACCCACTGTCTGTGTTAAGGAGCCCTATTGATGTGAGAAGGTCCGAGTGTCCTGGTTCACACCTGTGTTTGCCCCCACACGACACAAGGACCAGACGAGTTCAATCTTGGCGATGTTTTTGGGTACAGGTTTCAGAAAGGGCAACAGGCATAATCTGCAAGAACAAGCAAAAGAGGGTCTTGTAGGGTAAAAATTAATTTCTGCTGTGTTGCACCAGCGATCAGATTTGTTTGGAGGCAAACGTGTTTCCTAATGGTGCTGTTCAGCTGCCCTCCATCATCTGGGGGACAGCAGATGGAAGAAGGATGAATTACACGTTGACGTGGGCATGTCACCATGTTCTGCAGAGGAACTGGAGATGGACTGGGGTTTTCCCAGGTCTGGCTCTGCCGAGTTCCCGTCTTCTATGGCTTGAGAAACCCACAACAGGAAAACCCACAATCAGGAAAAAACAAGGAAACCTGGGGGCTGAAATATAAACAGCTTTAATAGAATAAGACTAAATAAATAGCATTAATAATACTGAAGAACCAGTATTGATCCCGAAACCAATATAAAACACATGAGGGTTACGCTCAGCCCGTTCTATCCGTAGGCAGCCGTGCACTCCCTGCAGGGGACAGACAACGTGGGACACTGCGAGCGCCGTGGCTTCGGGAGGAAGGGAAGGGCTCAGGGCTCTGGCACTGGGTCAAGGAGTTCTCTGGATGGCAGCCACTAAGGGAGAGAGAGAACTCCACAGCAAACCTTCTAATTTATATTGAGTGTGCTGTTCATGGTATGACATAACCCTGTTGGCAGCCTGGGACAAGTGCCCGGGTCTCGCTCCTCCTCATTCCCGCACCTGGTGAGCTCCAAAACATCCAGACCTTGAAACCCACCCACCTTGGCTGGCTGTGGAGTCAGTATTGTCACAAATTCAGACACTGGAATCTTCTAAAAATGCAGTTTTCCCAAGCATTAGAAGAAAAATTAGTCCTGCGTCGCTCAAACCAGGGCACCATCTCCATCCCATCTGCAGGACCCCAACTGTTTTTGCCCAGATGTCTTTGCCACAGATCTCCCCCTTCCCAACCAGTTGGATGTGAAGGTCCACATTTGCCTTCACTCTCTTCCCCATGGTGTAAATCAGGACCGGGGAAGGGAGGAGAGCGGAGGTGGGGAGGGCAGCAGAGCCCTGACGGACGCAGGAATTATTGCACGGCTCTGCACTTCATCCTGCCAGCTTTGCCTCCTTATATGGGGTGTGGTGGGGGCTGAGCCACCGAGGAAAACGTTTTGGCATCTTTAGCTTCTCCTTCTTCATGATCCGCCTGGGTTTACATTCCTGTGGGGCTGCTCAGCAGAGCCCCATCCTTCATAGCCCTGATTTCGCACAAAACCAGGGCAGCGAGGGGCTCCGGACCCCCCGTGAAAGGTGGAGGGTACCCTGGGGAGCCCCAGCTCAGCTGCAGTGGGGCAGTTTCCCAGGGATGGTGTCTGCTCAGGGAGGCTTTCCCCAGGTGGCCGCAAAAAGAATGGCTCATTTCCCTAAAGCAAAGGGTAAAAAAACGTTGTTTTGTTCCCATGAAAAAATCAAAACAGCCCACCAGTGAGACGCGGCTGTGGGAGCAGGCAGCGCTCCCACCACAGAAGCCCACTCACTCTGTCCAGGAAGCCGCTGAGGCCAGGTTTCCTGCTGGCTTCTCCATGGATGTAAAGGAGGATGGTCCATTCCTCCAGCCCAAGCTGGGACATGAACACCCTCCAGGCACAGATCCCAACCATCAACGTGCTTGGGTGACTTTTGGGCACCCCGTGCCCAGGGTGTTCCCATCCCTCGGCTGGACAATGCAGGGATGGATGGACAGTGTTTGCTCTTATCAGCACCCTCAAATACCTCAGGGGTTTTGGACCCTGTGGACAACAAAAAGCAGCCCAGGCGGCCACCATTTCTTCCTACTGCCAAAGCAATTTAAAGAAATTCAAGTTGTCCCATGTAAGACGTAGGGCAGCATGGGCATTGCAGGATGAACATTTAAAGAAATGGCTCTGGGGACTTTATTTGCAGTCCCTGGCCATTGCTGCATCACACCAGTGTGTTTTGAGTGCCACCAAACTCTCAGCTGAGGCTGTCCCAGAGCCATACCTGGTAGCATCCCCATCCCACGTGTGGCTGATGCTGCCTCCAGGGCCCGTGTCCCGTTATCGACGTAAGGGTATCCATAGAGAGAAGCCCAGAGCCCATGCGGAGAGCTTTTTACAAGCACAATTCTGACTTTTGAATACAGCTCTGCGCTGTAAATTATTAGGCTTGAAAAGCCCAGGGGCTGCAAGTGATGTTCATCACCAGCCTCATTATTGCACTGATTTATTTGAGCCGCTGCACAGTACCGGCTCCTACAGACCGCTGCACCGAGGGCATTCTTTTTGAGGGACAAACCAGTTGTCCCCATCACAAGGTGTGCAAATAGCTGTCTCTTTTGGTCATACCCTACACGGTAGGATTCACCCCCAAATCATTCCTGAACCCTAGAAAATATGCTTTTACCTGAACCATAAAACATGTTACTAGCCTACAAACTGTGGCTGTACTGATTCTTCAATCCTGAGTGTTGACAGTCCAAAAATAGGGTAAAACCGGACAACTGATGGGGGAGCACAGGGATGGGAACTCAGAATTCTTTAAAAGCAAAATTGCCAAATTCCCTTTCTAAGTTGAAAATAACTTATTCCTGCTCCTACGTGGGGCACAGATGCACCTTGACTTCCACTGGCCCATGTACCTACACATACGTGTTTTGACCATAGATAATACAGAATAATAATAATAAAAAATTATGTAACATATATCAAAGTACACATTTAGCTTTTTATTTAAGTGTTTTTGATTTATCCCCCCACCCCTGTATTCCCTACACTGAGAAAAATCTTGCTACCAAGGGGAAAGCCAGAATTTTCCCAGCTTCCCCAAAAAAAAACAGATCACACACACACTGTTGTATGTTCACGTAAAATAGAAAAGCTTTCCGAAGGAAGCAGAAAAAATGCCACCTAAGTGGTGACCCTGCTCAGCATCAGCACAGAGGCTGCCTTGCCCAGCACCACTGTTGCTTTGTGAGGTCCAGCCCTTACACACAAGAGGGTAAAAAACCACATGAAATGTTCTATAACATCCTTTATTTCTAATGTTTCAGTAAAACCAGCCCACCAACCTGACTCGTACGGCACAGCTCATAGGTCTTGACTCAACACCAGCATTTGCAGGGCTCTGATTTTGCTAGAAATGTTTTATTCGGAGAAGAAAGAGCCTTTTCTACCCACCTCCTGGAGCATCAGCCTATCGCTGAAGTGTTCTGAGGACACCGTTCCTCATCCCCAGTTACCCCCATAGCATCGAAACCATAGTGTGCAGCCCCCCAGCATGCCCCGGTCCCAAAGCTACAAAGGGGCTGGGAAGGGCCAGGACCAGGAGAAGGGCTGCAGCACTGTCCTCTTTGCTCCCCTTCTCCCACCAGTGCTTAAAAAACAACGGATTACCAGCAAAACAGAAAAAATAATAATAAAAAAATCAGGTTGCATGAGCAAACTCCAACCACCACTCCTATCTGATGTGGATGTCGCCAAGAGGAAACTTGCTTGGGTTTGCAAAAGCTGCGAGAGAGGGAACTGGCCTAAAACTGCAATATTTATACAGTCTTGTTCATATATCCTCTGCTGAAACCAGACCAAGCCTAAGGGGATTTTCTTGGCAGACCCTGTATTGCAAATGGCAGATTTATTGGCGCGGAGTGAAGCAATCCCAGGCTATCAGTGCCTGCATAGTATCTCCGGCGTGAATTGAAAACAAAGATTTGATTGTCTCTGTTTATCTGAAATGATTTATAAAACAGTTCTTCGCTTGGAGCTGGGGGAAGAAAAACATTTGTGTTCTTATCTGAGATCTCTTTTTTCTTTTTTTTCTTTTTTTTTTTTTTTTTAAAGGAAAAAAATGTGGCATGGTTGAATGGAGTATCAAGGCAGCGCTGGCTGTTGTCCCCCGTCCCCGTGCCCACAGGTGGGGAGTCTCCAGCCTGGCCAGGCTCCGCACCCAGCATTTCCACCCACGTCACATTTGGAGATGCCAAACCATCTCTGATCCACAACCTGCTGCAATTAGTGAGAAGTTTCCTAATGAGCTCGTTACGCTGCGGAGCACAGCCCTGGTGCAACAGCACCGGCACCCAGGCGGGCAGGAGGAGACGGGGTTACGCGGGAGGGACGTGGAGGCACTTTGCAAAATGGAAATATTCCTCTGCTTTTTCTCACCAAAATGGGAAATTAGATTCAAGTATGATCCAGTGCGGTCTCATCACCAGTCGAGTGTGGCTTTGGTGTCTCTGGGCAGCTGCTCCGGCGTGGCTTTGAGGGGTCTCAGCACACCTGGGTGGCTTTGGCAAACAATAGTCTGTGGGCCAAAGGCTGGAAAACCCAGCGGGAAAGGAAATTACAGCATTCACGCCAAGGAGGGTTAAAATAACTTGCTAGCAGCAAACATCCTGGAGCCCCTGCACGTGGAAGAATGTGTAATTGTCTGTAAGGGGAATTGTTCTCAGGTTGGAATAAATGAAGCTGGTGCCCGCAATGGGCTCACCTGGCCGGGCTCTGCCGGTGCCAGCGGCAACGCACCCGGGCAGCACAAAACGCCGAGAGGAGTTGGCAAGAGCGGGAGGTGAATTATTAACACACAGACGATAATGTTCACTCTCAGCTGGGAGAAGATTGCTGTTTGTTTTCTCTGAGCACAGGCTGGTGAGAATATTTATTCCTTTATTTATTTATGGTCCACAAACCTTAGACCTGTGACGCATCCGACAGGCAGCCGGCAGCCCCAGGAGGTTCATCGCAGGGTCGCTGGTCCTACAGCCATACCTCCTGCATGGGCTGCCCTCCCTATTCCTGCACCATCTCCACGCCACCTTACCATTGAGTTTACACTTCGAAAAGCAGATGACAGAGGTTAATTAGGTAAAAGGCTATTAATCCTGGTGATTAGCTATTGAGGAACATGCATGGAAGCCCCACCATGCAGCCCCAAGGCTTTGAATCGGGCCATGAATTTGGAATTCAGGTGAAACCTGTGAAGGTTTGCACAAGGAAGAGTGATGGAAATGTTGGCTGTGCTGCAGCACAGCCTCCCTATGTCCCTCCAGTGTCAGCCCCTGCGGTTTCACAATGGTGTTCCTCAGCCTTCCTCAGACAAGCGCAGTTCCCAGCAGGTGACCTGCAGCCGCTCATCTCTCCTTGCCTGGATCTGGTCTCAAAACAGGATTTAATGCACTGGCCCGGCTTAACATCACTGCAAAAAAAAAAAAAAAAAAAAGGTGTCTCTGTGGCAGACTTGCTTGCAGGGTGCACCTAGCAGATTTATACCTGTTAACCCCAGGCCCATCCCCTCGCCCTGGCACTGGTCACGTCCTTCAAAATTGCTCTTTATTGTCCATGCAGAGCTCCAAAAGCGAAACACAACATTTTAACAGAAGTCCAGAACGGCTGAGGAGCAGCCAGCGCTGCCCTGGGCAGGCGAAAGCCTGGTGAACAGGCCAACCCTTTCTGCCAGGGTCATGCATCTTCTCCCCAGCTCCCATGGGGCACTGGGTCATCGTCACAACCCTGGCCAGGGCAGGCATGGATGGTCAGAATGTGCTTCGTTCCTCCAGCGAGAAGCTCCACACCTGGGGAAGGGAGGATTAGTCGCTCCTTCCTTCCTTTCTTCTGTCCTGGTTTGAGGAGCAGGAGAGAGAACAGCTGTCGTTCTGCCTGACTTGGACCAGTCCAACCCAAACCACAACACCTTCCTTCCTTCCTTCCTTCCTTCCCTCCTTCCTTCCTTCCTTCCTTCCTTCCTTCCCTCCTTCCTTCCTTCCTTCCTTCCTTCCTCCCAGGGGGTGAACTAAAGGCTACTTTTGGGCTTTTGCTGTGCTCTCACAGCCACAGATGCTTCTGCCATTGCAGTAGAGCAAAACTCACATTGCTTAAAACGTCCTTGTCCCTCCAGAGGGGCTGCCAGTGATGTCCCCAGGGCATGCACCCTGCTGGGTCCCCATCCCACCACAGAGCTGGCAGCTGGTGGGGAGGGATGGACACCCTGGGGACGCCACTGTCAGACCCCCAGAGGGACGAGGACATTTTAAGCAATGCAACTTTTTCTCTAGTGCAACGCCAGGAGCATCTGCAGGATATTGCACCTTTCAGGTCTCTGCAGTGTGCCCATGACCCTGCTGTGTAAGGTCAGGAGGTGATCCTTGACCAGGAGGTGGCCCTTGATGGTCTTTCTTTGGACCACACGGAAGGGCCTGGAGCACAAGTCTTCTAAGGGGTGGTTGAGGGAAGTAACAGGCGATGGGACAAGAGGAAATGGCCTCAAGTTGCACCAGGGGAGGTTTAGATGGGATATTAGGAAACATTTCTTCACCCAAAGGCTTATCAATCATTGGCACAGGCTGCCCAGGGCAGTGGTGAAATCACCATCCCTGGAGGTATTTAAATGCCGAGCAGACGTGGTGCTGAGAGACATGGGTTAGCGTTGGACTTGGCAGTGTTGGGTTGATGGTTGAACTCCATGATCTTAAAGGTCTTTTCCAGCCTGAATGATTCCACAATCTTGATGTTTTCTTTGGTGCAATTTTGCATGATGAAAACAGTTAACAGATGCCAGGAAGTTCCTGAATGCGTCGAGGAAGAACGGCTGTTTTGCAGCAGTGTCCTGGCCAGCGGCTGAAGCTTCATGTAACACCGTGCTCACTCCAGCAAGATTTAGCTAATGGAAGGCTGAAGCCCCATTCCAGCTGGGGGGGGGCGGGATTTGAGGTAGCAAAACAATGTGAAATGCGTTAGTGGATGGAGGTTTATTTGTTTTTTAGGTGGTACCAGGTTTGAACCTGTCATTCTTTCCCAGCTAATGAAAGGTGAGAAATACCATGTGTTTCTTCATAAAAGCAAGGCATTTGCCAGAAACTGAATAAATCTCATTAAAAGCACAGATGTGAATAGGCTGAGTGTATGGAGCCCTTTGTGCTGCATTTGCTCAAGCGCTTATTTCTGTACTTTTTCCAGTCCCATGCTACTCCTACTTTTAAAATACCCTTCCAAAATGCCTCCTTCTGCCCACCCCACAGAAAGCAGACGCTTTCTATGAATTAATTAGCACCATGTCAATTCTGAAAATGAATTACCAGTGCAAATTATTATCTACCCTGATTCACTGTAGCCGCATTCAATTACACTCAAGCATCCTTTTGTTGCCTTATGAGAAAAGTCCATTTTCCTGATCGATCCTGAGTAATAACTTCCTTTTTGGATATATTTCTTTTTGAAAAAGAACTAAAGAACTTTGGCAGTCTGCTCCCAGCTCTCCTTGGCGTGGTCTTGAGGCAGGGACAAGTGATAAAGCCAAGTCCTCAGCCCATCCTTGTGCTGCAGAGGCTTGAGAGGAGTCATGGGTAGGGTAAAGCTGCTCCAAACGTCTCCCCAGCATCCTAAAAGAATTGATATTCAGTGCAGAAAAACACAGGAAAAGAATGTCAGGAATGGTTCAAATAAAAACAGTACTGAAAACATGAGGTACTTAAAAGCCATGTTTTCCTTCAGACTGCATTCACTCGTCATAAAATGTTGGTTTCTGAAGTGGGCCAGTTCTTTAATGAAAAGCAGCCAAAATGCCAACTCCTGGAAATGTGGGAAGCGCGAGGTGGTGCAGAGCCATGTCAAGGGAGAGTGGCGAAAGCCAAGTCTGACTTCAGGGCTGGCAAAACCCTCCACGTCCTTCAAACCCAAATGAGTGGGTGCGTATAACTCCTTCCTGTGCTCCTGCAGGGGAATCACACACCCTGAGCACAGCTCTTTCCCTCTACTTGTGCTCCTGCTCAGGGATGCTCCGGAGCACCCCCATAAAATACACACAGAGGCATATTTACATATAAATGGCCTGAAATAGGACATTTATCCCAATATAACCACTTGAGCACATCACGATTTCCTTCGTGTCACTGCTACTTATCCACCACAGCCATCTCCATCTCCCTCGCCTCCATCTAGGTTAATGGTTCCCATTATCTAGCTGGGGACATCACCACTGATGCTCCCGGGCGGTCCCTGCTGCTCTCCCTACCTGCCTTGTCCACAGCTGGGTTATTTAAGATACGCTCAGCCACATGGAGAGGGGCTTTTGTACCCTTCTGTGTTCCGGAGAGCGTGCCCTCAGGATATCAGCGCTGGGGAATTAGTCTAATGCAGCCTTCCAAATTCGGCGCTGAAGTCAGCTGCTACAATTAATTAGCTGTGTTGCTTAATCCTACTTTAAGTCCCTAATGATTCAGGGCTTCATTGGAAATCCAGTAATGTGCCCTATTGCTGCTCAGCCTCAACTGCAGCGCCAAGAAGAGCAGAGAAGTAACGCAAGTGCAGCACAGACCGAGGATGCGCGTGATCCGCTCGCCGGAGGAAGCCCGTGCTTCCCAAATTCCCATAAAACAAGTTATAAAATGCAGTGCCAGCCTTCAGAGCATGCCTGGCCACGGGTAGCTACCAACCACGAGGTTTTGGCTAACCCTTGCCAGGCAGGAGGATGAGGATGCTGCTTCGCACCGCCAGTGCATTCGCCATTAGTTAAGGTGACCTGCTATGTTGTCACGGGGCTCAGCAAAATAAATGCTGTAACATAAAAGTGCATTTCCCAACCCATCGAAAAGCTCCTTTCCCAACGTTTCTGTTTTATAGGTACTGTTTTATAGAGCTATATTTTAACTTCACTTTTCTTCTTCTTTTATTTGTCCGGCTATTGTGTTGTTTTATTGTGGGGTTATTTTCCAAGCGCATTAACTTCTAGCTGGCTGCCCAGGGGTTTACTCATATTTCTGTTGCCTACCATGGCTCTGCCCTGAGGAAAGCTTTCCTGTATAAACAAGGATTTGCGGGATCTCAGATGGGTGAACACGCCTGAATTCGGCATCTCCTGGTATTTACGTTTATTCAGCCCCTGCTCTGCTTTTCAAATCACTCGTGGAGGGGCCATGCCCAGCGATGCACTCTCAGAAAGCCTCACTCCAGCCCTTATCAGGCCTTTATTTGGCAGCATTGATTTTATTGGTATTTACTGTATCTACTGCACTGCAAACACATGGTTTAAAGATGCTGGAGCCGCTCAAGGCTCCCGATGGGGAAACTCCTGTCACCCGTTGCACAGCGTCCAGTGGCGAGATGATGCCAGTCTGCGCAGGACCCACACCATGCTGGGAACCAGCTGGTTAAATACGTGCATTTCATGGTGGTAAAAATATGCCAATTTTCCTTTCCTTACTGGCAATGAAGTCCCCAAAAACAGGTCCCAAGAGCAGCAGTAGGAGAAGACATGTTGTGATGTCCTGTGAGTCTGTGACCATGCCGGCGCAGCGCATCGGCAGATGCCGAGCAGCTTGAGAGGCAGCCGTCGCATCAAGAAACAGTTGCGGGCAAAGAAAAGAGGTGGTGAGAATCATAAAAGATGATTCTGCTTGGAAAACATCATTTAAACCTGCCCTCACCTCCATGCTAAAATCAGCATTTCGAAAACAAAGATCATAGAATCATAGAATCATAGAATCACTTGGGTTGGAAGAGAACTTCAAGATCATCGAGTCCAACCATAAACCTATGCCAAAACCACCCCTAACCCATGTCCCTCAGCACCACGTCTACGCCATCACATCCTCCAAACTGTTTCTCCCCAGGATGGCCTCCTCCCAACACGCCGTTTCCGGAGCCGGAGCATCCCACGGGCGAGGAGGGACCTCTCAAACCCCTCACTACATCATTGCTGCTGTTTGCAGTGCCTTACAGGCAGCCAGTGCTTCCCGTGGGGGGTTGATTGGACACTGAATGCTCACAGAAAACACACCCCAACTCCAGGACACTTCTGCAAACCTGCTCAGCATCTTCCAGGCTAAACATCACCCGTGGGTGGGAGCCGTGTTATTCCTGAGCCGCGTTTAACCCCAGCCCTGGCGTAACCGAAGATGAAATACCAACATATGCTCTGTATTAATGATGTCAGCTCAGGCTCAGGTCACACTTAACCAGATATTAATATGGAGATGGGTCACAAATTCTCTCTGACCTGAGGCTGAGAGAGATGAAATGAGATTTTTTTTTTTTCTTTTTTTTTTATCTGGTATTTGCTTAGCTGTGAAGCGGAGCTGCCAACGGCCCAGACCCGCTGGTGGGGCTGAGCGTGGGTCAAACCGCAGTTATTAGAGTGACTTCACTTTTTTAGTGGCTGAGAAACATCTTCATGAGCCCTGTGCTTCATACAACAAGACAGGCTGTGTCACAGAAGCACAAATAAGTATGAAAAGTTGAATGCGTTGCCCGGCTCCCCCACCCTCCCTCAGCACCTGAACACTTTTCCTGCATTCGAATGGGTATTTGTGCGCATATTTTTGTAATGCATGGAGTGGGTTTTTTTCAGCCTTGGCTTTGCTGTTGCACTGCTCTGAGGAGCAGCTTGAGCTGCTTGAATTTAATGAGAAGATGCCGAGCCCAGGGAAAGCCGGCATGAGAAGATGCCTCGGCCCCAGGGAGCCTGTGCTCCCAGCTGTACCTGCCACCACTTTTTTTCTAAGCATGGCTTTCTACAAATGGCTAAACTGTCAAAAAATGCAACAAATACCAAAATCTTTCCCATATGTTCAGGGTTGGTGGTACCACGACTCTCATTTCATCCTTTGTATGACTTTATTAACTATGCTGTTTAATTACCCCTTAGTGAGCGTGGTTTTCTGAGCTCTCCAGAGGAAAGCAAAGCATTAGGAATGGCCAGCAGCTCTTTCCAGCTGTGCTCTTTGCCTGGTTCCAGATGTGCAAATAAAAGAAACACTGATGACAATGTGCTGTCCTAGCGCAGAGGAAATGAAATCCATGGCCCGTTTCCGAAACCCTGCCCCGGCCCTTCCACCATCCAGCACCAAAATCAATATTTGCATTTTAAGCCTTGCTTAATTTCAAAGATTATGGGCTGGATAAAAGGCAGAAAACTTTGTGGCACCCTTTGAAGTTGATTTATTTTAATGTGATACCTACGAGCACTCGCTCTCTCCTTGCACATCGTGAAAAAAACGGCTGCGCGCCAGGGCTAATGGTGCTAAACCAGTGCCACGCACAGCGAGATAATTCCTCGGGTTTAACACACTCACGGTGGTGAAATGTTCCTGCAGAAGCAGGCTTTTTATTATGACCACCGCCAAAATTTATACCCCACTTAAAATGCAGTGGTGAATTTGAGTAATGTGGGCTCAAACCCAGCGGCTGGCTTGTCCTGCAAGACAAGGGGGAAGAGGGGTGTGGGTTAGGGCAAAAGGTTGTACAAGTGTTTTTTTATAGTGCTTCTTCCAGCGAGGGGAAAAAAGCTTTGAATCTGGGATGTGCTGTGACTGAAGAGGACTTTTTGGTTTCGGTAGGAATTGGAGGTTGAGCAGAACATGTGGAAATCAGAGCGAGCTGCCCTCACACATCGTTACGAGCGCTCCCTGCAGATAATGTCCCGCGTGGGACTTTTTTCTCCGCCTATTCTAGAAGCTCACGGTGGGGAATTGAAACACTGGGATTTCAAGGAAGAGGCTTCCTTCTCCCGCCGGCGCTTCCCTGGCTGGCAATGGGGATGGCGGTGCTCCCATGGGGAGCCCTGGCTGGCGAGATGGGAGGCAGCGGGTACCGGCGCTGTTGGAGGATGCTGCCCTGTAAGCGGTGCTTTAAAACAAGATGGGGAATCAGCAGCAAGGAGAAAGGACGGGCACTTCCTGCATCCCAGGGAAGAGGGAAGCCCACTGGCTTCGCGTGCTCCATCCACGCCGCACAAGCGCGTGATCCCGCCATTGCCATGGTTATCTCTCCAAAATTATTGGCAAGCCAGGCAATTAGCCTACCACAAGGCATCTAATTGCTTGTATATTATCCAGCATGCTTTCCCCACTTTTCCAGTGGGGATTTCCCCCGGCAGTGCCAAGGCACAGCCGTTTCCCCACATCCTGCACCTTCCCCGCCGCCGGCTTTTGACAGCCCCCTCCCCACCAGGAGCCTCCCAGGATAAATTGCTTAACTCCAGGTGACAGATGCTGCAATAAACCTGCTCCTAATTAGCTGATATCAGAACCTGCTCATTCATAAAATGTTGATATTACCAGCAGGACAAATGCGCTTCCTTTAATCACTATGTATTATATTATGGGCTCGGAGCCAGCTTTTAATAGCTGCAAACTGGGACGACACTTGATATTGCCACTGAAATCCTTCCTGGTGCACCTGAGGATGCTCAAGGGTAGGCTGGTGGCACTGCAGGGACGATGACCTGTACTGTGCAAGTACCAGGGGCAAAGCAGGACAGCGCTGAAATCCTGCACCCCACCATGACCTGTGTGGACCACCAGATCAGGGGTGGAGGAAGCACCTTCCCACCTGCCAAGAATTTTATCCCCAGTGCTGAAAATGCCATTCCTGAGCTTGGTGCCGGGTACGCGCAGGGTTAACGTAGTCCAAAAGCCTCTTTCCATGGCAGGAAGGGATTTGAAGTGGAGCAAAGGGAGGATGTGAAAAGAGTTGGAGTTTCCACCTTCTCACATCATGCCTGAGAGAAGAGAAAAGAACATCTTTTCTGAAAGCCTCATTCCGTTGTGATTTTAATGAGCATTTCAGGTCAATTCCTTTTCTGCCTTTGAGCCATCTCTCTTGCTGTACAGTTGTTAGGGTACAAAATATTCAAGTCAGCTAATTTGAAATGAATTTCAAGATTTTTACATATTTCTGTAAAGAAGACTTTCATGATCAGAGTTTAACATCCATTTCAAATAGACGGGACTTCTGTGACTTCTGGCTGTTTTTCCTGCCAGCACAATACCTTCAGATTTCACCCTGGCACATTAAAAAGGCTCGTGACACCACATAAAATACAAGCTATTACTAGCAAAGGCAGCTATTCAGGTTGTAAATGTATTAAAAATAAAATTATTCTAGCAAAATTTAACACTACAATTCCCAAGCTATTAGAAAAACCACTGTGCAGTTGTCTTCCCTCTCACATCTCCCTCCTCTATAGGGCGGGAGCACCCAGAGAAGAGTTACCCAGGTAAATACTGTTCTTTTTTCAAGGGAAATTTGCTGCAGGGTATCTGTACGTTTTTGACAGCAGTTTCCCTACCATGGGTTTTGGGGTGCTGGGAGTAGAGGGGGGAACTGGGGCCGCCTGCCCAGCTCAGGGTCCCTGTTTTGTCCTGGCAGCAGCAACATCCAGGTGCAAAGCCGTAGCGCAGGGGCAAGGAGCAGCTCAAAAATATCTGCCTGAGCTGGTTCCATTCACAGTAATAGAAAAAATTAAATAAAAAGTACGATCTGAGGCTTTTTTATGGGCAGAAAAGGAGTTTTTGAGGTGCGCTGGTTTGAAGGGAGGGTGTTCACCTGGTAATTCCCCCAGTAAGCGGTGAGCGGGGATGCAGTTGGGTGCTGGGATGTGCTTGGGGGGAACAGGAAAAACAAGAGAAGTGCTGCCCTGATGAATAATTCATGGATACTCAGGAGAATCTGGGCTTGCATAGCTGGCAAGCCCTGTCCTGCCTACCCTGCCCTGCCCAACTGGGGATGCTCTGGCTGCATTTGGGGTGCAGGTTTATCTCTCTGAGGGGTTCCCCCGCTTCGTCTGCTCCCTGCCCCATGGATTAACACATCCCCAAGAGCAAAAGCTCCAGGATGTAAATGAAAAGCCAGGTGACAATGACATATTTGTTCTGGTTGTTGGATCCGCTTGCCAATCTGCTCCGTTAGCAAGCAGGATAATGAGGGTAATGGCTGCACTCCTTGTCAGGGCTAGAACCAATTACCAGCTGGCTCTTTAATGTTATGATGGTTATTGTTGTTGCTGCTATTGCTCACCAGCATTTGCATGTCATCTATGCATCCTTCACCAGCCCACGTGAAGGATGTGGCACATGAAAAAGGGTGCGCCTTGCATGGAGAAAAGCTCCAGATCCCTGTGGCCAATTCCACCTGACTGCTTCCTCTGAGATCTTAGGAGCCTGAATATGGATAATGCCAAAATAAATGTTATTACTGTTCTCTGTTGGCTTTGTGGTTTAGCAAGATTTGGGGAAAAAAGAAATCACTTCCATGAACTAATCCATGGGTTGGCTCATGGACAGATTGAAGACATTGCCTGTGCTGCCCCCTTTTCGGTTTTCAAGCCGGGAAAGCAACGTTATAAAAACCTTCCTCTCCAATGGGGACAGATTTAACATGATTTCTGGACTGTCCTGTTATCACTCAGCTCCATGCTAGGAGCAGTCAGCCTGCACCACACTTTCCAAAGGCAACAACACATTTGAGGGACCAGGCAGTCCGACACTGCTCACTTTTGGAGATGTCTTATCTTGAAAATTCATTAAAAATAAGCCAAGGGAAATGCAAAGGAAGCAGTCTTAATGTATGTACTGACGCTCCTAAAAGCCTTGGTGCAGAGGTATGAAAAGAGGGGTGTAGTGTCCAGTTTTTGGGCTTGGAGCACTGACACAGAAGAGGGTGGAAATGATGGGTCGTGGACATGGCAGCCGGTTCCTCAACATCCCAATTTTCAGCCATCGTGTAGCAAGAGGTCATACCTGGCAATGCAACTGCAGCATCCACAAGGCAGCGGATGGGGAGAAAAGCTGGGGCAGTGACCAGAAAACCAATGTATTTTCCTTCCAGGCAACATTTATTTCGTGGCAGCAGGATGAAATATGAAGGACCAGCAGATATAGGCTTTGCTTTCTCCTTTCCTGCAGTAGGGTCGGGATTTCACCTACGCCAAGGATTTAAATTGCTTGCTTCCCACCCTCGTTGGAGTCTCCATTAAATATATCAACAGCCCGGTGTTTTCATTTCAAGCCAACATTGCGCAGCTGGGTTGGCACCAGGGGTTCCGCCATCCAGATGTGATGTTTCATCCTCAGCTGGTCGGCATCACTCCGGGAGCCGCAGTGTACAGGGACGGATGCACATCAGGATGCTCCTGGGGGTGCAGCATCCCCTGACCACCCCTGGGTGCCCCGGGTGCTGCCGTGGCAGGCAGCGGGCGAGAAGGCACGTTGCAGCGTGGTACCTGCCACCTTGGCTTGTGTGCAATTAGAAGGAATAGGAAAGCGATCTGGTTTCCCAAACGAAAACCTGTTCCTAATTAGAGGTAAATGTGTATCCTGGTAATGCTGAATTTTAAGCACCGTTTTCAAATGTTTATTGATTAATCATTATTATGGGAAAACACGAGCTCCCATATATAAATCTTTTGACAGGAGCTGTCCATCAAAAATAATGATCCTTTTAAAACTCATGAATAAATAATAATGCAAATCTATTTTACACAAAATACATACTGCTTTCCATCCCAGCCACTGGAATGAAATACAGTTATTTAAAATAATGACTCTACAATGCTTCAATAATGAGCTATTACACGTTTAATACACATGACATTTTTTGTCTGGCCTCTGGATTATTACTTTTTCAAATTAAAACATTACATTCCTTCAGATTCTTCTATCCTAAATGCCTTGCCTATGACCTTTCTTCCAGAAGGTTAAGGAGAAGATGGCTTCATTTGCCACGGAGTCATATCGTGATGAGCACGGTAATATAGACCTTCATTAACATTGACCTTGTGCTTTGGGGGACCGATGGGGACGTGTTCCATCCATCCCTCAGAAGTGCTGTGGCACATGCAAAGCACCAAGGCTACCAGAGGACTGAGAAAAAATTGCTGAGAAACGTTACTTTTGGGCGATTTCAAACATACGATCTGCTGTGATGTGCTGAGTCAGCACTCTTGCTTGGCCCCCCCCCCCCCAAGGTTTGCACGAGGTGGGAGTCTGGCATCTATGGTCATCTTGGCTTGAGAAATAATTAACAGCTCCCCCCAACCCAGCCAAAAGCTGAATTGTATTAGTGTGCAAAAAAGTTATCTATGGGTTGTGAATTACTCTTGGAGGAGCAAGTCTTGATGTTGGTGTTCACCGAGGAATCTGGGTAGCAATAAATACACTTTAAGGATGCTCTTTCAGCTCTTACTTAATTATACGATAAAAATACCTCTGGCAGGGATCTATAGTAGTTCATATAGATCTTCAGATATTTTAAAATTATATATTGAAGGCTGAATTTAATGCTTGCTGGTCTGTACCTGTGAAGTAGCAGGAGAGGATGGGGCTGGTTACGTCGTGGCTGGGAGGCTCCTTCTCCTTCCCCAGCACATCGTCCTGGCATCGTCCAGCTGCCGGGGTGCCAGCACGGCTCCTGGGGCTGTTTGCCACGCTCCTGCCCAGTGTAAACAATATTAAGCATTTTTCCTTTGAAATCATGGTCAGTGAGAGGGTAACACGGGGCTTTCTCTGGTCCTTCACATGCTCCCATCGTCTTTGGTGGGGTGGCTCATGACTGCAGTGTGTGGCAGGGGAGGCAGCACAGGATGGATATGAATAGTGGTGGTTGGGCCTTGCTTATTGTCCAAAAAAGTGCCATCAAGCCACGATTAGAATAAAAATCCAGACATGAATGAGGAAAAAAAGGGATTTGATAGATGCATATCAGATGTCATGAGTAAAACACGGTATTATCCTGAGCTGATGGTGCAGCGGCTGATCCAGCACCTCTTGGTGATCAGGGAATGGGCTGCAGGGAACCGCCTGATGACGAGGCAGGGATGTGGAGGGGAGGGCAGGTTGGCCAGGGACGAGAACAGCCTCTCCTCCCGGTCTCAGCCTTCTGTCATCCCAGCAGTAGGGCGCTCTCACCCGGCTCCACCCTGCCCTCCCCTCGAGGATGCAGATGATGCTATTGCTCATCAAGGTGCCTGTGTCTCTTTGCCACATCAGCAATGTCCACCTCAGCCCACCCCCTCAAACTGGACATGAACTGGGAGCGTGATCACAATCTGGGAGGCAAATTTCCCCAGCAGCAAGTTCCCAAGAGCTAATAAATATGAGATACGCGCTTATGGGTGGGAGATACGCACGCAGGGATGGGGAGGGGAAACAATTTTAATAAAAGTGGGCTTAATATGTATTTTTCTCATATTTTCAATTGGGGGTAGAATACAGAAATGGGCCTCTCTGCTGTTCCAGTGGCTCTAATATTAAAGGTAATGTCCTCAGATTTCTCTTCCGCTGGAGTAATTTGGAATAATCTGAAATATATTTACAGAGATGACTGTTAACATCTGCAATTCTTCTCCTGGCTTTCAAGTGAGCAGTAAGTGTACCTAATGTCAGGCAAAGAAATCCCATCTGAAACAGCAGCAGTAAAGCCATTTGGAAAATAGCTCAGGAGAACAATTTCTGTAGACAATTTCTTTCTATTTCCGCCCCCCCAATTTTTCAATAGGAGCCTATTCAAAAATGTTATTATGTGGAATTCAAACACAGTCTTCAACCATAAGAAATCGACCCAGTGGAAATGTAGGAAGGACATAATCAAGATATTCACTGTACTTTGGGAAGAGGGTTGCTGTTTTTTCCTGGCTTTTTTTTTTTTTTTTTTGCTGTTTGATTTTGCAGAAATGTTCGTGGCTGGGTGAGAGCGGGGCAGCAGCTCTGCCCCCACCCTGCATGTGCCCGTGGCCCCAGCAGCACAGCACAACACCACGCTGAAGCCACAGTTGCACGTTTCCACCTCCAAATACCCGTAAGAGCGACTCAGTTTAAATATGGAAGAAGATGGAAGAAGACGCAGAATTATTTCAAGATTCAGAACTGGAGAGATTTGCAATTAAAAAAGGGAAAAAAAAAAAAAGAGAGAAGCCAACAGAGACGTTCTGTGACCAGACTACAGCTTATTTTTCAGATCTCTGCTCATTAAGGAGTGACTCTGTATGTAAGTATGTGTTTAAGCTTTGCTCTTAGCTGCCTCTTTACAAAATAACAACCCTTTCAAGCAGAGAGAGGGAATCCTCTGAAGAGAAAATCAAAGGCAGGTCCCTGGTGAGTGCCATGTCTGTAGGCACTGGCTGCGGGAGCTCCTGGGACTGCCTAAACCCTCCTCATGCCCCTGGGTGCCGTTCCCTAGGTGAAGGCCTCCAGAGAGGGAAGGGGGGTGGTGAGACCCCGGCCCCTGCGTGAGCTGGAGAGGGGTCTCGGGGAGCAGGCTGGGAGTCATGCTGGGGGAGGCAGAAGAAGCCCCGCTCACTGCCCTGAGCATCTCTGTGAGGCCAATTCCCCTTCCCACTCCCCTTCCCCTTCCCTTTCCCTTTCTCGTTCCCCTTCTTTTTCTCTTTCTCTTTCTCTTTCTCTTTCTCTTTCTCTTTCTCTTTCTCTTTCTCTTTCTCTTTCTCTTTCTCCTTCTCCTCCTCCTCCTCCTCCTCCTCCTCCTTCTCCTTCTCCTTCTCCTTCTCCTTCTCCTTCTCCTTCTCCTTCTCCTTCTCCTTCTTCTCCTTCTCCCTTCTCCTTTTCCTTTCTCCTTTTCCCTTCTCCTTTTCCCTTCTCCTTTTCCCTTCTCCTTCCAATGCAACGTTGTAGAGATTGTGGTGATGTTAAGAGGGGATTTTGCCAAGTACTGGCAATAAAGCCCTGTTGTCCTGCCCTGTTGCTCCTCTCTTGGGAAGGAGATGCTATGGAGCCTTCATTTTAGGATCCCCTTGTACACAGAGACGGTCACCTTTATTGCAGTGAAAAAAAGTGAGCATTTTCAAAATTTAACCTTCCTTTTTTCAGAGAAATGTGGGTTCAGAAAGCAAATGTTTTCCCTGGATTTTACAAAATGGAAAGGGAAGTGAGGGGAGGACAGGAGATTGAAAAAAATTGGAATCTGGATCATTGTGGGTAAAGAAAGGCTTTGGTTTTGAAAATGGCCTCTAACAAATTCAGAAAGAGAGGTGAAATACTCAGCTAAAACATGAACAGGAACTTCTTCAGTGTCCATAAAAATATTATCCTTGAGCTTCTCCTACCTTCAGAATACTTCATCAAAAGTTTGCAAAGACAGACACATTTTGAAGTGGGTTACATCTGTGGGTTATGGGAAGAGCATCCCGGCTCCACTGTCCCCTTTGTGCAAGATATCCTTTAACAAGTGCAAACCTCGGGGGACACTTTGTTATACCCTGGCTGCACCCACATTCAGATGCCTAATTATTCCTCGAGGGATAATTATACCAGTGGGAATGGAAATCTCCCCTTGAGAGAGGCTCTTCCAGTCTCCTTATGGTTTCCATCCTGAGCCCACTGAGAAGGAGGAGAGGCAGGGGTGAAGGCACGCGTGTGGGAGCCAGACCTAGATTTATTTTATCCGGGTGTAAATCCAGAACTGCCGCAACACTTGTCACTCTGATGTATTCCTCCCAGCTTCACATGTGCATTTGTAATGTGTTCAAGTTACAGAACCAAAAATCGTCTATTAAACTACTTTTTGAGGAAAAAGGTAGGGCAGGTGTCCCTGCACCACCCTGGCCCCCGGAGCAGGGGATGCGCAGAGCATCGCACAGTAAATCCCTGTCCCAGCCCGTGCATGGCAGCCCCGTCGCTAAACCCCCTCTTTCTCTCCACCTCCCTGGCCAGAACCTCTTATTTCTGCTGTTTTTCAAAGCTATCTTTCTACTTTTATCCCCAGAAATGGCTGAAAGGAGACACCAAGATTTACACAGCAGTGCAGCGTTCACGTCACCCAGTCTAAAAAAAGCGTGCAAGATGGATTTGCCATTTTCTCCTTTCCCTGGTCGGGCTCTTTATTCTGCTGGGGATCTTTAGTCAGCTGGGGGTTAATTGCTTTTCCTCCCACTCCTGCTATTTGCAAATGCTCCTGTCACCTGCTCCCAAGGGAATAAGTTCCATCATATGGGAGCACTGACCGGCAGCAGAGAGGGACATTGAAGCATCACGCCATCCCTTTGCAAACCTACTCACAAACCCATGGGGTGTTCCAGCTCCCAGCCTCCGGTTAACTGGCCAACCAACCAATCCTTTGGTTACCGGCCAGAGGGTTCTTTCTCCCTCTCAGGAAAGAAAAGGTGTTCTGTAAATAGACAAAGGGGACATGAAATGATATTAACCTTGGAGAGGTAGACATCTGGGATGAAAAGACAGAGAGAAGAAAACGTATTTCAGAATCCCAACAGTGGAGAGTTGCCTCCTTGTTATTTTAACCAAGGCTTTAATGAAGCCAGAGTTCCTCCTTGGGGCCTCTTCTCGCTGTCGTTGCATCCCCATGGCAGGCAGCCCCTGCCCGCTCCCGGCCCTGAACAGCCGTCCTGAAGGAGAGGAGAAAGTGGAAACTCACCCACGTCGCCGCGAGCCGAGGTCGCTCTGATTGCAGGAATAATTTGCAGACCATGCCTGGGGTTTGCTGCACTCCTTCCTCCTTGGCTTGTTTTGAGCTGGTTGGAAGGGTTGGTGCTGTCTGGGATTGCCCTCGCAGGGAAGGGAGTGACACCAAGCTTGAGCTTCCCATGGAAATCAGCGCTGGCTGCTGGAAGCATCTTGTGTGAGCAAAATGTGACAGGTTTGATGGGAAAACAGGAGGCACTGGGGGCGATTCTTCAGCTGGGATGCTTCCGAGTGGTTGGTACCAAGGCAGAGATGGTGTGAGAGACCATGGGGAGACACTGGGGTTTGCACAAAATCCATCATGTGCGGAAGCAATGTCCCGCTGCACAACCACATTTCCATGTCATAGTCACAGAATCACGGAACGGTTTGGGTTGGAAGGAACCTTTAAAGGTCATCTGGTCCAGCTCCCTGCAACGACCAGGGACACCTCCAACTAGGTCAGGTTGCTCAGAGCCCCATCCAACCTGGCCTTGAACACCTCCAGCGATGAGGCTTCTGCCACCCCTCTGGACAACCTGGGTCCGGTGTCCCACCACCCTCAGCGTAAAAAATTTCTTCCTTGTATCTAGTCTGAATCTACCCATTTTTAGTTTAAAATCGTTCCCCCTTGTCCTGTCGCAACAGGTCCTGCTAAAAAGTCTGTCCCCAGCTTTCCTGGAGCTCCTTGAGGGACTGGCAGGGGCTGGAAGATCTCCCCGGAGCCTTCTCTTCTCCAGGCTGACCCCCCCCAGCTCTCCCAGCCCGTCCTCCCAGCAGAGGGGCTCCAGCCCTTGGATCATCTCCGTGGCTTCCTCCAGCCCAGCTCCAACAGGTCCATGACCTTTGGACGTTGGGACCCCCGGAGCTGGACCCAGGATTCCCGGTGGGGTCTCCCCCGAGCGGAGCAGAGGGGCAGAATCCCCCCCCGGCCCTGCTGCCCCCGCTGTGGGGATGCAGCCCAGGGGCCGGGGGGGTTCTGGGCTGCCAGCGCACGGTGCCGGCTCCTGGGGAGCTTCTCCCCCCTCAACACCCCCCAGTCCTTCTCCTCAGGGCTGCTCTCAATAGTCACAAGGACCTGGCTCAGGTGGAAATGAGGATCTCGATGCTTTTATGCCTCTATGTGTGATTTTCCTGGCAGCAGCCAGCGCGGTGGGAAGGAGCCAGCGTGCCTCGGTACGGCACCCGGCGGGAAAAGGCTCTTAAACTTTCCTTTCCCAGCCCAGAAAAAGAGATGAAGCCCCACGCCCAGCACCCCCGCGCCTCCCTGAGAGCATCCCTCCCTTCCCAGGCAACCCAAACCCATGCCAAAGTAAATCCTTCAAGCTGCAGTTTCCGAGAGCATTCCTCTGCTTATTGCTTACACATGGGTACCGCTGGAGAGCTTCCTCCCGTCCTCTACGCTCGCCCTCGGGAAGGAGGCTCTTCCAGCAAATACCGAACCTTCTGCTTTTATAACCACAATATAAAGTCCTCCGTCAACATTAGGAATCATTTAATGAGTCTGGCAGGGATCACCCACTTCAGCTGCTTCGTAGCCAGCCAACCAAAATAAATCAGTTATTATGGCAAAGGGAATTTCTCTAAAAGTTGTATCTCAGGCAATGACAATGGGGTATTTTTTTGCAGTAGTAGACTTTTAATCCCCCCCCAGAAGAACTGAGTGTTACAAAGGGCTAGCCAAGCTCTTCTGATCCAAAGTGATGCGTAAATGGGACCTGACGTTAATCTCCTCCTGCCCAGAGCACTATAATGCGACACTTTACAAGCAGTGAAAAATTTAAACTAGGAAGGATTTTCTGGGGAGAAAAAGGAAAAAAGAACCCCAAACCCTAGGCTAAAATAACATTAATCCAGTTAGTGGGGAGAACATTTGCATCAAAGGAAATTCATGAAACACAACTCCAGCTTTTGGGGTCTTTGCTGTATAGACAAGGGCCCTTGGTGGCCGCAGGAGGGCGAGGAGCGAGGCAGACAACGGGGCTCTGCGCGGGAGAAGGAGCCAACCTCAAAGCATGGCACTGCCTAGCACTGTGACATGTTCCTTTACGGACTACATGGAGCTGTATGTTTACCATGGATTAATTAATTTTTCCCCACCCGAGGAAACGAGCTTTATGCCAGAAAGTCCCTGCCGCAGGGTTCAGGCGAGTGGAGCAGGAGCCCTGCCCAGGGTGACCCAGCAGGATTGCAGGGACCAATGCAAACCCAGAGCTCTCTCCATGGGTGGGACACAGTCTCCTCTTCGGAGACCCTTCGGAATGGCCGGGCTGTAGCCATCAGCAGGGAATGCCTCTCGGTGTGCTCTCAAGCAGATCCAGCTCTTAGCTTTGCGCCCCCCATCCCCTCTCCAGGCATCTTGGCATGAGGAATTTGGAGGAGCTTACACAAGAACTGAGATTTCATCAGCCAGGGACACCTATGAAATACAAAAAATGTTCCAAACAGAGGAACAAAGTAAGCACCGCTTGAATAAATAACCTTCATAAACATGGTGAATGCTCACCTTGCAAAGATGCAAGATAAATTATAGTAATTTCTAGGAAGAAGTCCTGGTTGTTTAATTCTGCATTTAGGATCATAGAATCGTTTAAGTTGGAAAAACTTTTAAGATCATCGAGTCCAACTGTAGATGAAAAGACCTTTAAGACCACCAAGTCTTGGACCATCCTGGGGTTGCAAATTACCTTGCAGAGCCTTCTGCTTTTTCTGCATTAATTTCATGGGCCACTGCCATGTGACTCAGTTCAGCTGCTGGGGTTTTCACCTGGGTCGACTCTGGGATGCACTGGGCTCCATCCACTCATCCGGTGACACCCTGGGATGGGAAGCAGCCCGCATCGGCCCTCTCAAACACGACAAAATAGCTCAGGGCATGTCCTTTCTGAGGCTGGGACGACCCCATCCCCAAAGAGCCTCAGGGGGGCAGAGAAATTGGGGCAGGGACACAGTTTTAGGCATTTATCAGATTCCCTAGGTCAGCTCAAGGGTTGTTTGGGGGGCATTATGCTTACGGAGCTGTGTGTCTACAACAAAGTCTATCACAAGGGATAACATGGATAAAAGCACCAGGATGATTTATCGGTAGAGGAAAGAGACACAGATTTAAAGCTCAGATCCTACTCTCAGAACATCCGTCATCAGCTTTTTTCCTGTTTATCATAAGATGTGCCTCTAGTAGATGTCCAGCCACGTGCTGTGCTGGTTCTCCTGTTCAGATCACAGAGCTGGAGGTAGGGACCTATCTGACCAAGAACGCCAAGATCTATCAATATTTCTTTGCACAGTGATGTTTGCATTAATCAGGTCCCTCATAAAAATTACAGTGGGCAGAAATGTGCTGAAGATTTGGCTGTTTGTCCATGGAAACACAGACAGGACCCAGTGCCGCTCCAGGAGAATGTCTGGTCCACATCCTGCAGAGGAGGGCAGGAGAGGTGGCACAGTATGCCAGGAGCTAAGGGCATGGACCATTGAAATGGCCCAAAATCCAACACTGAGCTTTTATAGTGATAACAGCTGGAGCCATAGGTTTCAGGAGGGAGCAGGAAGGGTAATTTCCCAAATCCTGAGGACAAATTGTCCTGATGGAACCTTCACCAGCATCCAAGGGTGCCTCTGAAGGACAACCAGAAGCACTTTGGTCATATCTTACCAAGACAAACACATATTGGTGTCTACAGAACTGCTGCAGCACAACAAAATATAAAAAGACAGCCCTTCTAGTAGGCTGCTCCCCAGTCACAGGCAGTCAGCCCCATGGTAATATTCACCGAAATCATCCAGATCCAAGAAATGAGCTGATTTCAGTTGTGATGAACACACGAGAGAAATGAACAGGGGGAGAAAAGCCATAATCATTTCAGGCTCCATTAGGAATAACTAATAAAACTCAGTGTTTGCCAAGTGGAAAATAACTATCTCGATAAGGAAAAGAAAAAAAAAATATCCGTTTTCAACATCACAAAATAAATTTGTCAGCAAAAAAAGCCATGCAGAGTTTAAAGAAATACCAGAGGAAGGACCTCTGCTAATAAATGACTTCGTACAGGTTTATCTGGCTCTTTTTCATCCAGGCTAGTTGTTGTTATGTCTAAAATCATGTGTCAGTATATTATATCACACAGAAGCACTGGCATTCCACAAACATGCAAAAAAACACAAGTCAGTGCTTGAAGAGCTGTGCATTGGCTCGGAAAGCAAAGGGATCTCAGCAGCTTCACCCTCTGATTTACAAGCAGCTGCTTCCCTGGCTAAAAACAGTCCCCAATTCCAAATACACGCAGGGCAGTGATGTTCAAGGGGGTCTTTTATGATAGTCTCTCAGCTTAGAGCGAAGGGCTCTGGCACTGTGGGAGAACTATTCCTAATAAGCTAGGAATAAATCTGCCCAGCTTGTGGTAAAAAAACATATCCACACGAGGGACTGGTCAACTGAAGTCTTCAGACGTGTGGGCAGTTGCCATTTAATACCAAATCTCAGCTATTTTTCAATTACCTTTAGCTAACCTATAATTGAGATCTGAAATTAAAATCAAATGCTATGGAGGAGCTCTAGTTGTGAAGACCCAGTCATGCTGTTTACCTCTTTGTTTCACTCAAAAACCTTTTCAGGTCCTTATACTGCTTTTTTTTTTCCCCTTAGTTGCTTTCCCAGTGTGAATTGTTCACTAGCAAAAAGTATTTTCTGTACCCTAATCCCACACATAGGACCACACTTTCCATTGGTCTGAGGAATAAGTATAAATTGATCTGGCTTCCAGTCTGGAAAAGACACCTTTACCACATTGACAAGCTGCATGGCAGATTTGTTTCTGGAAATTGCTCTTCTTTGGGTCCTCACCATTTCTGTATAATTAGACTTTTTGCATTTCCACTGGGAAATCCATGAGCTACAAATCATTCTTGGCTGGACAACTTTGCAGTGCTAATGAAAACCATTTGACACAGTATGTTCTTTCTTTCTGTTTTATTTTCTACTTTTAATTTTCTATTTATTTTTCTATTTTCGTTCATTAAATTCACATCTGGTTATATACTGAGCCCTCGGGGACTGCCCCTGCCTTCTCCAACCACAGAAATCCTCTGCTTGGGGAAACACCTCAGTCTACGCTCTGTAGGAAACACCACGTTGGAGCCCACCATCCTTTTTAGTTCTGCTTTCTGCTTGTAGCTCCAGGAGATGCAAGGCATGGAGTGGGAAACGTGAGTTGTTCAAGCCTAGAATACACATAGTCCTTGGAAAAATAGGGAAGAATTCAATTATATTCTGCCCCAAGTAGTGGATTTGACATAGCCAGCTCAACAAAATTTTGTGGTATTGCGTTGGCTGCAGGCCTGTTTCTGCCCTTGCCTGGGAGGTTGGTGGCAATGCAGCATCCTGGGCTGGGGGGTTGAGATTTCCCCCAGCAGCAGCCTGGTGCACCTCCTGCAAGCTGGTGTGCATGGGAACACCATGGCCAGCTGTCCAGCTGGAGCTCTTGGACTTGGGAGCACCTCCATTTTCCATAACGCATAGTATCAGCTCATATTATTTTTAAATGTCATGACAACCAGTTTTCTAGCCACATTTAATCTGATTTTGGAAGGAAATCACTTGAACTTTTTGTTTCTAGCCTGAAAACCACCACAAGAGACATCACCTTGGAAAGTGATCACACTTCTTTTTGGGGTGTGGGACCACGAGGACCACAGGATGTCTGTGCTGAGAGAGCATGGGCCACACCACATCAGCAGTCACGCAGGGCTTTCACAGGATATTTATCCCAGCGGGGCTTGAGTGAAGGAAAGGTCTGCTCCCAAACATGGTACTCATCATGCTCCTCCTGCAAATCCTTGAGTTTGGGCTGAGAAGCAGAAGAAAGGAAACATCCTGAGCTGATGGCTTTGCTGAACAAGCGATGAGTATAGAAGATGAGAGACCCAGGCAGGAGACGTCCATAATTAATGTGTTTATCATGAAGCTCCGTGGTCTTACAGGTCCTCTGAAGCTGTTTCCAGCTCACAGCATTGCTCAGTTCACCATGGTCTCCTGGCCATCCAGCATGGAGCTCTTCTGGGCAGGTTTTCTTGAAGAATGTGGTGGTGGCTGTGATCACAGCAGTCATTGGGCTCCCACAGGCACGCGTGGCAGCCAGCCGAGAAGAGGGGTGCCCAGCTCCCAGCACTGGCTCACTCTGGGGAGGACACAGTGCCGGGGCACAAGGATCTGCTGTTTGGAAGAAGGTGTATGGGAAGGAGGCCTGACGAAGGGTCGCTGAAACCACCTCCAAAGCAATCCGGAGAGCATTAAAAAAGCTTTGCATCACAGGATTCCACTCCACATGGATCCATCTGGCTACAGTGAGGCAAGAACTGTCATCCCCTCATTATCAAAACCATCTCTGCTCGGGTGTTGCAAAACAAAAGAAAGCACTTTCGCAACACGGCCCTTCTGCTAAGGACAAGAGCACTGCTGAAGATGCTGCTCCTCCCAGCTCGCCTCCCTCAGCTCGTGCACAGACCATATCCTCCCATCTGCCTTCAAACTGTCTTGCTGGATGTTGAGGTTAACGTATACCATGGGTTTTGTTTGAAAGCCTAGCACAAAATCCTGTGTCTATTGAAATCAGTGGAGGTCTCACCTGCAGAGCCCAGCAATGCCTCCCCCCAGGGCTGTATCACAGCAGGGTTCATGGAGGGTGGTACAGGTCGGTAGAGATGAAGTGATGTTGATTTTCCTGCTGCAGTTCCTGTTTACTCGGTATTTAGACTATCTACAGCTCTGAGCACCACAGCTGCCAATTAAATATGCCGTTCAGTGAATTTCCATTTGGAAGTGATTCCTGGGCAGTTTATCCCGTTTTAGACGAATTGCACGGCGCTCTGCAGACCAGGACCGGCTCCGTGCTGAGCGAGCGGTGCCCAGGCTCGTTAGCCCAGGCACAGGGCAGCACGAGAAGAGCTTTGCAGCGTTATGTGCCAGCTTGGACCCAGATTAAATTCAGCCACTTTTGGGTGGCAGAGAGCCCATGCTAATAAAGCCCTTTGCAATACTGCAGGCTGCTGCAGCACCAGCACCATCCTCACCACCTTCCCTGGAGTGTTGGAGGCCCACGACTCCAGAAGTGATGGGCAGCGAGGACCGTCTGCAGGCATGTGCATTGGTTCTAGTGCAATGAGATTTGGTTAAACTAAAGAGGACTGGCGTGAGAAGGAGAAACCGAACCCCGATTCCCCCATCCTGAGCGATGCCCAGCGTGGCTCATCCAGAGAAGCCACCTGCAGTGACACACCCTGCAATCCCACTGTCCCCAGGTGGAGAGTGTTTGGCTTTGTCAGGTGACTGTGAAATCAAAAGAAATAAATCAGGTGTTAAGAGAAAAACAGCTTTCCATGTTTCACGGGAAAGTGAAAATGTTGTAATAATAGATGTCTTGCTAAAAATATTCTGCAGCACCAAATAGTGCCTTGTCTGTGTTTATGTCACAGCTACAGGAACGAGATCTGAAGGCAAATGCTCATGTTGGTGTAAAAGTTGCGCATAGCAGTTGCGACGTTAATTTTTTAATTATGAGTTCCCTCTAAGAAGAGCCTTTTTGACCAAATGTGCATTTTTCTGCATGAAAATCTCCGGACGCGGGTTGCAGCTCTGAGAGGAGAAGCAGGATCCCGCACCGCTCCAATCTGCCTCCAGCAGGGATCACATGGTGGTGCCACGGGTAGCGCTGGCTGCCAGCATCCGGCTGCCGCTCGGCAAACCGCCGCTACCCGGCGGGGAAGCATGGCTGGCCTTCCTTCCCCTGCCAGCCCCAACGCCGCTCGGCCGGGGGGCTGAATTTTGGCTGGTTTCTTGGGGAGTTAAATGGCCCGTCTCTTTACCCGGGGAACCAGAAGCTCATTACCAAAAGTTGTTTTGATATTCCTGCTGGAAGTCCTCGCCCAACAACACATTTGATAATCATACATGGTCTCATAGCTAGATACACTCCTGCCCATCTGCCGGCATGGCAATCTGCCCGCTCGCCAGATGGTACTCTTGATTCACAGGGGCAGAGGTGCCAAAAAAAAAGATGGATTTAGATGACACTGTTAGTGCCACCTCTTCTGCCTTCTCTCCGCGGTGACAGCTCAGACAAATTAGTGCCACGGCAACAAAGAATTCCTCTTAATAAAACGCAGGAATTAGGGATGGAAAAGACCTATTAGGTCATCTACTCCATCTCCTTGCCAGTGCCTGATCATCACATTAATCTTCCCAAATGTGAATATCGCCGTGGAAGAAAAAAAGACAGACTGCTTCCAGATATCGACAGTTGCCAACAACACGAGCAAGATTTCAGCTTGTGCCTGAGAGAACCGTGGGGACCATATGGGGTGTCAAAATATATTACACAAAAGTTCAGCCTGAAGGCAATCTACGTGAGAGGAGGCCCGTGACAGACATAAAAAATGTTCACGTTTATGGGAGGTTCTAACAGCAACGGTGAAGCGTAACGCGCAAGATGTTGTCCTGGGGACTCAGGCAGATACGCAACAGCAGATACCTCCGTGTGCTTTGGGACGCTCAGAAGAGAGGAGGTCCACCAGCAAACTAAATAGCTGGGGACATAAAAAGGCACATAAATGGCTCTGAAGGGACAGGTCAGCTCCATTTTTCCCTTTTCTTTTTTTTTAGATTTTTTTTTACCATCATCCCAGTACTCCATCATTATCTTTTAAGATAAATTTATCAAGTCTTTAAACATTTCATATGGCAAATACCCAGCCACCCTATGACATGCTTCAGAAAACACAAGTTCTTTCTTACTAGTTGGGTTGGAATAGCTTTAACAGTGTCCATGTTAAAACCACAGACTTCCTAAACCATTTCAAAACTTTACAGATGCAGTTCAACCCTGATTTCAAATGTCTGATCCAATACGCAGGGAACAGCAAATAGAAGTATAGCCACATTTCAAGGTGAATATTCAAAGTGCTGTCAAACATGTAAGGAAAAAATGGAAGAAATGGCAGTATAAAAGGAGTTCTCCCTAAACGTTGCCCTGACCTTGAGATAAAAGTAGTTCACATCTCATTGTACAGCAGAAGACAAGGGTGGGTCCTCTACCAGGCTCTTGGCTTCTCCACGCACTGGCTGGTTCTACACTCTCATTCTCATTTTTCTCTCTCGCCTAGATTCCAGTGTCAATCCTTAAGGTCACCTAAATAACACAAATAACACGGCCATTCAGTCAGTGTTTTTCCATGATTTTCAAATCCTATCTTTCCTTCACGGTTTGCAGAAACCGTAATTGCTCAATTAACCTAATGAGATGGATCTTCGAGATTTCCAAGTGCCCAGCAGCTCAGCTCTTGAAACCCCTTGAATAACTCTGTCATTTACTTCCATATTGTACCTGTGATGAGATTCATGCCTCCAGCTGATGCTAGACAGTAAATAAATGGAACGGAAGGAGAAGGAGCACCCTTGGAGAGCCAAGACGTCTCCCCGATAGTTTGCAAGGGGAAAGGAGAGAAGGTTCCTGAGCTCTGCAAGAGGCAGCAACACATTGCCCTGCATGAGGACCAGGGAAGGCCATCGACACCCAGGTCAGTGATCAAGGATGAATGTTTTAGGAACTGGAAGGAAAAAAGAAGGCAGAGCTATTTTTTTTTTTTCTGCTCAAAAATTAGTGATTTTGCCGTGGCGACCTGCTGACCTCATTTCTTCCTCTGCAGCAACAGCTAGCCCAAAGTGAGAGTACGGACTTTGCTCCCCATAAAAAAGGCATCTAATGGTGCTAAATGCCTGCAAACAGCTGTGGTGTATCACGTTCTCCGTGTGCTGGTGGAGGGTTAAAAACAATTCTTATTGAATCTTATTATTTTCTGTGTGACTGAAGTAATAGTACACGGCAATAATGCCAAGGTGAGGCTCTCTGGGTTGTTTTACAATCTTGGCAGAATTTATTCCAGGCAAATGGGTAAAACAGCATTGATTTTTTTTTTTTTAAAGAACATCTTTGGCAAAGGCTGCAGAAAGGCTTTGGAGAGGAGCCCTTGGTCTTTCATAACATAATTAGCCAAAAATACTGCAGAAAAATATCCATGAAGGACACAGGCTAGGAAGAAGTGTTCTTTAGCTGGTGTGTTATTGCCTTGCTATTTTTTTCTCTTCACTTAAAAGAAGAGGAGAAATTCCTTGCTTTGCTCAGCTTACAAATAAATCCCCATTAAAATGAGCAGCTGAGAAGGCACAGCTCCGAGGGACCCCCCGCAGCGTCCCGCTTCGCTCCGCGCATCCCTGCAGTGCCCATTCCCCTCCCGTCCGACGGGGGCCTCGGGGTAGGCACCACTTAGCGTGGATAAAGGTGGCAGCATCTGGCCCGTAAGGAATTTGCTGAGCCAGACAGAGCCGAGAGGGTCTCTGCAATGACCCCGCGGTGAGACAGACCCCACTAGGAAGAGATTAGGATGCTCTACAAGTACAATACAAGTCCATTAAGGACAGCGAGAAATTGCCCTGCGATTGTATTCTCTGGCCCATATCTAGTACAACCATCACCCCTGCGACCATTTGGAATAGACACGATTATTGTTCCATAACTGCTAAAATGAACAGCAGATTGAATGCGGTGAGTTTCGTTCCTTGGCTTTGTTTTTGTGGGTTTTTTTTTCCCTCGTGAGGAGAGCTACCTCTCAGGCAGTCATGCGTGGGTGCTGAGTGCTCCACGGCTGGCTGCCGCGGAGACGTGCTGAATGGGATGCTCTTCTTGTGGTCCTTTCTTATTTTTTACGCTATGTCACTCCTGGAAGCGCATTGATAGGACATGTCAGTCGGTGATCATTTACAAAAGCCCGTAAGAAGGCTGCTCATTTTGTGTCTTGGGAAAGGAGAGGAGGAAGACGAGCAGTCTCTTTTTTTTTGTTTTCATGAGCAATAAACAGGAATATCAAAACTGAATCTGCTTTAAAGAATGGCAAGTTTCCGAAACACTAGCTAAGAAAGGAATTTGAAAACACAGTGAAGCATTGCAGCCATCGGGTTTGGAAGTGGAGAGAGCCCTTCCGGTTTAGCAGCGTGCCCTCTGGGAAACAGGCTTTACTGGAACAATTAGAACCTCACCGTGGTGAATAAGGATGACAAAAGGGAAAATGCATCCTATATTCCAGTGTGCAAAGTGAGGGTTACCTGGGAAAAAAGAGCCAGCCTCTATTCCATGGATAAGCAAAAGCGGAAATTTTTCACCCAAAGAATTGAGATGCTTACCTTGACTCTCCAAAATGCAACATTGGCAAAGAGTAGGGATGTCCAGCTCCCTAAGCCTGGGTACTAAACCCAGCCCGGGACTTGGGATTTCATTGCTCACCCAGCTGGGACTCTCTGAGGATGCCCAGAGGGTGTCTTGGCACCCACACCTTGCCAACTGACCCTTGTTTTTCTAATTCAGATATTTCCCCATAAATCTGGATGAAACAGAAATTCTTCAGAATGACGTTTCTTTTTTCCCTGTTTAGATCAAAGACTTTACTGCACCATGGACAAACATACCTGTAACCAAGGGGCCAGGTAGAGAAAAAAATTGCTTTAAGAGATAGGGCTAAGAGAGACATTCCACTTCTCCCCCCATGGTTGTGGAGACCACGGACACCCGGCCAGAGAACAGCTGGTCCCCTCCACGTCGGATCATTGGTTATTCATGTATGTATTTTCTTTTTGGTTGAAATGCTGCCCCTTATCCCTAGTCTGAATTTGCCTTTCCAATTACAGGATCTCGTGCCATTTTCCACTGAATCAGAGAGCTTTCAGAAATCTCTTCCACATGTTGCTGTCCTGAACTCCTCACAGCTCACCTTTAAGTGGGTGCTTTGCTAAGCCAAATAGATCAATTTTATTTGCCAGGTAAAGTAAGGCACATTTTTGAAGGTTCACATTATTTTTATAGTTCTTCCTAAGGCCTTTCCACCCTCCAGAATGAGGCTTTTCAGCAGTAAATAAATTCTAAGACCTTGCGCAGTGGAAAGCAACTCCCGACACCCTCAGTGCGGGTGGACGCAGTGAGCGCTCCCTGATCCAAGGCTGAAGCCAGCAGGATGATTAAAGCGAATGTTGTCCCTTGGTCCTCAACCATCCTTCAGCAACCACGTGGGTTGGAAGATGCTCTCCAGCCTCTCCAGGGACCCACCCGCAGGTTTGCCAACCTCTTGATCAGAAATTCAAGTCAGCTTCAACCAGTCCCTGGAGATGCCAAAGGTATGGAAACTGGGCATCCCAAACTCCCCAGGCAGTGGGACACTTCCAAATGATGACCAAAACCTTGAGTGGTCTTGGTCTTCTGGAGGTGCCACAGAGCACACAGGACACCTGGAAGTGGCATTTCAGCTGGACATTTGGACTAGCTGCACAAGATAATCACCATTTCATCACTCTGCTGTCTATTCCTGAAAAACAAGGCAGGCCAAAGCAAGGCGTTAGCTTTAAAAATTCTGTTTCTTCCATGTTCTTCTGCAAAAGCTATTTTTGCAAAGCGGGCTGCATTTTATGTCTGTTCTTTGCTCTTGCTGCTGAACACAGGGTACCAAAATCAAGGAGAAGAGCGTGAAATGAACTTGCGTCGCTTAAAAGAGCTTGATTGATATGAAGTAAAGCATTTCCCCTCGAATTCACAAAGTGGAGCTAGCATTTTTAAATCAACACTCCTCTTTATGAAAACAAGCAATTATTCTTTCATTGAAGCCAGAGCCAAAGTCTGGTAAATTACTAAAGTTAGAAAAATGCAAATGTTATATTAGTCCAGAAGACCGCAGTTATGTTTCATTAACTCAGACTCTTTATGTACATGCATAATGTGTTTTCCTTGTTTATTTTTGTGGTTTACTGGAAGCAAAGGTCCACCTCAGCCTGTTGGCTCCACAGAAAAAAGATGGGTGACAAGGGAGGACACGATTCACCCCCGGGGATGCTGCAGTCCTCCCGTGCCAGGGACTTTCAGAGGCAACACCACCTGCCCGAGCTTCCCAGGCTTTGCCAGTGCTCCCAGTCCCTCCGGGACTCCCAGTCCCTCCTGGGCAAGGAGGAATGTCAGGCAGGGGAGTCCTGTTAGGAGTGTGCCAGGTGATGCCACCCCCTCTACTGCCGCCACTGCATCGGTAGCAGCTTGTCACTGCGCGGTTGAGCTAAGTCAGGCGGGGCGGTAAAATAAAGACAGATGGCAGCAAGTTTCTTGTTCAGGACTCATGAGTCACAGCTCATTCACCGGGATCCTTGATATAAGACACGCTTCTTTCCAATTTTTCATTTAGCGTGGAAGCACTTTGCTTATGAAAACACCCCCGGAGCAGCCTCCTACAGTACTTCTGTGGAGATCTCCGCCTCCACAACGGGGAAATCAAGCCGGTTTGCTGGCAGCACAACATCCTGCTCCCTGGGGAAAAGGATGGATGCTAACAGCACTTAGCATGTCCTGGGGGTTAATTAATGGATGATCATTAGGTGCCTTCAGTCCCCGGAGCTGAGCAGGGTGTGTACATGTATAACGGGAGCGGGGCAGCACTGCTGGGAATTCTGGCCAAGCCCCAGCCCTGTGGACCCGCAATCCCACTGGATCCTGCTACAGCCAGCCAGCCCATCACGCCATCAAGGCAGCAATTTGGCACATCTCTATATGGTTCCATGAAAAACCATGCAGGTGACAAGCTAAGTGGGAATCCCAGGCTGCAACCCTGCCCCGCTGCAGTCACTTGAAAAGTAGTCTTTGAAGCATTCCATTTGATTTGGAAGTTGCCCGTCATGCTTGATTTATCCGGCTCATTTCATAGATAGTTAATTAATCCCCTTCCTCGAAAACAATAACAAGTTTATTGCAGTCTGAGCCGTTTCCTGCTTTATCCCAGTTTGGCACGCCGGGACCTGCATTGGCATGCTGAGCTCGGGGCTGTCCCCGTCTTCCTTGGGTTCGTGCTTCCAAACTTTCTTTCTGCTGACGGGAAACTCTGCTGTAAAGTCAGGCAGTCGTGGCAGCGGCTCTCCCGAGGGCTGCCAGCTCATTGATGGAGGAGCAGAGCCCCAGCACCAGCTCTTCCCTGCCTGGATGGGTTATTGCTCCTTTATAGCAAGGGAAAATAAGCTTCTCTGCAGAGGCACCGAAACACAATCACCTCTGCGCAAAAGCCATTACAGACTTTATCACTAATTTAATGCACCTCCCGTCCGTTTAGCTCATAACATCTGCAGTCCAAAGTGATACTAGCTGGGAGCAACCAAATGCGGTTTCCCTGACCTCATCGGGAGCAAGGAAGCAAAACCAAAGGAGTAAATGCATTTCCCTCATGACAGCCCAGAGATGTGTAAAAGCAGCTGCGTTTTCCTTACGGATGCTACTCCCTGCTTTCCCCACGGAGAAGGGGAGAGGATCCTTTCCTCCCCTTCTCCCATCAGCCAGGGCTGCTGCTGCAATTACCCCAGCAAGGTCCCAATTAAAGTGTTTATCATCAGCTTTTCTAAGCGTCTGTATTTCTGGCATGGCAATACTACTGCTCTTGTGCCTCAAGGGACCGGGGTGAGATTGAATTAATTTTTCTGGCGGGCTCGGGGATGCTCAGTTAGGAGATGCTATATTACAAATGTGCAAAATACTTTCATTATCATTCGCGCACCTGATCCAGTGCAAGGACCACCGCACCGGCTTCTCAGGGTGTAAAATATAGCTCTGTGTTGAAGTGCAATGTGTTGGAAACCGCTATCCCAAAATTGAACCTCCTCTGGACTATCTAATCGCCCAAGCCTGGTCCTGATTGACTTTCTTGTCCGTACAAGAGAGAAGCGTGATTAAGAAACAGGATGCAGTCACCTGCAATTGCCCATAATAACCAGAATATTATAACGTATATAGTGGGAATTGCCATGCCAGGGATGTAAAAGCCACATCTCCATGCCTCTACAGAGAATGAATCCACAGCAAGAGCAAAAGACCGAGCTGTTGGAAATATTAGCAAAATAAAAGGCTTCTTGCTGTTAAGTCTCATTTAAATAAACTTGAAATTCCCAAGAAGAGCCATGGCAAACAGCAGAAGCCCTCACTAAACAGTTCCCAGTGCTGTTTGTTATTTTACCTGTTGTTTACGTGATGTTTATAGTGTGTTTTAGATCGAACAACAGCTACTGCAATCTGTTTATAAGCCTTCCCTGTGGAGCCAGGCATACGTTTCTAACGATGGCGACGACACCCAAATAAAGAAGCTGAAGAATGAGCCTGGCTGTTCTTGTGACAGATTAAAACGTAAGGGGAAAGGACTTAATTCCGAAGCATGGAATAATTAAACATCCAAATAGACCCATCGCCTCCCCACCTGAAAAGACAAGATGCCCCAGCAGGGAGGAACCGGCTGTAACTCACCCCCATTTTACAGGGCGGCCGTTTCCGATGTGCTGCACTTAGCATCTCCTGCCTTTTTATTACCCATCCTTTTTCTGCTGCGCTTTTAAGACGGGAAAATTGTGATGAGCTGACGGGAAGCTTTCAGAGGAGTCCCTTTCAGAAAGCAAATTCCTCCACGAGCACCCCTGCGCTGCTAAACTGCTGGGGAAAGTACAGAAATCCTCTTATACGCGCTTGATGAAAACACAGAGAAGCGAAGTGCAGGAAAAAAAGGCCTCAGATGAAATTTTAATTGTATTTGCAATAAATTAAGAGCAGGTGAGGGTTGCTCTGAACTTTGTGACATTATTTCAGAATGAAGCCATCACACAAGAATCCCTTTAGAGATTATGTATTTTGCTGGTTTGAGAGGAAAAGAGTGCAAAATCAGGAAAAGTGGAAATGTGTTGCCTGCAAAATTAAATACATGTGGGAAACATAAAAGAACCAGCCTGAAGAGCAAAGTGTGTACTCTAGGATTACCCTAATTTCAGAGAGACACCAGCCATGTGCATCCAAAACCAAAGACCAGATTTGACCTGAGCTTTTTGGTCAGTTTGGATTTTATAGACTATTCCAACCATCACAAGCCACGTAATTAACTGAGAAAATATAACCAAGATTTTCAAGCATATTGTTTCATTGCCAGTTCCTTTACAAGGTGAAATGACAAATTTGCTCGAATATCCAAAATCTGCTACTTATATTTACCGAGGGAAGATGAAAGAAGTTCAGCCACTAAGCACAGAAGCCAACATTTTTGTAAAATGACTTAATTGCAAACACTTTCTTTTTGGAGCCTCCTTGGGAGACACCTTAAAGGGGATTTGTTTTCTTAAAGTGTCGAGCATTTAATTTCTAAAATAACATTTTTCGCCCTTGGTGCTCAAAATGATGAGTCACTTGTCAAATCCTGGCCCACGCTGCAAAATGCCATAGGAAAAAGAACCTCCTAAGAGTGTTTGCAAAAGGGAAGGAAAAAAGCAGAGGAGGTGGCCAAGATTTGACAGAAGAGCACCCTCTCTTTGGAGCCCCAATTCCCCAAACACAGGCAGATGAAGACAAGGATTTTGGTGATGAGGAAGGGGTTGAGTTTCCATCATGTCCCCTGGTCCCCTGCCCACGCTCTGCCCTCGCTGTGGGTGCATGTTCCCTGCTGATCTAAGACCACCACTTGCATACCAACATGTGAAAAAAGCAAATCCCATGAAGGATCCCCAGAAACGCAAATTCCCTATGGCAGCTTTCATTTCACCCAAAGCTCAGGTATAATTAAAGGGGGAGGAGCCGGGGGAAGACAATCCTGTGGGTTTCACATCCTAAAGCTGGACAGGTGGTTGAGTCACCATCCCTGGAGGTGTTTAAAAGACGTGTAGATGTGGTGCTGAGGGACATGGTTTAGTGGTAACTTGGCAGTGTTAGCTTAAAGGTTGGACTTGATGATCTTAAAGGTTTCTTCCAACCAATTGTAGATTCCATGATTCTACAATTCTATCATTCTGTGATTCTATGACAGAGCAACCTCTGTCGCTGCTTCCACCCTTAGACACTGAAACACGAGTCAAAGACACTGAAGTTAAAAGCTTTGCAGATATGTGCTTTTCTGGTTCGTGGTCTCATTACAGAACATCTCACACCACTGTTTGCTCCACTGAACTCCCTGGGATGACCCAAGAAACACCCACAGTGGGGCTGTGAGGGGCAGAATGAGGTCCACGGACATGAGAAGAGCATGGTGGTCCACCTGCATGGAGCACATGTTTGAGGATATCAGTAGCAAGCTGACTTGTAAAAATTTTAGCAAATAAATGTGCATCAGGCTGAGGCGTTCAATTCAAGAGGAGTAGGTCTTGGCAGACTTTCTTCTTACATGAGCTATTTCTAACTTCAGAGTCTAACTTTAGGTACGAGTGACACAGCCTACGACATCCATAGCAAATCCTGCCATTTTAGAAGCTGCAGTTTTAGATATCTAGATGTCTCCATGAGGTTTTCCCACTAAAAGAAATGCAAGTGATCCTTTAGACCTGCTTCAAGAGATTTTATTTTTTTAAATTTGTTGAGATGGCTTTAGTGAATAACATGTGACTCCACCTGAAAAACTTGAATTAGTCAACGTAAGTGATTATTGCATATTGAATCTTTTCTCTTCGTGCTTTCCTTTGTACTATTCTTTTCAAAAAATAAATGTGGAATAAGTAAATAAATTATTTCCTTAAAGCATAAGTGATCTTTCAAGAAGTCTGAAGCTTCAGTAAAATAGACGTATTGCTCTAGAATAGAGAGAAAATTGTATTAATTCAAACTAATAACCCAGAGTATATTATGTGTTGTATAGAATCATAAAATCATGGAATGGTTTGGGTTGGAAGAGACCTTAAAGACCATCTTGTTCTAACCCCAGGCCCTGGGCAGGGACACCTCCCACCACACCAGGCTGCTCCAAGCCCCGTCCAACCTGGCCTTGAACCTCCAGGGATGGGGCAGCCACAGCTTCTCTGGGCAACCCCAGCCAGGGGCTCCCCACCCGCACAGCCAGGAATTTCTTCCTGATTATCTCATCTAAATCTCCCCTCTTCCAGTTTGAAGCTGTATAAAACATAGAACATTTCTGTATAAAACACAGAATATTTTGAGCTGGAAAGTCAGAAAGACGCAGGATGGAAATCACTCCCCAAATTGTTGAAAATAAAAGGCTAGCAAGTGGATCAGCAGCAGCTGGAAATTCTTGAACTGCTCTTTTGGAAGTAGCAGGGTGGACTCGCTATTCTGCCACAGTCCCCACTGTCATCGGCTCATGAATATAACAGAGAAGGCCAAGACTTAGTCGAGGCATTCAGAAGACCAAATCTGTTGAAGTTTGAACCCAACAGAGAGCTGCAGAGGTCATTGTTGGGCTTTTGGGGGCTCTACGCTGTGGCAAGAGCAGGGTTTGCTGCAGAGGCACTGCGAAGAAACCCATGTTGGCACCTTGGCACCTGCTACTTCCAGACCTGACCATGATTGTCCACTGAAAAACGGCTTTTCTGGAGAAATAGTCTTTCTTTTTTTTTTTTTTTTTTTTTTTTTTTTTTAATGGAAAAATGTCAACTGTGATTTTAAAAATACTGTTGCTTTATTGCATGGGAAATTTTGAAACCAGCATGTTTGCCTCAGTTTAAAGCCCTGTCTCTCAGCTGTCGGTTTAAACAACTTCACATTGAAATATCAGTCATAAAAATGACTTCCTGATATGTTTCAAGAGTTTTTTAAACTATAAAAAATATTAAGTCAAAGCAAACTGGCTGTTCCAAAACTGCTTTGAAATATAGCTTCAAAATACAATGAAGCAGTACAGTAAAAAATTACAGTCCTATTTTTAATGTTTTTTGATGCATTTTTTAAATGTTTGAAACAATGCACAAAATTGGGCTTTTGCTAAGAAAAGAAAATGAAGTGAATGGAGAGTTGTTTCACTTCAGTTTTTGAGGTTCTTGGCTTGGGCTTTCTCAGGGCTGATCCCCAAGTGCCACCAGCATGTCCCAGCTAGACCATGTTTCCTAAATGACCTCAGGCAACACATTTACAGACAGATCTATTAAAAAATACCCCCACAAAAACTCAGCAACCACTTTTTCAAGCAATTTTTTCCCCACTGCCTTTTTGGTTTGGGTAGTCGTGGGCTCTCTGTGATCTCAGTTACCCATATCCTTTGGAAATCTTGTCACCATCATATTCCTCTGTCTAAAATGGATATAAAAAGCTATTTCCAGCTGTTTGCACTGGGAGAGGCGGGAATGGGTCTATAAGAGTCAAGTTCATGCCCACGAAACCCCTTCCAAGCCCAGTGAAGGAATACGTAGCTGGCCCCTGGTTATCAACCACAGGACTACCCCAACCTCCAGCTTCTGCAGTAAGCCAGCTTTTATTCATATATATAAAGTCATTTTGACTAGTAAGACCTTCCCATTTGGTCTAGATTTCCTGGCAGTCTTTTATAAAAGGGATAAGGCAAAAATTATTTCATTAGGGATTTTGCAGTAAGAGTGGATTTTCTCCAGGTTTTGTACTTTATGAATTCCTGCTTGGAGCAGGAACCGGTGCTATAGAGAGTTGGCCATGCAGAAACCTCAGCAGACAATCCCAGTCAGGAGACACTCATTAAACCTTGTTTAGTATCGTTGGTTCTATGGATAATTAATAAAGTAATCAGCTGGAAGAACCTGTACGAGGTATGGATGGTGTAATACAACAAACTCTTCCACATGACCGGCTGACTAAAGGTTTCAGTGCTGGAAAGGTAGGAGAAAGTCATAAATGCCTCTTATTTATGCAGAAAGTAGGCAGACAGACCACAATAAAGAAAAAACTCAAGTGACTCTTGAGGGCACCCAATACGCTGCGATCTGGACCCAGGAGAAAGCCCTCCAAAGGGGCACTGGTGCCTTTGGTGCTCACGGTACATCTCCACCAAGACCAGCATCCCATCTCGCCTGGGCTACAGCGGAAACCTCTGCAAATGAGGCGGCACAGAGGCGGCAGCATCCATCAACAGCCAATTCATTATACTAAATCCAGAGAGGATAATGAAATCCGCTGAAATATGGGACCAAAGGCCAAGGTTGGGTTTCCCTGGAAACCATAGCATTGTATTCTCTAACTTTTGTTATTCGCAAATGTTGCCCGGGGTATTTCGGCGTTGCTGGTCTGCCAAAGGAAACATCAGGGTCTGCACCGGCGTTTCCTCCTCCCTCTCCAAGTTAGGACTACTGTAGCTTCAATAATTTCTTACTAAAAGGATAATAAAGGGTTGGGGGTTTTTTTCTCTTTCCCAAAGTTTCCCTTTTATCTTAATAAAGACACTGCTATATGTTCTCATAAATATCTTGGCCCACGTAATATCTCCTTGGCTCTTGCCAGTCGCTGCGAGAAAATAAGTGACCTCAGCAGGGCTGCGATGATAACAGTGGTATTTATCAAAAGAAACTCCTACGAGTCTTATTTTCATTTTTACTGTGGTCCAGCTGGGGTATAAATCAAATAGATATCAGGACCGTTCATCCATCCTGATGGATCTTAGCGCTGCTGTCATCATGGGGAAGGACATCCGCGCGGGGAGATTTGTGTGTATCTGTCTACTTTTGCTCTGCCAGCGAGCAAGTTGTGTCATCCCTGATGGAAACGTTAGCACGCAGTGGGGATATCTGGAAAAAAGGGTTTTGCTCACGGTAATAAATTATTTTGCCAGACCATTCATATTGTCTCGTCGTAATTTTCAGTCTTTTATCTCCACGCCTTTCAATGGCAAGGGAATTTCAGGGCTTTTTACACACTATCCTTTAAACAAGACAAACTATTTTTAGCGATTGAGCTTTACAAGAGGGAACGGAGTGAAAACGAGCTGGGCTTTCCAGCACAGCCTCAGCAGCGCTTTTAATGCTCAGCAGCACTTACGCCCCAGTATGAGAACCCACAGCCCCCCAGAGTGGCACCAGCCAGCCAGGCATGCGGGAGATGCTTCTGCAACCTCTGCTCCATCAAACCCGCTTTGCGAGCCGGCTCATCTCCCTTAGGTGGAAAATAAAGGCGATTTTTACTGTATTGTGTGGATCAAGAGGCGCCTTGGGGCCAGGGATGCTCTCTAATACCAAGCAGCCCCAGTCCCACAAGCAGTGGGAGCCGCGGCCGCCTGCTGAAGAATGGAAAATGAAGATAAAACTATGTAAACGTTAAGTGACAGATTAAAATATTGCCACGTTTCACAAGAATGTGCATAAATATCTTCCAGAAGTCTTCCCGAGCTGCTTTATTTTACATGTTTTGTCTGCTAGCTCTCCCCCTTGACCGTAAAGGCAGCTGTAAAACTGCCCGCAAACAGGCAGGCTGTGGGGTGCGTGACTTTTCTGCTAGGCCTTGGAAACACAGGAAATATTTAGCATTTTCTGTCAATGCCTATTCCTTCTTAACGGAAAGGAAATTTGCCGTTCTGTCCTACCCGACATCGTTTCTTCCACGCTCAGGTATAAGATGCACCATCCCCTTAACAGCCCACTGCCACATGCAAACTTTCAGCAACATAACCCATGACAGGCAAGTTGCTTACGTGTCTGTTTGGTTTTATTTTCAAGCTTTTGTCTATTTTCCCTCTTTTTCAGCTTGAGAAAAACGGGGGTGTTTTCACACTCGCAGCCTGCCAGCCAGCCCCGCTCCAAGGGGCACAGATCATCCCCTCTGCGCAGCCTCACCCTGCAGAGATGGGCTTATTTTTGAAAACAAAGGAGGAAAAAGATGCCTTTTTGCAGTTTCCCATGTTGTTTGCATTTCCTTTGTGCCACCGTGTTCTCATTTTGCCCTCCAGCGGGTCCCCCCAGCCTCGGCAGCCCATTGCTGGCTCTCAATCTGGCTTTGCTCTGGCAGGAACCGCCAGGGAACTCAGCAGCACATGTCCCGGGAGACTTTCTGGTCCTCATTTTTAGGCTTGGATTGCAAGCAGTTGTCTTGAAGCCTGAATTTGACCTCCCTGGGCTTGGGGCTTGAAACCTACGTGCATGTCACTCCCGCGTGCACGGGTAGCTCCTCTAAGCCGGTGGTGTAAAACTGGTCGGAGGCAGGTCGGTGGCTGTGCCTCAGCTCCAGAGGGGTTTTCCCAGGACACTGTTACTGCCCAGCATCCTTCCAGCTCCCCCGGGGCAGGGAAAGTCATTTTGGCACTGCTGGAAACATGCCTGTGGTTGGGCATGGTGGTGAGGATGTGATGCAGAGCCGTCCTCTGCAGCCCCAAGGGTGAGGGAGGACGGGGTGTAAAATAACCACCCTGGGGCCATAATGTCCCAAATTTTGGCACTGGAGAGCCTCTAGCTCCTGTACACACTCGCATTGCCCCACCAGTGCTGCTGGGGCATCTCAGCCTGAGCAGGTTTGGTCCCTCTCAAGCAAGGAGTCACTTGGGGTGATGAATTTTACCAGGTTCCATTGGAAAACTGCTGATGGGAAGTCAAGCACCCAGGCTGGCATGGAGAGGGACACATGGCAGAGGAGTCGTGCTCAGCCAGACATGTGCTGGGCAGAATCCCATGAAGATCAGGTGCCTCTGCACTTGAGCAGGACCTTGATCCCAACACTTTGGGGGGGACAAAGAGCAGGGGGTGCTGCTGGTGCAGGAGGGACAGGGACGCCCCGGGAGGCCAGCACCGGTTTCTGCAGGCAGGGATGGAGGAGAGGGCTCTGCGAGGCAGCATGTGCCTTTAATTGCCTTATTCCCTTTCTCATCTCTCTCCCTGTTTTTCCTTTCATGCCTCCTCTGTTGTCTTGTCGAGCCGTCCACCTTCCTCCCTCGCTCCTCTCATCTCCCTCAGCTTCATCCCCTCTTCCTTTCGTCGCCATTTCAAATTGCGCCAAAGGGTTTGACTTTTATTTCCCTGTGCCTCTCGCGTCCCTGAATGCCCTCCCCTGGGAATAGCGCCTGGCTCTCCTTTTTCATTCACTTCTGAGCTGAGTTAAAAGAAATGGGATGTTAAACCCGCACAAAGCCACTAGCACATGGATTTCTGTTTGATCTTGACATCCGCAAGTCGTAATAGAACCAGAATCAAAACATTCCAGAAATTTGGCAAAGCAAGGGCTTGGAAGGAGCTGTTGAAAGGAAGATTTCCAAGATTTTTTTTTTTTTTTTTTTTTAAATGCAGGTTTCGGAGAAATTTTCCTTTGAAAAAATGTCTTGCATACAAAGCCATTCCACCCTGCCAAATGATCTCCAGTGTCTTGTGATAAGAAAGCTGTGTATTGAGCGGAGAAAAGAGGGTAAAGAAAATGCTGAGCCTTATTTACCATCACTGCATTCCTGTGAAGATGCACAAAACCAGCACACCCTTTCACTGCCTGCACTGTGCCTGCGCCATTCCTGCCGTCCCTGCTCCGGGTGCCCCTCGGACACCCTGCGAGATGGTGGGAGACGGCCACTTCCACATCGCTCCCAGTCCCCTTCCAAGCACAGGGAATTTTGTTTCGGTTTTAACGTGTCTAACGAGAGGTTCTCGGCACGGGCAGCCCACATGGCTTTCATTCTTGTGGTCTATGAACATATACACTCGCCGAGCTGTTTACACTCTCCATCCAGAGGTATTTTTCTGATTAACCACCAGCAGCTATTGGGGTTTCCGTTTGGCCACATGCACAGCTGGGAAGAGCAAAGAGCAAACGGGGGGGGGCCGATGGGCACCCCCTGTGCCTCCGCCGTAGGATGCACAATTCGAGGAGAAGTGGCTCCTTGCTGCCTCTTGCACCGTCTTCGCTAACAGCTGACGACAGGACGATGCTCTTTTCGGTTCTGTTTCACCACCGCTTTATTGCTCCCATAAATTCCTGGAAGAGCGTACCTTTGTATCCATCTGGGTAACGCGCCTATCTCATTCAAAGCAGTAATTTCTGGGTATTTCCTCAGCGCAATCAAGTATTTATCAGCAGTGGGTACTTCTGTGCAGAAAATGAGATGTTAAAGGGCACTGTGTTACAAAAATCAGCACACATCAAATAACATTTGCTTCGAGCCTAAAAATATGCTGTAACATCTCCCTCCAAGGCGCGTGTATTTAAGTGTGCGCACACATCACCATAATTAGAGCACTGGTGCTATCAGTAGGAGAAATGAGGCTACATGGTGGAGTCCCCAGCAACCATTAACTTCTCATTTTCATTTAAAGACCATTGCTTCGTAGTAAGAAAATTAGATAATGATCAAAAGCCCAGCTCTTCTTTCAGTAAAACCTCACCTGTTTTAATTTCTTGGTGGAACCAGCCTTAGGAGAAGGGCTGGGCGCATCCCCCAAACCTCACACTCCGTCTTTTTCCACCTCCCTGGTTTTGGGACATTTGTGAGAGCCTGCAAAGCCAGAAATCACTATCACATAATAAATATTATATTTTTATATAAAAACAGATACATCAGCTACAAGAGGCACACCGGACTCCAGCACAAATTTGTGTACGACCGTCTTTGTTGCTTCCCTGCCACCCTTCACCCCTGTGCCCGCGGCGCTCAGCGGGTGGGAGCAGCAGCTCTGATCTCCGCTGCCGTTCACAGCTGAGGCATTTCTTGCTCTTCATTCATTTAACACGGAGCCTCGGCAGAAGGAGCAGGGCAATAAGTGCCCGCGACAGGAGCCGTGTGTCCGTCCCGCAGCCCGAGCAGAGCTCACCGCGGTCATTAGCTTGTCCTTGCTCTAACATGTCTGTCCGTGCACCAGATCAATATTATCAGCCAGTTTCCTACTTACCTAGTTTACCTAAATTGCCAAGCTATCTCTTTTTCGATACTCAAGGGCCCTGACCAGAAAAACCACTCCTGTAAGTTGCGATTGATTTATTCATTGAGGGGAGGTGCCATACCCAGCAAGAGCAAAAAAGGCAGGCGCTGACTAGCTGTATCTCATTCGACCACTCGTAACTAATTTGATGGTTTTCCAGCTGTAACAACTACCTCCAAATTACTGTCCGGTTGCAATGCCATTTCCAAAGTTTTAATCTTGTACGCGGGTCCCTGTGCTGCCAGAGCGAGACTTTGCAGAGCTTTGGTGCTTGGGCAGAGTTGGACCCACAATAAGGATGAAATACAGGAAAACAATAATGAGCTACTCCCGCCCACTGACCCCAACATGCATTTTCCCACGTGAGTGATGAATAAATGCAGGATACGTTTGCCGTTGATGTGTCCCCTCGTACGCGTCTGGGCACCTCGGGAGGGAAGCTGTTGTCTCCGCCACCAGATGATACGCAGCCTCTTGTCCCATTTGCCGTGTTTTCGTTGATGAAAGACCAAAGCGTGCAAAAATCAACGGCCTCATGCATAATACAGGCAACAGCGATTAACTCTTCGCTGCCATCCTCCGTCTCCCACTGCCGTGATGCTGACTGACTGCAAATGGCTCTCTGCCTCTGCCGGGGCCGAACTCTGCCAATTCTCATCATTGATCAGGCACCCTGCGCCCGCTCGGCTTTCAAAGCTGCTCGAGGTGCCTCTTGCTGTTTTCCCCCTCGCTTGGCTGGCAGACACGCGCGGAAGTAACTACGTGTCCGATCGCATTATGCTCTCCGACCACTCCGCTTATTATTCCGGCTGGGCTTGCAAATGCGAGCCATGGTGCACGGGCCTGGAAGCTCAGTCTTGTAAAATCTGATTTTATGAGCCCAAGCCTCATCTCAGTTTAATCCCCATCATCGCCAGGCATTGCTCCAGGAGGAAGGGACTGCGTCGGGGTTGCCACACTACCCAAACTTCTTCAGAGCATCCTTGTGGTCCTCCCACCGACAGCCTCCTTGTTCCCACACCATCTTCCTACCACTGAACTTGGCAATGCAGGAATTGGCCAACCCATTGGGTTCACCATGATGAGTGTAGGGGTCCCCACGGTAGCTGCCTCTGAGCAGGCAATGCCTGCCAGGTCTGCAAGCCAAGCCGTCCCCAAATCATCCCTATAGTGGTCAATCAAGGAGCAATAAAACTAATCACCTCTACAAATATATCTTCTGTCGCACGCTAGACATAAGAAGGGATGGCTGCTTAGGCGTTTTGCTTGTATTGCTGATAGTTAAATGGGAGAAATTGTTAATAATAAAGAAAGAATTAATGACTGGGAGCAGAATCTTTTGGCATGAGATTTTCTTGGAGCCTTCATCAAGCTGGGCCAAATGGCCCCAGAAGAAGGCAGGGTTTACGGCCTTCCTCTAGAAGCCTTTCATGGAGGAAATGGAGTCAGGACTTAAATCCTTCTCTCTGGTGCCTTGTGATGAAGTTTGGTAGCTAATGACTGAGCTAGTTTAGATGCGATGGCAGGACTACATCCCTGAGTTCCTGCTCTAGTGGGCTCAACATTTAATGTCCATGGACATGTAACCATCAGCCCAGTACTCACATAGTCCTGTCCAAGCACCGCTACTTCACAGCTTGTCAAAGATACAATCTTTGCTAGGCTCTAGAGGAAAAATTGAGAATTTCTAGTGCTTTTAAAAAACCCACGCGTCAGTTTGTTTTGTGAAAGGACGCAGGGATGGTGAGCGGGAAGGTGGTGGGGCCCCTCACTCTAGATTAGACCCAGACGGCCTGCAGAGGTGGGGGAATAGCCTTTGCCTTCTTGATGATGAATGCACAAATCCCTTCTGCAGCTATCTGAACCGTCATGTTGTGAAATGTGCGGTGATTGATTAGGCGAGTATTAACCTTGTCATTTGTAATAGGTCATCTAGTGATTTTATCACGTTTTAATCCATATTTTTTTCATACCGAGCCCCTTCCTAAGCAACGCATGTGGATGGGCGAGCTGGGGATGGATGGGGGTCAATGTTCAGAGAGTTTGATGATAATTTTTTTAATGCTTGCCTTTTCTGAGTCAGGTTTTTTTGGTAGCTCCGATGGTGGGGTTAGATGACCATTTACCAGGATTTATGTGACCAAATTAGTGATGTATATTTACTGATGACCGTGAATTCCCTATGTCCTTAGGGTGCTGCAGGTTTAAGGGAAGAGACCACAGGCAATAAGTTTTCAGGACCTTGCTCTACCAGAAGATGTGAATGTCCCTCCGAAGTCGTGAGGAGGTTGCTGTGCCTGTCTGAGGGTAAAATCCACCGTAGATTTATTTTGAATTTTGTGAGTACAATAATCATTTATGGTTTATTCACTGTGTTATTTAAAGAGGGTGATAAGCTGTGAATACCCAAGTCAGACAGTTACTTAATTAAGTAAAAAAACTCCTTTTTCTTTAGTACAGGTTTGTGAGCCCAAGCTTGCAGGCACCTAGTGAGACTTAGGATAGCACCAAACACCAAATTTCCCCATCTTCAAGGAAATCTGCCCTTCTTCCCTACACCTTCACTGGAGACATTTCAGGCCACTTCCGTTTCCCATCTTTGTGCTGGGGTTTGGTTGTTTTATCAGACCTAAGGCTGAGCAGTTTTCATATGGATTTACACCCTGATGCAAAGCTTTGGTGGAAGGAAGGTTGTTATTTCAGTTATTTATGCCCTTTTTTCCCCCCGATTGTGTTGTGTGGAAGAGATAATTGTGGTCTCGTGTCTGGTTTTGGTCCAGGAAGCAACATCTCAGCTGGAACAAGACCTAAAATGGGCTCCCCCAGTCAATGGGCATAATTTAATAGGTTGGTAACTATGGCTGCAAAGTCAAACCATGGCTGCAGACAAGGTTTCCTCTGTTTGACTTGAATGGGTTAGGGGTGCAGCAAGAAGAGAGTGAATCACGGCAACCATCAAGTCCCAGCTGCATTTCTGTGTCCCTTAATTTCAAGTTAATGGGTTTCTTATCTTTCTTATGAGGAAAGGTTGAAGGAGTTGGGTCTTTTTAGTCTAGAGAAGAGAAGACTGAGGGCGGATCTCATCAAGGCTTACAAATACTTAAAGGGAGGGTGCCAGGACGAGGGGGACAGTCTTTTTTCAGTGGTGCCGAGAGATAGGACAAGAGGGAACGGGCACAAACTTGATCATAGGAAGCTCCATCTGAACATGAGGAGGAACTTCTTTCCTTTGAGGGTGGCAGAGCCCTGGCACAGGCTGCCCAGAGAGGTGGTGGAGTCTCTGACTCTGGAGACATTCCCAACCCACCTGGACACCAACCTGTGCAACCTGCTCTGGGTAACCCTGCTCTGGCAGGGGGTTGGACCAAATGATCTCCAGAGGTCCCTGCCAATCCCTAACATTCTATGATTCTATGGTTCTTAGGTGGAACAACCACTCTCGTAACGTGCTTAGAAAGGGGCCAAGCATGAAGAAAGAGGTAGATCAAAAACATGAAGAAATCCATTTTTAAGAGAGAAAACTAAAAAAAGAGGGAGTATCCCAGCCCTGTCCCTCCCCAAGCTGCCTGAGAGGCCTCGGAGGTCTGTGGGCACACCAGGCAGTTGGAGGCTCAGTCTTGCGCTCACGTGGTCATTGCTGTTACCTGCTGCGTGTCTTTCCATCTGTGTGACAAAGTGAAATGAGCTGAAATTTCCCCAGAAGGTTACACCTGTAATTACCCCCATCTGCCTGCCTGTGCTGATGGGGACATTCCCCTTACAGTCTGTCATTCTGTGCAAGAGGAGAACTGGACACTATTGACCTCAGATGGTGCTTTTTGGGCATTGATCTCAAAGCACGGTGCAATTTTTTATGGCCTTTGGCATCGGACAGAAAAGCAGGGTGCACCTGTTCTGTGCTCACACCTTGGAAAGTTGAGGCATTTTGAGATCAAAAAAATTTCTCAAGTCCCAGTGAGGAAATTAGTTGGTATGATGATGCCCTGAGATGCAGTTATGTGCTACACGTCTCAGGAGTGAACTCTCTGGGATTTAGGGCATCCCCTCCCTGGAGAAGAGCTCCGTACACCAAATTGCATGCTGTACAATGACTACAGCTTCCCTCTATTCTGTGGAGAAAAGAGGATTTCACTCGCAGAGCAGCTAAATTTGCCTTTGGGGGGAAAGACCACACCAATCTCTCGTCCCAGATGCAATTATCTTGGGTAACCACATTTAACTCAGTCTTTCACCTTGTTTCAGTTCAAACGTCACTGAGAATAATATGTGTCTATACATGGGAGGTATTTACATAGTGTTTATTTTTAGATTTAAGCTTAATAGAGCAACAGGAACAAAAAAACAAAACCAAGGGGATGGGTGCAAATGTATTTCTGAGACGCGCCTGAACCTGCTGCACCTCTTAATAAGATTTAGCGAGATCAATACGTCGATACAATATTCTCTGGCCTTGCCAGAACAAATAGTCAGAGAGGAAAGTGGGGCAAGGACGGCTGCAGGCTTTTCTCGCCTTCAGATCACCGCTGCAGAATTAGCAGAAATTTCCATTCTGAAAAAAAGATCGAGCTTAGGCTTTCAGTTGATGAAAACTCGGCACGTTCTGGAATTTCACATCCTTGGCGGGATGATAAACTTGCGATTCCCTCTGTCTGATGCATCATTTGCTCTTTCTAAAGGATTACGCTCCTTTTTCTGGGTTTGATATGGGCAAGAGCAGGCACCTTTGGTTTGAATCACCACCGCAGCAGTGGAGCAGGGTCTGGTGTGGGCTGGGAAGGTTAAAGGCCAGGAAGGATGGATGTTCCCCAAAAATGCCCAGCAGACTTGCAGTGCCAAAGCTATCCTGCCCCTGCCACAGCAGCTGAAAGATGAATTCAACAATTCAACCCAGAAAGCAACACTCTGCTTGGATTCCTAGCTGTGTTCTTTGTCGAGCATATACACTTGGAAAATGCTTTCTAAAATATTTACTTTCAAGTATTTTTAACTATGCTATAGTGTTCTACCAAAAAAAAAGAAAAAAAAAGCTAAATTTATCCCTCTGTGGTTGTTTTGCAGTACAGACTGACTCAGAGTTTGCTAGTACAAACCGAGTCTGCTCCGCTGCTGGATCATGGTTTACGGAGACTCAGCTCTTACCTGATCTGTACGCTTTTACTGAAGATGGAGAGGTGGTTAACTATTGCTGCCAATGTTCTTTTTTTCAAACCCATTTCATTAAAATCATTTTAGACACAATAAACAAGGTAATTCCCATGAACTTTGAGTAAGAAACCACCATTTTTGGAGTCTGTTAGAAGACAGGACTGAAGGGGGGTGTTGCTGGTGTTGCACATTTGCCGTTATTGTTGGTACTTACGGGCTGAATTGTGAAAACCGGATTTTTAACCTGGAAAATAAAGTCCCAGACAGAGGAATGCCTACACCTTTCCCAGGAGCCTGCTGCTGCGCTGCCTCCCAAGCCCCTTGCTCGATGCTTCTGACCTAGTAGAAATAATTGCTCTCACAAGAGACTACAGCAGCTTACGGAGCATGCTGGAAAGTTTAGGACTGGAAATGCTGGGGAAAAAAACCACACTGTTTACTCTAATGCTACTGGCTTTAATGTGAAGACACGATAATTTGACCGATCGCATTCATTTTGACAACGGATGCATTTTGTCAAGCTGGAAGAAACAGTCATAAAAATATACCTGTTATTTTGCTGTCAGCCAAGTACAACCTCAGCAGTAGAGGAGATTAAGACCAGAGAGCAACAAAAAGCATGAATTCTCTGCTAGCAGCAAGAGTGATCTGCTTTGCTGGAAGTCAGTTGAGATGGAGTTTGGGTGAGCTCATGGTCTCCGCACGCCTGTTAAGGCGTTATTTGCACCTCTCCACCCAAACCGTCATGCTGTGCCAGGCCACCACCCGCACCTGATTCAGCCGCCTGGCAGAAAATTAGTGAAACTTCATTTTTTTCTTGAGTGTGGCTGTAAGCCATCTTGAGCCCACGCCTGTAAGCAATCAGAGGAGAAAACCCAAGCCAGGCACTCCTGCCCAACACTAAGGTCTGAATCGCAACCCATCTGCAGTCTGCGGCTTCGGTCCCTTCACATTTGTTGTACAAAAACTGTTGGGAAAATAAAGAACAAATAAACTTGTTAAGAGAGACGTCTGGGGTCACTGCACGAGCTGTCACACTTAGTTAGCTCCGACACGTTACTGCAAGGCATATTTATGGTCCAGCATGGATCAGTCTGGAGGCTGGGACAAGGTACTTTGCCAGGAGTGATGGATCCCTCCGTTTTTTCTTGTACCTGAATCCAGATTGAGTTCATTATAATTTAAAAAAACATAGCTAACAAATGAAGAAACAGGTACAGGAAGCATCTAAAGGAAAATTTTAGCTTTTTAAAAGGATATAACAGAGCAATAGGTATATTGCCCACCACTGCTACAGACCGTTGTCTGGCCAAGAGCTAAGGTCAAGTCAGCATGATAAGACCATGCAGGGGCTAATGCTCACAGAGTTGCCAGGGCTTTTATCCCACCATCCCTTTTCAGCCCATCCTTCCTCATCTGAAACTGACCTTTTGCAGAGCGGGGCTCAGACAAAGAACCCAACGGCTCCCCCATGGTGACCCACTGATCCCCGGGGTGGCGGGACAGAAAGCAGCTTTGCAGCATCAACCTACCACGACGAAAGCGACCTCCAGGGAGCCGGCGGTGGAAAGCGGAGCAGAAACCCGTGATTTCTCCAGTGCTTTCACATCAATTACTTTTACTCAACTTTATGAAGCCATTGCATTTTTTCCCTTTATTTTCTCATCTTGATTAGCCGGCGTCCCACCACTGCTCCCGTCTCCAGTTGCCATCTGTGAGCAATCTACATTCCCAGCCTCATCATTAATTTGTGTCATTTCTTGAAAACAGCACAATCATATACTCGTGGTAAGTATTCCATTCTGAACCAGGAGAGCTTAAAATGCCTCCATGTGTGCCTGCCCGCACCAGCTGAGTGTCACCAGACCATGGTCCTGGCTTCTCCCTATGGCTTGTATGAAAAAGCCTCTGCCTCACGCTCCCCACGAGCCACAGGCGCTTTCAAGCACCCAAGCTATGCCAAATTTTTCACTGTTTGGGTTTTCTTTCCCCCCACATATGGTAATAATTTTTCGTGAAGAAAAAAAAAAAAATGTCAATGACATTTTCTACAGAACAACAACAGAAAAAATTTCTTTCAGAAGTTCCCTTTTTGGAAGGAAAAGAATGCTTTCAAAACTTTTATTTTAAATACTTTCATTGCTGGTGTAAGTTTGAAAATATTTGGCTTCATTTCAGATGCAATGAAAGCAGTTTTTGAAGCATCCAGATTTACAGTGAAACAGGCATTCCAGCCTTCAGACAACTCTGGATCCAGAAGGTCCTTAGAAACAATCTAAGGACAACCCGTCCCAGAGACACCAAGACGCTGTTTTAGCAATTCAGTGACAAAACAGGGGCATTTCTTGGACATGTCTCTGCCATGGGTTTGCGATGCTTGTGCAAACAACCGATCCACCAAATACAAACCCCCTCCTAGGGCAGAATCATGGACCCCAACGCCCCTTTGCCCCTGGAAATAAATGCAGGAGGAAGCTTCTCCTGAGCACATAGCCTGAAGAATCAAATGTTGGGCTGGGTTTGCTGAAGGATCATTTCTGTAGTGAGGTCCCAGTCTCCGTGTACGCAACAGGACATGGGGACACATCTAAGGAAGAAGACTTCACTCAAAGGGTACTCAACATTCACCTCGCTGTGATAGATACCGCTGGCTTCTGTGCCTCCTGCTTAAGAAACTCACGTAAACCAGAGACAAAGGGTCGCGCTGCTGCCTTTGACACACATCCATATGTGCCACATGCCGCTCGCGTTAACGTAATTAACTTAATCTGACAAACTGCATCGAGCAACAGGAGCGGTTGTCTTGGAGCCTGTTCACTCTGTACGGTGACTACTCCCCAAACCATCAACATGACAGGAGAACTGTGTCTAATTAACACTTTCTTAATACCTCAACAAATAACAAACCTGCTGTTGGGAAAAATAGTTTCACACTTCCTTATCAAATTAGGGCAAAATCACTCCTAATGAGCTAAAATCAATTAGTGCGACACCAAAATGAATGTATTTATGCTGTCAGCACGCGTTATTTGCATAACAGTTTGCAAGGGCAGGGAAGATGCTATAGCGTCTCAGTGCCGCTAATGAGGAGCTGCTGCGAGAAGGTGCTACCAGAGAGAAAATTGTTTTATGCAGCCTCCGTCCAGCACCGGCTGGCACCCAGGGCCACAAGCATCACAGGGGATCGTGCAGGATTTTGTTCTCCAAAAAACCCCAAAGCCCAGGTAAATGAAGTCCAAGGGCAAATCCTCCCTGTGGCCCCGGGAGGAACTGGGACGTCCCCGTCGCTCTCTCTGCCGTTACGGCATGCACTGACAGCACCGGTGACTGGGATGACCTGTTTGGCACCACCAGCACCTTCCCCACGTGCCACAGCGCTGTTGAGGGACCTGGCTCTTCCCTTACTTACCCAGAGCGGTAAAAACCTCTCCGGTGTCTCTTCTGCCCACTCAGGGAAAAATGAAAAGCTGAAAATGATACATAAGATGACAAAAATGCCTTTATGAAAACCATCCTTAGTTTTCTGTCGTTGTTAAAACAGTAGATCGAATTACAGGACTGGTTCATGAACAAATGGAACAGAGATAGCCAGCAATTGATTTTAATCATATTTGGTTTTTATAGCTACTTAAAACATCTCGTTGCAGTTCCGGCATATACAAATGTATTCTTGACCTTGGAGTTAATTGTTTCGAAACTGTGCTTGTGACTAATGCCTACGTGCTCATGTGTCTCTGCCTCTCTCCATCTCAATGCCGTTATAGTCGTGCACATAGAAATAAATATGCAAGAGGAAGAATGACACAATATAGACTGAAATAGCTCCACATAAGCTGGTGCAGCTGAAATCCTTGCTAAGACACTTGTAGCAAATGATGCCATCTTCTCCTGAGTTTAGGCTATCGTCTAGACAATAGTTGGATGGATAAACAACTCAGCATCCTGTGACTTTCCCCGTCAGAAGAAAAGATGGACGAGTGGAACACGGGTGCAAAATAATAACTGCAAAGGGAAGCAAAGTCAGGGAGGGACCAGGAGAGTAGGGTTGAGCGTGGTTTAGGAGAGGAAGCTGAAAGGGGATGGCAGGGCAGAGCAAAGGCACGGAAGGGACATGGATGGCTATTAGGAAAATTTTCTTCACCAAAAGGGTTATCAAGCATTGGCAGAGGCTGCCCAGGGCAGTGGTGGAGTCTCCGTCCCTGGAGGTGTTTCCCAGCTGGGCAGACGTGGTGCTGAGGGACATGGGTTAGGGGTGGGTTGGGAAGTGTTGGGTTGATGGTTGGACTCCATGATCTTAAAGGTCTCTTCCAACCTAGGGGATTCTACGATCATTCTATGATTCTGTGGTGCACAAACCCATCGGCACCACAGCGCCAGGGTGCTGCTTCTCCTCGCAAAGACTTTACAAGGACTGAGTTGTTCTAAGTCCTTCTGGTCTTCCCCTGAAAAGCTTTGGGGAAGGATATGGTGGGAGGTAGATCAGGAGAGCTCCAGTCAGCTCTCTGTAAGAATGGGCACAGCGGAAGTCAGATGCAACATGCCGTGGGAAAGGAAGACAAGTTCATCTTGAATTTCTCTTAGCATGTACATGCATATACTAACAGTTATGAGATCTACTTATTTTTCAACACAGTTTCTTCTTTAAAATAGAAATGGTCAATTCCATAGCTCATGTCATGGTTTAACCCCAGCTGGTAGCTAGGACCTCACAGATGCTCACTCATCCCCATGTCTTTCCCCACAAGAAAGGTGGGGAGAACAGGGAGAAAAAGAGGGAAAGAAGAAACCTCATGGGTTGAGATAAGGAGGACAGTCTAATAAGACAAGATCAGAAAAGGAAAATAACAATAATAATAATGACACAAGTCCTTCTCACCACCTGGTGGACTGGCACCATCCCGAGCAGTGATTGTGAGTACCCACCCCCTGGTTAACCCCATTCATATACCGAGCATGAGGTCTATGGTACGGAATATTCCATTGGCCATTCCATCGCTTGGTCTACGCTTCTTCTCAGCTGCTATAGAAAGCTGGAAAAAAAAGTCCTTGAAAACTATAAACATCGCCTGGCAACAACTAAAACAATACGTATTATTGACATTCCTTTCATACCAAATCTGAAACAAACAACCACTAGAAAGAAAATTAACCCTGTCCCAGCTGAAACCAAGATGGCTTGGGAAAATTTAGTCCACACAAGACAGGGAGTTTTCCTTGTAAAATAAAAACAAATTTTCAAACACATGAGCAGGGTGATGCTCTATGATGATTCTGAGCTTTTCATATTCTCAATTTATTTTCCTAGGACAAAAATATTAGTATTCATACAAACCCATGAGGCACTATATTTCCCACACTTCTAGAATTGCTCTTCATTGCTGGTTTCATTTTACTTGGTCTGTTAAAAAGGTGTGTGCTCTGGGGAGTATTTTAATCTCAAAAAAATGAAGTGAGCAGTCCCCATTTTATTTAATGTCCTTGGAAAATATTTGTAGCAAATATAAAAAGTAAGCCAGGCTCTTCAGCAGGGGACACATCCACATGGGCAGCTTTGGAAAAATTTGGGGGTTTCAGCCCCTTTTGCTGAATCCACACCTAGAAAAGAAGTATTAGCTGGGCCAGGGTAAAGCCTCTGGCTGCTGTTGGGCGCTGGTGGATCCTCCCCATCACTCCCAGGCTGGGCAGCGGATTGGGAATAACCTGGTGTCAGCCATAGCCCTCCTGTTTTGGATGTGGCCAAAGTGGACGCAAGAATTCCTGTCCTTAAAACTTTGTGTAAAGCTGTGCCCAAAGTACGCGTGGGTCACCTGGCTGATTAACTGCTCGTTAATTGACATGGGGCTGCAGTAATGTCCCTGAGTCGTGATTGCAGCATCCCCCAAACACATTGGAAATCACACCAGAGAAATTTCTCCAGGGATTTCTTCTTTTCTTCTTGAACTCCTCACATCTAGGATGGATATTAGGAAAAATTTCCTCTTTGTCCAAAAATTTCTAATGACAATAATCACTAATGCTAGCATATGATAAAGTCTTTGTTTTCCTCAGAAAGCCAGAAAGTCTGTTTAAAACTTTTCTGAGTGCATTGCTTGCATAAGTAAATGCTTTCCGTGTGGCTGCCAGATAAAAAGCAAAGATAAGAAGAGATTCATGCTTAGTGCCTTAGACCTCAGCAGAGTGTATCATCTACAGCAGGAAGTTAAAATATTATGGTTTTTTCTTTTTTTTTTGCCAGTTTGCTGGGTGGGAGCCAGGGCCCCATCCCGTGCTGCCCATTACCTGTGTGCTTCCCGCATGATTGATGTGCTTTCTGCATGACGAGAAGATCTGCCATCGGCGGTGGTGGGGCTCCCACAGGGCAGCTGAAATTGCTGGTGGGGCGGTGGGAGGTGATGTCCGATGCCAGGGAATGCGTGAAGCTATGTTAAGTGGATGGGCTGTGGTCCCAGCACGCTGCGAACTCCTGGGGCTTACGTGGTCCTGGGCAGACCCCAACAGCAGCAACCGTCCTCATGGAAACCCTACAGGGGGTAAAATGAATTCTTTGCTCTGTTTGCCGAGAAAACTACAGAAAATAGAGTAAAAAGGATATTCTCAAAAGACAGAATCATGGAATCATCTAGGTTGGAAGAAACCTTCAAGATCATCTAGTCCAACCATCAACGCAACACTGCCCAACCCACCCCTAACCCATGTCCCTCAGCACCACGTCTGCCCAGCTGGGAAACACCTCCAGGGATGGTGACTCCACCACTGCCCTGGGCAGCCTGTTCCAGTGCTTGACAACCCTTTGGGTGAAGAAATGTATCCGCAGCTGGGATTTCTTAGCCGCAGCCCCACCAGAAAGCCCACGCCAGGGAAGGTGGACACCCCAGTCCATGACACATCTTGACTCTCTTGGACAAGTAGAGAAAATGCCACAAAACCTTCAGAGGCAAAATTTCCAGATGGAAAAGGAGACATTATTTGCCCAAGACAACAAAAATCAATGGTAGCTTATCATAGAATTTTAGGCAAAACAAAGGAAATTTGATGGAAACAGATATTTCCTCTCACATCACTCCTTACTCTGTTGAAAGCTGTTTTCTATCTGAAAAAAAAGAGAAGTTCTCATATTATATCTGGGCCTAATGTATAATTTTTACATTACAACCAGGATCTTTGAAAGATCATTTGAAATAAGGTTGCAATGTAATCTCCCGGAAAGGATGGGAGCCTGCAAGGTCAGTGAGTAAATGAGATGCGGGCATATAAGCAGCTAATGAAGCGAGCAAATATTAGTGAGAAAGGGAAGAAAATAAATTCCTGAAGGACTGAAACCGGAGTGTCGCTCAGCCGCATGGGCTCTGTACAAGCAGCGAGGAAATGTGGGTATGAGGTGGACCCTGGAAGCTCCCCCCGGAGCCCCGCGGAGCATCCCCCAACACCTTGGACATGCCTGTGTCTTGGAGAATCCTGGAAAACCCCATCAGCTTCTTCTCAGCAGCTTTTAGACACATTCACAATGATTTCACTTTATACATGGAAAAATTGTCAGGGGGGAGCTCCTCACCTTGAGCAAACGAGCTCCCAGGGACCCACCCAGGGCTGGACCCGCTCGCAGGAGAAATAGGTGGAAAAGACAGTGCTGTCGGAGCCGACGTGGCATTAATGACACTGAGCAGCTCCCGTGGCAGAGGCATTACCTGCCACAGTAATTAATGCAGGACAAGCAGGTGGTGCTGCTGTAGGTGAGGCCATTCTTCAAATGAATAATTTATACGGGCACATTAAAGTATATCGCGTGCAATTTCTCACCTATCACTGCCTGAGGGGAGCACATGAGCCTGGTGTACAGGGAAGCGCTACACAGACACCACGCGGTGGGCTGCGAATAACAGATTTTTATTTATTTTTTTAGATTTGTCAGTCTTTAAATAGTTCTACAAGGCAGTGAAAACACCCTCGCAAAACCAAATCCCCTGTGCATCACACCCTCACAGGGCCAGGGGACGCAGGAGTCCCGCTGGGAAATGTTTGGCAGCTGCTGCTGGTCCTCAAAGCTGATTTGCAAAACCTTGCCCATGTTCTGCTCGATGCTCACCTGGCACTGAGCAAGGACTTGCTGGAGCACACGTGTGCTGGATGGGTTCACTCCGGCACTTTGCAGAAGTTTGATGCTCTCGTGTGCATCCTCTCCTCCAAGGGTGCTCCAGGATGCTCCAGGAGTGCTCCCGGACCTGCTCCATCCAGCTTATTCTACACAGATAATTCCATATTTATTATCTCACCTTCCAGTTGTTCTTATGGTTGTTCAAAGCAGCTGAATCTCTGGTCCATGATTTTATTGGGTTTGCGTGGCAAGGTTTTGGTAGCCAGGGGGCAGGCTACAGGGGTGGCTTCTGTGAGAAGCTGCTACAAGCTTCCCCCATGTCCCGATAGAGCCAACATGAGCTGGCTCCAAGATGGACCTGCTGCTGCCCAAGGCTGAGCCCATCAGCAATGACGGTGGGGCCTCTGGGATAACATATTTAAGAAGGGGGAAAAAAGCTAACATCACAATTGCAGCCGGAGAGGAGCGAGAAAACGTGAGAGCAACAACTCTGCAGGCACCCAGGTCAGGGCAGAAGGAGGAGGAGGAGGTGCTCCAGGCGCTGGAGCAGAGACTCTCCTGCAGCTCGTGGGGAAGACCATGGTGAGGCAGGCTGTTCCCCTGCAGCCCATGGAGGTCCATGGTGGAGCAGATATCCGCCCGCAGCCCACGGAGGATCCCACGCCAGAGCAGATGGGTGCCCAAAGGGGACTGTGACCCCATGGAGAACCTGTGCTGGAGCAGGCTCTTGGCAGGACCTGTGGCCCCACGGAGAGAGGAGCCCAGGCTGGAGCAGGTTTGCTGGCAGGACGTGGGGCACCATGGGGGACCCGCACTGGAGCAGGCTGTTCCTGAAGGACTGCACCCCGTGGAAGGGACCCACGCTGGAACAGTTGGTGAAGAACTGCAGCACGTGGGAAGGACTCAGGCTGGAGAAGTTCATGGACAACTGTCTCCCGTGGGAGGGACCCCACGCTGGAGCAGGGACGAGCGAGAGGAGTCCTCCCCCTGAGGAAGAAGGAGCCGCAGAGACAAGGTGTGATGGACTGACCACAACCCCCATTGCCCGTCCCCCTGCCCCGCTGGGGGAGGAGGAGAGAAATGGGGAGTGAAGTTGAGCCCGGGAAGAAGGGAGGCGTGCGGGGAGGGGGTTTTAAGATTTAGTTTTTATTTCTCATTACCCTCCTCTGGTTGGATGGGTAATAAATTAATTTTCCCCGGGTCGAGTCTGCTTTGCCGGTGGCAGTGATTGGTGAGCGATGTCCCTCATCTCCCCCCACGAGCCTCTCGCTACATTCCCTCTCCCCTGCCCAGGTGAGGAGGGGGGGGGACAGAGCGGTTTGGTGGGTGCCTGATGTCCAGCCAAGGTCAACCCACCACAATGATGCACAAAAGACAAATTTGATCATCAAATTTTGAACCTCAGATTTAGTTCAATGTCTTGTGAAGCCGTGATGTACAACAGCAGCTGTGGCTACAGTAGGAGGGGACCATGGACTCATAAAGTGTCCAGAAATTAATATGATGTGACTAGTCTCAGCCCTAGGGGATAGATGGAGGAAAAACAAACCCTACTGCAACTCTACACCCCAATCATCTCAGTTGTAGGGGGAAGACTGCTTTTCTTGCCAGCTCAGAAGGAAAAATGAGGCAGTACACGTCCTAAAGCAGGAGGACATGGAGACCCCAAGTCAGAACCCAAGTCACAGCAACTAGTGTATGTATTTAATATTACCCAGTAAATTCTACTTGCCACCATGATAGCCTCCAATAGGTGTTGCATTTTTTAATAATGATGCACGCTCAGCCGGAGACCAACAGAACAAAGCAAAATGTTTCTTTTGACGAGCTTTCTGCTTTTCCAACCTCTTGGGAACCACAGCAACAAAGCTCCTTTAAGACGTTGCGATCTTGCATCACGTTGAAATGTCATGGACTACCACAAGACAAATATATCTTTTGTGCAATTTAAATGGCAATCAGGGAGCTATTTTTTCTGATTAATATACGGAAAGTTGGCGGTCACAGCAGGGGACTGATGAGGCTAATCCGTCAATGTCCTTGATAGTGGTACGCTTGATTGCTCCAAGCCAGTGGAAGTGCATAATGACGAGGAAAGGAGGTGATCAGAGCTGGGGTACGCCGTCCCTTCTGCTTGAGTCATTTGGATGTTTGCACCTCAGCCGACGTTCCGTGGGTTATTTGGATCAGCTCTCAAGAGGGCATTGCTAATGAAATTAGGAGCAGGAGAGGACATCTACATTCGTGGGAGATCAGACGCAGCCTAGAAACGCAAGAGAAGAAATTTAGGATACTTCTGTGTCTTTGGTAAGGGCTCTCCATATGAGCAGAGATGGACCTAAAGGACCTGAAAACATCAATAACTCTTAGATTAACTTGTCCTTTCGGTGCTTCTGCAGCAGATACCTGCCACGGCCGAGTAACAGTAATTAAATGCATAAACAACCACCTCGGCTGTCCTTTTCTCAGTGAATTTGTACCCTCAGCAGGGAGCAGAAGAGGGGGTTTGACGAGTTGGTTGCCACTGACCACCCTTCCCTCTTACACTCTACAGGAGCAGATGCTCAGGGTCCCAGGAGGGTCTTGCCCGGAGCAGCCGAAGCCCTGCAGTTTGCTGGCTCAGCAGCCAGCTGTCACAAGAAGAGGTTAAACACCAGCTGAGGGCCAAATCTGCATTTTCTTCTCCATCCTTTGAAGCCAGCCTCATCTCTACCTGGGTTTCTTGCTGCTCATAAAGGTATCGACACGGTGAGCTACAGGTGTTTAACACGCGCAAGTAGGCAGGCAGGAAGCCCGCAATGCATCATGCTGCAGTCGCCCACTGCATCCATGCTGAGAAATGAGAAATTTCATGGCTTATTGAACACTGCAAACAGTCACAGCAGATAAGGCACAGCCCCAAATTATTTAATTTTTTTTTTTTAGTTGTTACTTATTGAGAAATTCCCATTGTGCCACAGCCTACAAAGCCATACTTGCTTTCTTCCTCCCAAAACGCACCCGGCGCGGTGCTCTGAGTTGAGTTACACAGCAAAGCCTGCCGTGCCCACGGAGAGAACTGCAGCACAGCCCTCCACCTCCTGGGACTCTCCTCACCTTCTGAAGGCCAAGGACCTCTTATCACTGGCAGCGATTCAAGGGCCCCGTGTTTGACAGCACATCGTTAGCGGTGGCTGTACCACTAATGGTGGCACCTTCCACTGAGGGCAGCTGGCGGAGGCTCTTCCCATTTAGCATTTCATTTGGAAATGCTGGGCACATCCCCCCGGCGCTCACAGGCTTGTCTGCCTGCTGCAGGGCTCCTCTGGGTGCAGCACAGGGATTGGACCCGGGGTTCCTGAAGTTGGGAAGTGTTGCTGTACCAGCAATACAAAGGATGGGCACATCCGTGTTACTTCCCGTAGGGTGGAGAGAAGGAATCATAACTAAAGCAGAGCTATTCTTAATTTTTGCTCTTTATGGTGTAAAATTTTCCTCGATGAACAGCTTCACTTCTGCTTTACCTTCTGACTCCAAAGGGTGGGTCTGGCGTGTCCAGACAATGCTCTCTTTTATGGGCTGCGTGCACTAGGGAGGAGCAGCTGGCTTTGAACCCCAACTGGGGCATCTTCTCCATACATTGGTGTGACTCCTGCCCTCCTGTGAAGGCAGATCACCTCCAAAGCACGTACATCAAAAGCTCCACCGAAGTGCTAAGGATTACTTCCCACTACATTGATTTTTCACAGAATCACAGGGCTTGGCAGGGACCTCTGGCGATCACCTAGTCCAACCCCCCTGCCAGAGCAGGGTCACCTAGAGCAGGTAAATTTGTATCCTAAATGCTGTAAACACTCGAATGTAGAAAGTCTTAGACCTATGTAACGAACTGAAATGGCTTCAGCTTCGTCGGATAGAATTTAGTACTATTTAAAATAATACGTAGCAAGTCCTAAAAACAGTGCGAATAACACTCATGTGATTCCATTTCATTTTTTCTTCAGGAAACAAAATATTCCTGGATTCAGACATCCATCTTACTGGGAGAGCACGTGGAAGGGTGTGAAGGGCTCACAAGTGCCCTAACAGGAACCAGCGACCCCAACACACGTTACACGGGCTCGGCTGATGTTTCAAGGTGATTTTCCAGTGCTGCATCGAAGCCATGCAATTCCACTCAGCTTTCCAGCAGAAGGACTGCAAGAATGCTATTGAGCATCATATCCTTTCCTCCACCCCTTAGTGCCGTTGATTTTGCAGCATGTTTGGTCGCGATGGCTACTGCCAAGGAATAGAAATGCCCCACCAGAAGCCTTGGGGTGGAACAGGGTCTGCTGTGCCGCGGGGGAGCAGCACCCAGCCCCGGATAGGTCAGGCACCCAGCCTGGGTTTGCACAGGCAGGGTGGGATGCCGGCTGCAGAAGATCACTCACCATCTGCTCATTTGTTGGTGTAGAGCAATTCAAAGGGAGTCACATATTTGTAATGACCTGAATATTTCAGTGCCGGCACATATCTAATTAGTATGGGCTAATTTGCTTTCAGATCTTTTTCTCTCCTGTAAAGCTCAGCCTGCTCTGCAAGACAAATGATCATTTTTCTGAAATACCTTTCTTCCCCTTGGATTGCAAACCAACCAGCCCTAGGGCTCAGCCTCCAGCAGACTGCAACTCTGCCACCTTAAGATAGCTTGGGAAAACTGCAGGCGCTTGCTGGCAAAACCAGCCCTGGAACCCTGGCAAGCATTCTTCCATCTGCCACCCTTCACCCTCTATCTTTCATCCTCCATCCTCCATCCTCCACTCTCCATCCTTCACCTGCTACTCTCTGTCCTCCGCTCTCCACCTTCCATCCTCCATCCTTCATCTTCCACCCTCCATCCTCCACTCTCTGTCCTCCATCCTTCAAATTCTGCGCCCCGTCCTCTATTCTTCATACTCCCCTCTCCATCCTCCACCCTCCAACCTTCAACCTCCACCTTCCCAGCTTTCCTGGAGTGCAGAGCAGGAGAGCAAGCAGCCCATGGGGGCCACCTCCTTCACACGTGTGATGGCACACACCCTCGACCTGTTTCCTGCTGCAGATCCTGGCGTGGGCTTGCTAGACGTGTCTTTCTGCTGCCGAAGGGGGATCTTCCCTAAAACACCCCAAACAGAAGAGTTTCACTTCGTGCTGGAGGAGCATCCATCCCAGATACGTCCAGCCCCTCCTCCTGCACATCTGGCAGATGACAGGTACTTTTCCTCCAGGACTATTGCTGGTGTCTGTGTTCAGTGGAGGGACCTGGTCCTTTTGGTGCCAGCCTTGTACCAGCGGTGGGTACCATTGCCTGCACCACTGTAAGACATGGAGGGGCTGGAGCGTGTCCAGAGAAGGGCAACAGAGCTGGGGAGGGGTCTGGAGAACAAGTCTCCTGAGGAGCGGCTGAGGGACCTGGGGTTGTTCAGCCTGGAGAAGAGGAGGCTGAGGGGAGACCTCCTCGCTCTCTGCAACTACCTGAGAGGAGGGTGCAGCCAGGGAGAATCGGTCTCTTCTCCCAAGGAACAAGTGACAGGATGAAAGAGCCTCAAGCTGACCCAGGGGAAGTTTAGGATGGATATTAGGAAAAATGTCTTCACTGAAAGGGTTGTCAAGCATTGGAACAGGCTGTGCAGGGCAGTGGTGGCGTTGCCATCCCTGGAGGTGTTTCCCAGCCAGGCAGACGTGGTGCTGAGGGACATGGGTTAGGGGTGGGTTGGGCAGTGTTGGGTTGAGGGTTGGACTAGATGATGTTAAATGTCTCTTCCAGCCTAGGGGATTCTGTGATTCTATGATTCCATGATTCAGCCATGCTGCAAATCAGGACTCAACAGGACAGACTTGGTGCACACACCCAGTCAGCTCACACGCTGAGCAATTCCAGCGGCCCCATGGGCAGACACGTCCCCCTTCCCAATCCTGAGGCTGCAAGAAAACCATCTCCCTTCAAACACTGCTGAGAGTGGATAAAATGGATGGCTTTTACCCCATAGGTATGCACGGGCCGCTGCAATGGCTGGGTGGACAGTCAGAAACTCGCTCAGTCATCGTCCTTACTGTTTCTAAGCACTTCAATAAATTAGTGACCCACATCTTCATTTTATCCATCAGCTTTAAGGTGGCCAACCTGATTGTCAACTGAGAATTCAACCATATTTTCAGTTCATTTTGCAGGTGGAATAGTAGTTCAGAGGCAAGAACCAGAGTAGGACATAAGTGAATGGAACTTCTGCCCAGATATTTCTCCGTGGGCAGGAGGAGGGAGGTGTCCCCAGGGCCCAGAGGTGCTCGTGGCCAGCACGGTCCTTGCTCTGAGCTCAACACAGGTGGGAATTACCAAACATCCCCATGCCAGGCACTGGGAGGGACGCTGGGCCTGAGAAATACTAGTATGAAAATCAGAAATACAGGCAAAGCCAGCAGGAAAAAGATGTGGCCACATCCCAAGCATCTCTAGGGAGGGTCGTGATGGAGGGATACCAAAATCCGCCCCAGCCCCTCCTGCAGAGGTGTTTCTCAATGCTGGTTTTTTCCCTCCTGTGTAGTTTTTTTCCTCCTTGTTGCATGAGCTTCCCTGCACCAGGGAAGAACTCACCCACTGGCAGCAGGGGAAGGAAAGCTTTCCCCCAAAAAACCCCGCTCGCGTGTCCCCAGGCGGCTCACCTCCGCAGCTGGCAGCGTCCTCAGAGTTTAAAGCTGTAATATAAGAAAGAGTCATAACAGCCCTGTAGACCATAAATATGATCCTACAGCTCCTACAATTAAGCGTATGACTGATCAGAAAATATTTAATGTTTGCAACAGGTTTTCCTTCTCAGCCCCATTAGATAAAGAGATACTGGTGGGAAAATCCAGGGAGGCTGTTACCGGAGTTCAGCAAAAGGGCTAATGAGACGGCAAACAATGTTCCTTTTAGGCCCTGGGCTTCGGGAGTCCCAAATTCCCAACATTAGAGCTAACACATTTTAAATTACTTCCCAAGTCCCAGCCCTGAAGTATGTTTACATTTTGGAGAGCAGCCAAGAGGTAGCTTAAGGTCGGGTTAACGAATCCGTGCTGAAACAGGATGCCTTCCCGAGGGGGCTGCCCCCGGGTTATCGCTCCAGCCCTTACCCCTGAGCTAACGGGGGGACACACTTGGCTCCTCCACCACCCAAATCCGGCCAGCAGTTCATCCCCAGTGGTGATAAACGCACTCATGGCCATGCAGCCCCCACACCAGCCACCCAGAGTGGTGGTGGGACAGGTGCTGGGCACAAGGGAGCAATGCAGGAAGTCCTTCAGATCAAGTCATGGACCGGGGCAAGCAAGGGCTGACTGATGCCAAAATACAACTGGGCTCCTTGGAAGTCCCTGCCCCTGCGGGGGAAAATTTAATACAATTTTTAGGTTGGGTTGGTTGGGTCTTTTTCTGTGAAGGTGGTGAAGTCTGGCTGCATTGAGAGCTAAGTTAGATGACCTTCACAATCACATTTTCTACCTGAAAGGAGGTTGTAGCGGGGTGGGGGTCAGTCTCTTCTCCCATGTAACAAGCGATAGGACAAGAGGAAACGGCCTCAAGTTGCACCAGGGGAGGTTTAGATTGGATATTAGGAAAAATGTCTTCACTGAAAGGGGTGTCAAGCTTTGGAACAGGCTGCCCAGGGCAGTGGTGGCGTTGCCATCCCTGGAGGGGTTTCCCAGCCGGGCAGACGTGGTGCTGAGGGACATGGGTTAGAGGTGGGTTGGGCAGTGTTGGGTTGATGGTTGGACTCCATGATCTTAAAGGTCTTTTTCAACCCAAGCCATTCTGTGATTCGATGATTCTCTTATAAGGAAGAGGATGGAAACACTTCAGAAACAGAGGAAGAGAAAATGTTTTTTTAAGGAAAAAAAACCCCAACACAGAAAAGAGCATCATCCACCTCACAATTTGAGCTGATGGAGTTCCTTCCAGTTCTTCCAATTTTCTTGCACGTGTTAGAGGGTGGAGAGCTGTTTCTCACAAGTCTTATCAGATCCCCCAGACTTAAATAACGGTGACAACCAATGTCATTTTTTCAATAGGTTTTGATGCCTCTGCAATACACATTTCCTTCTGATACATGAAATTTTACATGTTTTCAACAAAAAATTTTACGCATTATCTTTGTGTAGAAGCAGAGCTCCAGCATTTACATACTGAGGCAATTATTATGTATTATTATTATTATGTATTAATTAAGGGGGGGGTGTTTCCCCATCTCCTCTTGTCTTACCCGTTTTCCATCAAGGTTGCTCTGAATCTTTTAAGCTGTTTATAAATAAGAGGACTAAAAAGCTTATACATTTGTTGCTCAAGGTGCCCATCAAAGAGGTCAAGGTATCTTCTCAGATGTATTTAAAAAAAATCAGTATATAGGAACATTTCCAGAGTCTCAGGTGGAACTTGGACAGAAAAAGGTACATGTTGGCAGCCAAACATCACGCTGCGGTTGGACAACTCAGAGTGTGCTAAGGTGCAGTATGAAATACTTACCCTAGGACAGCAACCAGAAATCTCACACTTTAGAGAATTAGGTCATCTAATTCATCCCTGCTGTCAGTGCAGAATTGCTCCGTACATTTTCAAGTGCGTCCTCCAGTGTACCATTAAATAACACAATTAATTGGTGCTTTACGGAAAGTTATCACGGAGGCTGTTTTGGGATACCCAGAAGCAAGTATGATTTCTCCCTTCCCTCATATTTACAGACATGAGACCAGTTTCTAACCAGTGGATCGGGGGGTGCCGCCTGTCCCACCCGCTCGCCAGAGATGGACACCTTCCAGTTTGCAGCCCAGAGCTGCATTTATGTCCCAGCCCATTTCAGATGTAAGGCTTCTTTGGGGACCAAATCCTGCAAACAAGAGAAAGACTCCTGTTGTGATTCTTTCTTCCGGCACCAATTTATACCCATCTGCAATGCCTAAGATGACCTTCAGTCTCTCTGAACTTTTCCCTGCGGAGCAAGATGAAGAGGCATTTGCATGCCCGACCCTTTTTTCCTGACATTTGCTGGCATGTAGATAGAGCTTCGTTAGTTCTATGTTATTTATTTGATCTCGCGATTTTTATCCGTGGCTTTGATAGCCCAAATAACACTGGAAATTATTTTGAAGGCTACAAGGGGGTTCTTCATAAATAAGAAGCCTGCCACCTGACCCTCATTATTCGCTGGTTCCTTCTGCCGCGCCTCATTTTACATATGCAGAACATGAGTGAAAATATAAAGGGGAAAAAACCCCGAGAAACGATGTCACGCAGACAAATGCACACGCCTGCTTCAGCTTTCATGTGCAGGAACGCCGGTAGCCCTCAGATGTCTACAGCAGCTTCGCATGCCGAGTTGTTACAGCATGCTGGCGTGATCAATAGCACCATTAATCTTTTATATGCTGCCATCTTCCAGCCCCACTCCACAATTAAAAGCTCAGAGCAAAAAAAACCCCACAAAACATAAAAAAACACCCAAACAACAACTATCCCTATCGCATCTGGTGCATTGGGAAGGTGTTGGTGGAGCTGGCAGCAGCTCTGCCTGCGACCGTGCCGGGGATGGCACAGCCTGAGCGTGAGCGAGCAACGCATTAGCCCGCTAACGGCAGCAATTACTGTATATCGTGCTCTTTAAGTATTATTACAAGTGTTATTTAAGAGACGTGCTGTCCTCAGAGAGATCCCCATCTCCCTGAGGAGACCGCTGGAAGCGGAGGGGAAATGCACCAACCAGAAATGACTTTATTTAATAATCGTAAGATTTAATGACAAAGCACAGAATGTGGAAGAAGGAAGAAAAGGGCAGGGTCATGGCACCGAAGCAAAAAGGATAAGAGTAAACAAGCCTGGGATCTTGCGGGAGAAACAAAGCCAAGAAAATATGGGATGTTTTGATGGGAACTTTTTCCAAATAAAACAAATCAAAAGGTAAGTTCTTACTTAAATGCAAAGCTCTCATCTGACAACTTCCAAATCAAAAGTCAATTAGAAAATAAAATCACCCTTCATGTTTCTAAGATGGGAAAGTGCCCGAGTTACAGGTATGGCATGCAGATGCCACGAGACCTCTCTGGCTGGCGAGCGCTTCCGGGGAGCAGAACCAGCAGGGATGTTCTAAGCGTGAGCAGCATTTCCAACACGTAGTAATGAGAGAGAAAGACAGGGTGGATGCGCTTTAACTTCTAGAAAGATCCACAGTCTGTGAAGACCTGTCATAAAGCCTTGCGGGGGTAACACCACTCCTGGAGCTGTGGCAGTGATTTACATTCCCTGATGATGCCCAGATGGATGGACCAGAGCTTTGGGAAGGGCTTTGGGAAGGGCTAGGCTCTTTCTTTCCTGTTAGTCTGAAAAAACGGGATGGAAAAATCATCTCAAGTTCATTCATTCCTTCATTCTCAATGTGAAATGAAAATTTTTTTCCATGAAAAGGAAATAGTTCCATCATGGGTCTTCTCTGGCATTTTACAATTAAAATAGGCAAATGAAATACTGTATTGAACCCAAATATCAGAATGATGGACTTAGGAAATGCTAAAGTGAACTTTACAGGCTTTTTTTCAGCTCTCAAAAATATCTTGGTAAGTAAGGGAAGACTGTGCAAATAACATTGATGGATCTGATTTTACATTCTCTCCGAGGAGGAAGTATTTGACCAACAAATTGCATACAGCTCCACTTGGGAAGACGCAAAGACCGTAGGTCAAAGCTGGGTGAAGTACTCTGCCTCGGCACAAAGCGGCTTCCTGCACCTGCAAGGCAATAAAACAGGAAAATAGATGCCACATACAGGGAAAACTGAATGTAACAAACACCAAAATTCAGACTCATTTATGGCAATGCTACCCGAGCTGGCATACGGATTGGCTTCAAAATGGGTAGAACACGTCCTTGTAGTCCAGAGGAGGTCCCAGGCTGATGCCGTCCCCACACGCACGCTGGCCCTCGCATCCCCACAACCTGCCTCCCTTCCAAAACTGCCCACGGAGACATTCACTTTGCATATCTGCAGACAACAATGGGTATTCTCCCTGCTGGAAACCCCAGCTGCCTTCGCCTTTACTGCTTTCGGCGACAAATGTTTGCAAATAGCGGAAGCCGCGGTACAACGAACATCATACGTACGGCAACACCTCGCAGCAAAGAACGAGTCATTAGGACTTGTGAGAAACGTGGATTAATTAATTGAAACACGGTATAAAAAGATAGGAAGGCAGAATGCTGCTACGACCCAAGACTGGCTGGTTTGCAGGACAGGGTAGCACCACGTAGGGTAACGAGAGCAAGGCGGCTTGGAAGGACTTGTTTACAAATACACCGAAGGTTGGGTGGATTTGCACGGAGCTGTGATTTCACGGTCGCACTTTAGGTTAGGAAAAGACTAACAACATCCAAGGGCATCGTTCCCGGCTGAGGGCATCAGCTGAACTGCTAAAACAGGAGCAAGAGGAGCAATTTTCGCTCCTGCTAAAATTATTATTATTTGCAATTGGCTGCATTCAGCGTGGAGCTTTTAAACCTTATTTCCTATTGTCGCAAGGTCCCTGGCTGGGTTGTTTTAGACGCTGGGCTGTATCGATCCACCCGTACCGACCCCCTCCCGCGGCTCTGCCAGACAAAAGGGCTCATTTCACACCCAGCTGGATTCGCCTTGGGAAGGACGCTCCTAAATGGGCTCCCTGGGGTCGGCCACGCACCGCTCCAAACGGTATTTCTGGGAAAATAAAATAATTCACAATATATTTAGTGATTAAACCTGGGAAATAGCTATAATCTATCTTGGGCTCTCATTTAAAAAGGTGTGTGTGGGGGGTGTTAAACAGTGTTGGAAACCCTATTGGAAAATCCCACATCGGTGTTCAGCAGGAGGATGATTGCCACCCTCAGACAGACAGGGCAAACTGGAGGTCGGATGGGAGAAATACGGATCTGGTTCTTTGCCCATGTGAGCCACGCTGGGCACGACACTTTGGAAATGATCAAATAACAAAAGTGATTTAATTTGCCTTCCTAGGAAAGAAATTAGCCCAGAGCTCGCCAGGAGGAGCCTGGCTAGCAAGGTGTGGGTGGAGCGAGCCCATCTCCCTGGCTTCAGCCAGGCTCAACACCCGCTGCTGGAAATTTTAACAAATTCACAGCCCTAAGGAAAGTTTTTCTGCTCCAGCACCTGCTGCCTCACCCACAGGGTGCTCACTCGGCACCAAACCCGCTTCTCCGTGCCCACACCACGGCTGAGCCCCCTCCTGCTCTCCGAAATGCCCGTCCCCCACGGGGAGAGGCTGCAGGTACCTCCCGGCAGTCCTGCAAAGCCTGGCTCTATCCCCACCGCCTCTGCGCCCCACGGCCTTCCCGGCCATGCTTGGCCATTTCTGAAAAACAAAAGTCACACAAAAGATCCTAGAGAGGCACCAGAAATAGTATTTTCTTTTTTTCCTCTTTTTTTCCTCTTTTTTTTCCTTCCCCCCAGATACGCTCAAAAGAAACCTGGAGAGGTGGCTTGGAAATACGTGGGCTGGAGACAAGCCAAGACATTGTCTTTGCCATAAAAATGCATTTGCGATAAAAACATACCGTGGAAAACACAGGATAACGGTGCTCTCCGAAACAAATTTTTGCATTTTTGTTTTGCTTCAGACACAAAGCCCCTCCATTAATTAAGCAAGGCTGCTAACGACCACGGTGGACCTTGCAGAGTCCATCCTTGGCAGCAGCCCACATGGCCCCCGCGCACCCCACCGTCCAAGGGCGACTCAGGGCGCACGGTCGAGAGAAATCAAAACTCTTCCTGCAAACATCAACAGAAAAATCAAAGTGGGAAAGACGTTACCAGCACTGGCGCAAATGAGAGATTATCGTGTTTCTGCGGCAATAACATAAAGATAAAGGCAAAAATTCAAAGCAAGCTGCGAGTTTATGTTGCTGTAGGAGAATGGATGCTGAATAAATTCATCTTCGGCAATGACACGTGAAGCGAGGCATGACCTCCAGACTCTGTGAGTGCTTACAACAACACAAGGACACTGATGAATTTGAAGCAGACGTCACTTTGACATATGAGAAAATCCAACGGATTCTGATTACAATATCCCATGAAGCCATAATTAAGGCCTTTATGGCAACAAAGAAAATTGGATTACATTATTTCAGTGCTAAACAGCCAGAAGATTGCAGGAAAGCCAAGAGTATAGAGCGTAACAAGCCACAGACTTCTCCGATAGAAAACAAAAGCATGGGCAATTGCAGGATATTTTTAAGTGGTCTTGTGTTTTTTGAAATGATATAGGACAAACCCATGAGTGGCAGCAGAGGAAATCATACCTTTATTTTTCTCCTGATCTCTTCATACTCCATTTTTCCTAAGTAATGTGCGTCATGTAAATCAGAGGATCTCTAAATGCAGTCCGCACATATTGTGGTTTCCTTCAATGCCTCTGCAGTAAGAATAAAATTTTTCACGACTGCTTTATGTAAAGGAATAAATCATCTGTACCACAATGAAAGTGAGGAGTGCTGAAAATCCCCAATACGCACCACAACCACATGTGCTCCCCATCCTTTATAACACCAAACCAAACCTGTAAGGACCAGAATCACCTGAATTAAAATAGCAAGTGAAAAGCTGGCATGGGGCAGCTCTATCAAAATTTGCGCTAATTTAAAACCCTTTCCATTTCATTCATAATAAACAGAGTTTGTGTGATGGGAAGGAGCATTTGAGAACCTGCCCATGTCTCCTCAGTATCTGCTGCCTCCTCTCCACTGCTTCAAAGAAGGTGGTTCATGGTCAGCAGTTCTCATTTTTGGTTGGCCATGGTCCAAAAAAGCGGTGATCTGGCTCTTGCCAAAATGTCCTTGTCTACGTATGTCCTTACTCTGAGTGCAAACCCAAAACTCAGACAAAAGCTCAGCCAAAACCAATGATTTTCCTTGGTTCTTTGTCAAAGTCTTGTCAAACTTCACCAACATTTGGTCAAAAATCCCTCCCAACCCTTGTCAAAATGTTGGTTGATTTTAGCACTAAGCACTAAATTGCAAAACAATTTCAAGGTAGGCAAAATGCATAAAATTGTACTTAGGCACTCTTTTTTACAACAAACCAAGAGAATCATAATTATGCTTTGCAATACGGTGCCACCACAATTCCAGCTTGGCTCTAGGACCCCTACATTTGGTCCCAGGTGATCACTTTATCGTGTGGCCCCACGCTCTGCATCCAGCTGTGCCTCCAGCTGTGCCCGTTGGGGAACATAGATGTTGGAGGCATTGCAATGCGTCTTCACCACAGCTGGGCTACAAATCTCAGATACCTAAAGTAAATAAAAGTATGTATTGTCAAGCCAGACAATAAAAACCATCTTACCCTTCAGTTATACAATAGATTTACCGTGCACTTCATAAACCATGAATATCATTTGTTTCAATAACAGGAAACCCACCGGGGAGTTGGCTTCACCTCGGCTCTCAATTCATCGTTTGCGGGTTGCGTTCTGCTAGGCTTCTCAGCTGATGGTATATCAGTCATATCCCATCAGATCACAGACAAAGGCGGCAGCATTCTGTGATATTGTTTTTTCTAGTATTCTCCATCCTCTCACGCTCTCTCATAAAAAATATGAATGTGTCAAAGACTTCACAGATTTGTATTGATTTGCGACAGATCATAAACATTTCATCTCCTTCACTTCGCTGAGCAAAAGGAGTTGTGAAAAATGTCATTCCTACTGTGTTTTTTTTCTCAACAGAATAAGCGAATATGCAGGTTCCCAGTGAACATCCAGGTTGGAAATAACATCTGAAACACCTTAGCAAAAATGCATGAATTTAACAGATTATTCAGTGGATGGTCCCATCACCGTTCAGATTTCAAGACAGACTTTATGATATCATGTTTTTCTTTTGTTTGCTTTTCTAAACAGGACCCAGGTGAAGAGAGAGGTTGTATCAGCATGGGGAAGGGGGAGAAAGTGTGCAAAACCCCTCTGAGACCTGCAAGGTGCCATCTCCTGTGCACTCATGGGACCCACCGGCATCTTACAGCTCCTCCCCAGCACTGCGTCTCCCAGGTCTCAGCAAAAATTAATTGAAAGTCTGTTCTTCTCACTTGTTTCCTTCTGCGGAGCGTGAATTCAGAGATTAATTTAAAATTAGCAGAAGAACAGTGTTTTGGGAGGAACGAAATGATATATGAATTCTGGCTGAATTTAGCAAATTCAGAAATGGCAGAATGTTTCCTCCTGACACTTCATTTCAAAATAGCAAAATCAATTCACTTGAAAAAGAGGTTGAACTGTAAGATTAACTAACTCTAAAATACTTCCCCATATTTCATATAGGATATAATGAGATGTTTGGGGTTGACCCTAAAGAAAAAAATTTCACTTGAACCTTTCTCTCAGTTTGGCTATTAATTTTTTTTTAAAATCCACTATCCACCCAGCTTTACTTGGCTTTCAATATGAGCAAACTTGAGTCACCTGGAAATCTAATTTCTTCACATGTTCACAAGTCATGAATTTTTATAGCATAGCAATATTTTGGGGGGTATAAACTCCCCCCAAAACCACCAATGACAAAAAACCAAAGCATAGGTAGAAGTGCTGATTTGGAAGTCAAATAGCTTTGAGAAAATTGCACATGACATCAAATCAGAAGTAACGTCGGGACACCAAACGCATACCTCAAGCTATACAGGAGTCAATGAAAACAACAACAACCTGCTCTGGGTTTGTTGGATTGCTAAAAAATGTCAGAGCTGAAGTTGCTGGACACATGCACGGTAGATGTTAAAGTATGTTGAACAGAACAACCTTGTGTGTTGATGGGCCATAAAAGTGTCTTCTTTAATGTCCATAAAATGCAGTAATAGGTATTTTTCTCATTTCCTCTTCCAGTGTGTAGCCTCTTTAGTCTCGCCCCTGCAGAAGCTTCCTGCCGGGGAGCAGGGATGCGGCATCAGCTGCCAAGGCTCATTCCCTGCACGGGCCAGGTCGGTGTTTGGGATGATGAACAGTGACCATCAGCAGTATTTATCCCCTCTCAGTGCATGGGGTAGTTGCCTAGTTCAAAGCACAAGAGCCCAAGGTGAGCAGTAGACCCACAGCCTCTTGGAAGCCTTCTGGTCACTGGCTACCACCAGATGCTGGGACATTCTGGGCACCTAGCACCTAGGAGAAAAGCTCTTCCAGAGACCTAACACCACCAGAGGTTTCTCTAACACCAACCATCTCCTCCATTAGGTATTTAACCTGGTCTTTAGTCCCTAACTCAACCCATTTTGGTTACTGGTTAATCCGTTTGTTAGCGGTCACCCCCATCAAGCACATCCTTCTGTGGTAGCCACCTCCACACTGGCCACGGGGACCAGAAGACCAGACCAGAGATTCACAAATTTCTTCTACCACTCCATGTTTTAATTTTCAACCCAAAACTCAACCCTGTTTTCAGACCCCATCCCATTTACACTCCACCATGTACCCCCACACGATCTGGCGAGCAGCGCTGCACGTGCAACGCCCACCTCCCCAGTTGCCAGCAGGACAGCCCACCCAGCCCTGCCAAATCCCAGATAAGGGCTTCCCAAGGAGAAGGAAGGTAATTGCCATTGCTTTATGATTCATTTAATTACCTTGTGTTATGAGGATGATTATATTTGATTCACAAAAAAGTGACTCAGATTACACAGAAAATTATTAACTGATAAAAAGAGAATATATTCTCTGTAATTTTTTTTTTTCATTCTTGACCGATATTATGCTCTCAGGAAGAACTGCAACAAGTTAAATCTTAAATCATAATGGGCAGGAAAAGTGAGTCTGTCCCATTTCCTGACACATGGACCGACAAAATCTTGAACAACAGGGCTAGGACTAACTGGAAATGAAGAGCAGCCTTCTCCTACGTTTCCATTAAACCTTATGTGCAAGGGCGTTGAGGGGATTGCAGGGATGCTCTGAGAGGGGGCGGCCACGCTCGCTTGGCAAATTCTTCTATCTCAGAACCACTTTCAGGAATCCTTTTGGGTACGGCTGAAACCTTTTCAAGCGACTAAAAGATCAGTTTGACTTTTATTGCTTCAATTAATCAGTGTGGTTATTCCCCATCCCAGGCTGCCATTTCTAACCTCTGTGTTTCAACACCGTACTGGAGTGTTTGCCTGCACACGGGCGAGGAGCCAGCAGCCCTCCCTGCCCTCACCGGGGGGAAAAGCAGCTGCAGCAATTGGCTCTTTTTCGCCTTCTTCTTCTCCTATCCCTTCTCCTTCCCCTTCCCCTTCCTCTTCCCCTTCTCCTTCCGCTTTCCCTTCCCCTCCCCCTCCCCTCTCTAGTCTAGTCTAGTCTAGTCTAGTCTATTCCATTCCATTCCATATTCTATCCTAAATTCCATCCTAAATTCCATTCTAAATTCTATTCTAAATTCTATATTCTGCTCTGTTCTAAATCTATTCTATTCTATTCTATTCTATTCTATTCTATTCTATTCTATTCTATTCTACTGTATTCTACTGTATTCTACTGTATTCTATATTCTGCCTTGTTCCGTTCCATTCCATTCCATTCCATTCCATTCCATTCCATTCCGTTCCATATTCTATTCCATATTATGCTCTGTTCTTATTCTGTTCTGTTTCTATTCCCTATTCTATTCTATTCTATTCTATTCTATTCTATTCTATTCTATTCTATTCTATTCTGTTCTATTCTATTCTATTCTATTCTACTCTATTCTACTGTATTCTACTGTATTCTAGTCTATTCTACATTTTTGCGATTGTCCTCTTAGCCCCAAGCAGAGGTGAGCGGTACCCGATCACACCGGTGCATCCAGGGACTGCGCAAAGGCTTCAGCCGCTGTTTGCAAGGAGACACCCCGAGGACCAGTGGGCCAAGAGAACCAAGGGTCCAGTACAGCTGAACCTGGGGGCTCGTCAAGAAAGGAGAGCTTTAACATTTCACAGCTAGCGAGGAAGGTGGAGGGTCTCCCCTGGCAGCGGCTGTCGGGCGAGGAGCACGCTGCCATCGCCCCCAGCAGCTCTGCAGGGCTGGGGCACACGATGCTCGTGGGGGTCCCTGCCCGCAGGCGGGGGCTGCGGGGGTGTGAGGAGGGGGGGGCTGCACAGCACCTCTGGGGATACCCCAGGGCACCCCAAAAATGCCTCTGCAGGCGTCAGGTAAAAGCGTGGCCAGTCCCCCCAGGTGACATGCAAGGGGGACACTCCCAGACCTGTTCCCCCCAGGGAAGGACACATGAGGGAATAAGAAGGATAATAACACGGTGCAAACTACATGCCAAAAAGACAGAAGATGATGCAACATCAAGACTTTTCAGCATTTTCTTATGGTAGGCTACATCTTCAGAGAGAGACTATTTTATATTCTGTCCTCCAGGATTCTGGCAGGTGCATAAAACCCCTCTGGGCAGCCGGAGCAATTGCTTCCATGGAAGGGCAAAATTGGGACGCATTTTATCACGCAGCAAAATTTTGACCCAAGTGAGAGAAGTGTCCGAGAGGGGACCTCATGTGTTGCATTAGCACAGACCGCAGACATCTCCTGCAAATGAAAGAAGAGGCAATTTTTTTAGATGTGCGCCCTCGACATCGTTTGTCAGCATCAGCAGTGGATGCGTGAGAACAAACCCAAAACCATGCATTCCAGGCCACGGCGTGAAAGAGAAGGGCGTGATGGAATTTAAAATGAGATAGGATACCTGTGGAAATGGAAGAAAACGAAGCTAAAAATTATGTTGTGGATTTATTGAACTTCCACGTGATTTTGGCCCACAAAAGGATTTGATCTCGAGAGGGAGCTGACAGTGTTCGCTGGTGGTACAAGCGACAGGACAGAGTTACCCTGCTATATTCCCACCAAAACTCTACTTTACGACAGTACATTTATATTTCATTTCCAAATCCCGCTACAGAGCACACAGCAATATCTGGGCCGTGCCACAGCAAGCGATACAGGGCAGCGACCACCCTCCCTTACCCTGCCAAATGACAAAAGTGTCGCTCCACAAGAGCACAGTGAGAAATACGAGCAGACCGTCGGGTTTAGGCAGCTCCATGACTTTAATTTGATGCGCTGTTGTGCGATCACGGTACTGGCAGAAAAAGACATCCGTACCGTTCAGGTGTACCTCGCTGGGAAGCAAATGACATCATTTTCCCTTCTCTGCCAGTACGCAGGCTTTGCCCGAGCATCGTTTTCCTCACTTACAGGGGGTGAGCCACCCGCCTGCCGGCTAAAAAGGGAAAAAGAAAATAAAAGCTGAGCGGAGTTTGCCTGGCGTGACAGCGGTGTCTTGTACCTACGTCCCCGCAGACACTGGCCATCAGTGTGCAACCGAGCCGGGGTACATGGCGACACCACAAAAATTCATTTTTTCTAAAAACGCAAAACCTGAAAGCCCCTTAAACACTGTTAGAAATCTAACATGGGCGCGCCCAGTAAAAAACACAATTAATTCTAGTTTCCAAAGCCTCTAGGCAGGACATCAGGCCGGAGATTTTCCCCGACGTGCACCTACAAAGCCAAGCCAACAAGGCAGGCTGTCTGCAGGACTTAAGGCTCGGAACAAATTGAAAATCACTAATGGAATATCGCGCAGTTTGTTCGTATTAGGAGCAGTCAAAAATCATACATAATGTAACAATGTACATGCAACAGCAGGCTCACGCGAGATAATTTAACCATGAGGAAATGGTCTTTGAAGTGGTCCCTGATGAGATTTTGCTTGTTCCTAAGAGAATCCAGATGTATTCCAGAACAGCATTTTAAAACCACTTTCTAAAATTACACCCCCTCCCAGTCATTATGGTGCATTATGGTGACACTCCGCAGTTGGGATTTTATGGGGAAAATCACTTCCGAGTCGTATTTTTCTGTTAAATGCTCCCCCTCCAGTACCTGAACCCCCACTTTGACGACTGCAGGCATTTCATTACCCAGCGTACACGTTCCCCGGGCTTTGCCTTTTGCAGAAGATACATCATGGCTCAAATTCTGCCTTCTGTTATCCCTGGAAAGTTCATTAAAGTCTATTAATCTTGACTTCACCAGGCATACGGCACGGCAACTGAGAGTAGAAGTTGGCCTGAACAGGCACGGTTTCACCCCAAAAGGTCAGCTCATGGTTTTTGGAGCTGCGGAGCGGCACAAACCAAGGGGAACCTCACGCCCTGCCTCTCTCGGCCACTCCATGGGGAGGGAAATTAAGTACGTTATTAAAAGGGCTCCCTGATTTTGCACTTTGGTGGGGATCTCCCTGCGAAGGCAGAGGGCAAACAGCCCAGGAGGTTTGCAAGCCAAGAATATATCATTTTAAGAGCTGTTCCTTACATTGCTTTGTCCTAAATGCGACAGAAGCAATACGTTGGGTGCCCCAGCTGGCTCCCACTGTGTCGGTCAAGGGTGCCACAGCTACACCAGGGAGATACAGAGCCCGGGTTACTTTGCTCAAGGCTATGACTTGGTTCCTTACAATTATTTTAAGGAAGACACAGACTCCTTCTGCATATAATTATACCTGCAACCTTGCCCTACTGCGACAGGACTATGAGAGAGACTTGCTGTCACCCCATCTACCAGCACTGCAGGTCCTTCCCGTGGGATCTGCAAGACAGGGGATGCACCGGGCATCCACATTTCCCATCAGGATAGGGGTCACGAGACCGCTTTCTTTATCCTTTTCTGGTTTTTTTTTTTTTTTCTTTTTTTAAAGATTTGACCTTCATAAAGAAATTCATGGGCAACCCTAACAATAAGTGACTTCCCCCATCGATGTTAAGTGCCAGGGAAAGCTATCAGGCAAAGAAAATTGATTCCCTTTCAGAGACAGAAACAGACTCCGAGAGGGATTTTATTTCCCTGTAAGGTTATTATATTCAATGTTAACATTATTTAAAGGGCTTTGAATGGAGCTGTACTCCGCAACATCTCATTATGGAGTAAAATCATCTTAATGATTACGCTCTGCCAATACCCACTGCTTTATGGAGTGCTTTCATTACCGTTAGAGATGCTCTCCGTCTGGGAGTGACATGCATCTATCACAGCAGCTTTGCAAGGATGGGAAAGAAAAGGAGACCGTGCAATGATTGTTAGCGTTCCTGGCTGCAAAATCCCCAAACTTGTAACAATTCCGTTCAAACACGGGGGATTTTGCATTTTCCCGCAGTGCCTTTTAGCACTGCATGCCTTCAGAGAGTTTCATACGTTAAACATAGGTTCTGTGCTTAATCTATTTGTACTGGCTGTTTCCTTTCCATACGGAATCTGTCAGGAGTTTTAAATAATCTGAAATGTGGTCATTTATTTCCACACTGCATTACTAAGCATAAGAACAGCACTTATCACCCAGTAACACACCTGCAGTGCCGGCACCTTTGCATTTGTGGAACTAAACACATTTATACAAGTGAATAAGTAACACGGACTCATACAGCTTTTCTTAGGCTTAGCCAGGAAAGCTGTTCCAATATTTTTTTTTTTCCCCTGAAAAAGTCTTCCAAGAAAATGAAATCACTTTGGATTTGACAAAAATATTGTCTGGAAATGCTTGCATTTGCAGTGAAAACTCCAAATCCCCTGACTAAACGATGCAAATAACCAAAATGTAAGAGATTGGGACAAGATGCTTTGACAAAAAGCAATATTCTTCATTAAATGTGGTGTCTGACCAAAAGCACCCACAGCAGTAGGTCTCCTCGGGAGGAAGGTGTAAAGGGGTATTTACTTTTACGCTTGTGCTTCGGAAACCTGTTAGGGGAAAAATTATCTCCCACTTCTGGAGCCAAGAATAGGAGGTGCTGGTAGGTTGAAAAGGCTCGTTGTTCACTCAAAGAACAATGTTAAATAGATTTTTATAGCGAAAAACGTAAACTCAATAGATTAATCTTCTCATGAAGGAAAATATTAACAGGTGACTTGGCCATTATATCTAATGTATCTAATACACGGCGCTCTGCAGTCTAACAGGAGAGTGCTCTGCAGTCTAGCAGGCAACGTTATCAAAAGTTACCATAGCTGGAAGTCAAAATTTAGTCTGGTATGACTTAAATTAGACGGATCCATTTCCGACCTTATGTGCACTTACCCAGGATCATGGTGCCTCCCGTGCAGCATGAATCAGGCATTAGGTCTGGGTCAATCTTCCCAAGGGCTTGTACCAGGGTCCTCTTCCCTCCCCAGCCCTTCTAAACACAACAGAGTCCTGGCTTTCTAAGCTTTTCCCTATTAACTGAATCCTATTTTGTGCAAGCATGCCTATGTATCACAGCGGTAGAGCCCCTCTGCTGGGAGGACAGGCTGGGAGAGCTGGGGGGGTTCAGCCTGGAGAAGAGAAGGCTCTAGGGAGACCTTCCAGCCCCTGCCAGTATGTGAAGGTGCCTACAAGAAAGCTGCAGAGGGACTTTTTACAAGGGCATGTAGTGATAGGACAAGGGGTGATGGCTTCCAACTGGCAGAGGGGAGATTTAGATGAGCTATTGGGCAGAAATTCCTGGCTGTGAGGGTGGGGAGCCCCTGGCCGGGGTTGTCCAGAGCAGCTGTGGCTGCCCCATCCCTGGAGGTTCAAGGCCAGGTTGGACGGGGCTTGGAGCAGCCTGGTGTGGTGGGAGGTGTCCCTGCCCAGGACAAGGGGTGGGACTGGGAGGGCTTTAAGGTCCCTTCCAACCCAAACCATTCTGTGATTCAATATTTACAATGAACAGGGGAAACATTTCTGCACAGGCGTTGGTACTCAGAGGAAATACAGTTCTGCGTTGCATTGCAACTCCCTTGCAAAGATGTTTTCCAGCCCTCAGGAGGAATAAATCCAGCGCACCGTGACCCTACAGCAGCCTTGGCAGGTTGTCCCCCCTGGCAGGCACACAGCAGTGGAGATCCCCCAAACCCAGCACTTCCTCTCTCCCCTGGGCTTTGTGTCCTGGTGGAAAGAAAGAGCTCCAATCCAGACGCATTCCTACAGGCAAGTTTTTAAATTCTCTTTTCCCCCCCAGTCTGCTATGAGTGTGATTAATGGAAGGAGAGAAAAACTGGGTAAGGAGAGGAGAGAGGCGTCCTGCTCCTCTGAGCCGCAGCTGCCCGGCCAGCAGCCCACCCCTCCGGCTTGGAGATGGATGAGGTTGCCGTGCACTGGGAAGAGGAGCCAATGGGCCAAGCTGAAATCCCATCCCAAACCCTTGTTTAATATTTATAGCTGCATTAGAGCACCAGGAGGCTAAATCACACATGGGTTTTGAATTACTTGCGAGTTTTCCCAACTCTGTCCACTTCACCTCCAGCAGCAGCACCTCCATATGGAAGCATCCCAGCTATTCCCCCAGCCAGCTCCACAGACAGAAAGCAATTTGCCAGTCAACATATGCATTAACCAGAAAATCCCCCTGGGCAAAATTCCTACATGAGGCTCAATGAGCCGCAGATACCTTAACGGAGTCCCCAAGCCCTCCAATGACTGGATTTTAATAACTTTAATAATCCCAATACTGTGAGCTAAAGTTAAAGATTAGGTTTGTAGTTTTTATTATACTTATTTGGTTACAGGAGTATTTTGAATAGCTTGTGAGCAGCTTTAGTTGTTTTCCTTGTCAGCATGTTGGCCCTGGGCTTGCAGTTCAATGCTCAACTCAATTGCTTCAATTTAACAATTTTTCCTTCTCCTAACTGCTTTACTTTTCAAAATAGTCCTAAATTGCAAACTGGAAGGAAGAGAAACATGAGGGGTCTATGGGCACTTAAAGTTTCCAAGGAGGGAGGTTCCCTCAGACAAACACCAGCAGGTATGCCTGTAGGCATGACCACAAAGCCACTTGAAGTCTCCTTCTGCAGTGGTCCCCATCGCCCTGCACCACTCTGAGGGAGGCAGTGACCAGGCACCTGGCACTCACCGAAACCTCACCAGGATTTACGAACTGCTGCCAGCAGCCTCCACACATGTTACCACCTCTTCACTTGCAAATCTGGAGCCAGAGAGGTTGGCCCCGCTGCATATGGGAGATGCAGGACTTTGGACCCGTTGTTGGTGGAAGATGCCCAACCGCCCTGGCACACAGCAGCCAGCTCAGCGCCGGAAGTTTGGGCTGCGTTGAGTTGGCATTGGCCAACCCAGCTGCTGCAGGTCACCATCTGTAGCGGTGCTTCCTGCGATGTAACTACACTCGTGCAAGAAACTCTTTGCCTACAGAAGACCTTTTCCTTCCCAGTCCGTTCTAGCACACCAGCACTGCTGTTACCACTACACGTAGACTCATAAAATGGTTTGGGTTGGAAGGGACTCTAAAGATCACCTAGTCCAACCCCGCTGCCATGAGCAGGGATACCTCCCACTAGACTGGGTTGCTCAAAGGCCTGTCCAACCTGACCTTGAATGCTTCCACAGATGGGGCATCTACAACCTCATCTAACCTACAAACGTTACCAGCTTCAAAGGAATTATATCACACACCCATGCTGCACGCAGAAACAGGCAAAGCAAAAGTAAAACTGCGAATTATCTCTTCTCTAATGTGAACATGTTGAGTCACAAGTTAATTAACAGTGTTACATGAGAAAACTCCATAATGAGCCTCCAAAACTCTCTGACTCAGATGCCCACAGGTTGGCGGAGGGAGGGAAGAGGGGGAGAATAGGATCCTTGCAAAAGGATCCCCCAGGAGCAGGACCAGGAATTAAGTGGCCATCCATTCATCATATAATTCCCAAGAAAGAGTTATATAGAGCACGATGAGAGATGTCAATGCTTAAAAAAAATATAAATAAATAAAGTGGCAGAACTCTACAAGCAACAATTTGCCAGAAAAGGCAAAACAGCTGAGAAAGAGTAATCTGATCCACATTTTTTTCTCATTTTCTTCATTAATTTTAAATACCAAAACTTATGGGAAGGCAAGTCCTAAAAAAAGAGAAAGATTAACTCTTTCTTTTCTGGATGAATAAAGAAGCACAGATTTTTCTAGCGATGTCTCCCTTTCCTTTGAGAGGATTGGACCAGAGACAGAAGGCTACTGAAGAAGCAGTCACCCATGACAAGGTGGCTGAAGCTGCAAGCTGTGCTAACTTAGATCCCATCAGGGCCTCTAACCCAACACAGGCACATGCCTCTGGATAGGGAAACCTGGGAAAAGCCTCAAAATCACTGGAGAGTTCTGCTTTTCCTTCATAGGATGGCTAGGAGGTCAATGGATAGCTTTCCCTCCCATCGCAGATATCAGGACCAGATGCTCTTTCTGAGATCTGTTCTTTGCCTCTGAATGCCACAGAAATGAGTAATCTTCTAAAAAGCAATTTATTCACAAGACAACCTGTGAGAGACTTTCTGGTGCAATCAGCCTCTCGTTTCGTTTGGGATTGAGTGCAGAACCTGTCCTGCATCTGCTCACCAGCCTCCTTTCCTTTTCCCAGTCTCTTCCCTATACGTAGCCAGAGGGTCACCACAGTTTGACTAGTAACATCCTAAATTACTGGACTTTATTCCAGTCTGCATTTCCGACAGGTGATTGCATAGCTGGTCCTGAAGGAACTGCCACCTTTTGCAGCAAGATTGGTATGAAACAAGGGTGTCACATATTAGTGGAAACACCTGGCAATAAAGACAAGGACACTTGGACCACAGTGGAACCTGTCACTGCTGTGGCACCAAGTGATAGCCATCCGGAGTATCAGAAATATCTCAAAAGCACCAAGTCCTGCAGCCTCTACCCCGCAGACAGGAGATCCAGGTCCCCCTCCGGCTAAGCAGACATGCAACACCCAGTCTTATAAGTGCATCGCCAAAGGAAAAAAAGGAAAAAAACCTCCTGAAAGTCTTATTGCCAAAAAAATGCTTCGCTGGCAGCCTGTAGAGGCATTTCTCTTTCCAGCCTTGACTCCAACACACACCCCCTTACCCCGTACTTCTTGTGTAGGAGGGTCATCATGAAACCAAGACCCAAATGTCTCCAGATGGTAGGAAGCAGCTGGCTTTCATCTCCCCAGCAAGCACCAGCCAGCCCCTATGTCCCCAAGCTGTTTTCATCAAAATTCTCTTTGACCTGAGTGACCATTATATTTCTGTAAAGGTACCGAGCTCAAAGCCTATCTAAGTTTTTATTCCAGCTGGAACCCAAACCAGAGGTGCTCCAAGTCAGGTTGGTTAGGAGAAGTCTGGGAAACCACAGTCCTCACCCTGTAGTCTCCTTCTCCTCCAGCTGGTGGCAACGCTCTGACCAAAGCCATGGTCACACAAGTCACTTCTTGCTTAAAATTCAGAAATAATTTTCCAGATAAAAAATGAAGCCTTTTGAGTGTCTGTTTCTGTGTCCCTCGTTTGCAAAGTGAAGAGGGGGGTGAGCAGCGAGGACCCGGTCCTGCTCTCACTGAAACACCTACTCCTGGGTGCTCTGGCTTTCATCTGAACTTTCACTTTTTCCCACCGGCGAAACAATGGTGAAAGAGAAAAATGCAGGGAAGAACAATTCCTGTTCAGTATCTGTTTCCATAGAAACACTGAAATTGAGAGAGAGAGAAGACTTTTAACATCACCCAGCCCATACACCTGCCAGAAGAGTCCCGGAGTTTCAAGACCTGCTCACACCTGAGCTGCCAAAACGCACCTCCGTGGTAATTCTACAAACTTACTGACAACCCTGACCTGAGACCGATCCCAAAGAGAGTCACCCGTTGCTGTGATCCAACCAGGCAGCAAATGCTTGATGTGACCATCTCCCAAGGGCACTCCTCCGGCTGTGAGGAAGCAGAGACGGGCACAAGGCATCCCGGCACTCAGCTCTTGCCTTAGGAGCTCACATATATATTGAACTGACAAGACACATAAAAATCACTCACCGAGCAAGGCAAACATGGGAGATATTTGGACGGGGTTAGCAGGTTTGCAGTATCCAGATGGAACACACAACTCCTTCAAGAATGTGCATATCATCTTGGGGTTTTTTTGAGCAAATTAATATGGGCCACGAGCCAGACTGTGTCAAGAGGAACGCTCACATAAGGGAAGCAATCACACTGCGGCCCTTTGTCCTAATAAACCACCGTCGTATTTCCCATCGCTGCTGGTTTCTGAGCTAGGGCAAAGAGAAAAAAGCAGGGACACCAAGGGCCAGGGATCCCCCTGGTTACAACAAGACGTGTGCTCCGGCGATGGCTAGGAAGGAGGAATTTCATGTTCTCCTCTGCCTCTCATGTGAGCGCTTGGAAACGAAAACACATGTGCCAAGAAATCCCCGAAGCATTAATGAAAACTGGATGCTACTTCTTGTTACTTTCTAAATTTGATATATAACAGGAACACTGAAAAATGTGCAAAGGAATGTTCTTCCCCCCTCCGCTAAACGACAACAAGCTTTTCCCTGGTAGTTTGCAACGCTGTCTCTGTTCCATAAAAACACAATAAAAATCACAGTGAGAAACCCTAGAAGAGATTGACAGAGTAAAATAGGAACAAAGAATAAAACTGAAAGCATCAAGAGTAAGCTCTTAAGTCTCTTCTTCCTAATCTTTCCAATGATCTTCTCCGCTGCTCTGTTTTATTACCTCTCAGAAGGGGTTTAGCTTTAATATATATTGGAATTACTGGGGAAAGGAAACATTTTAAATATTTAGGCATCCTAACTCTTTCAAGAGAGGTTCCTTAACCTTTAATCCTCCTTCCTCCACCCGCGGGCCACGCAATATGCAAAGCAAAAGGTCAGTAACGCGGACAAAGGCAGTAGTCCGAGTCTAACCCGCTTTTCTTTGACCCAAGCTATCTGCCGTCACTGTACAAACACACATCACTGACTTTTATTACTGCTAAGGGCTGCTGTGCTCAGTTTAAATACTGGCAAGTATTTAAAATATTCGCCATCCATGCACGGCCAAGCAGAAGAGCGTGTGGGCTTGCCTGGGAGGGAGAGCGGCACACTGGCCCTCCCCAAGAGCTCACAGTTGGCCAACGAGGTCCTCAGCTGACACAAATTGTTTCTGCTCCCTCCATCTGCACCCTGGGGTCTTTTGGGGGTGATGGGTCTCTCTATCTGAAGGCTGAGGGGGGATCTCACAAACATCTACAAATACTTAAAGGGAGGGTGCCAGGAGGAGGGGGCCAGGCTTTTTTCAGTGGTGCCCAGTGATAGGACAAGAGGCAATGGGTATAAAATCGAATATAGGAAGTTCCATCTCAACATGAGGAGGAACTTCTTTCCTTTGAGGGTGGCAGAGCCCTGGCACAGGCTGCCCAGAGATGTGGTGGAGTCTCCAACTCCGGAAACATTCCCAACCCGCCTGGACGCCATCCTGTGCCCCCTGCTCTAGGCGGACCAGCTCTGGCAGGGGGTTGGACCAGATGATCTCCAGAGGGCCCTTAACTTTCTGTGATTCTGTGATTCTGTGATCAGCTCTGCCCTGTCATCTCCACCCCCGGAGCTGTTGGCCAAGCTCCTCAGGGGCAACAACTGTCACGAACGTAACGATGGACGCGTGGACTTTGCTGAGATGCCTGCCACCGCCCCCCATCACTACTGTGGACCAAAACATTTCCTCTGTGTTTTGGGATGGCTCCTGGCATGCATTTTCTAAAGTAAACATCAGCAGCAAAATCAGCTCCAGACCCCTAAAGGCTGGGCAGCTCGATAGAAACGCTTAGCGCTGCCACGATAAATATTCACCAGGCGCTCCAGGGAGCAGTGCTTTCATTTCCTCTGCCCTCTCGCTGATGGGGTGACCGTCCTGCCCTGCACGAGCTACAGACACTTCCCCTACATCATCGGGAAGAGCAGAGGGACAGGCAAGCTCGAAACGAGACTGTCAGGCAATAACAAAAGAGATGTGATGTGCCTACACTACAGCTGGCCTGCCTGTGACCTTTCAAAATACACTCACTTTATCAGTTCCGCGATGTCATCCCCCTGTGCCCACACTTCCAGGAAATTTTGTTTTCTCCACAAGTTGCTTTGCTCCCAAAAAGCTCTCGAAGGAACGGCACAGAGGTGTGAAATAGGTGCAGCCACCGGTGGACACAGGAAGAGAGCAGGACGACCCACCGGCTGAAGGCAGCTTGCCAAAAAGCCTCTTCCTGGAGAAAAAGTGAACGCAACAAGAAAAGGATAAAGCTTTAGAAGGGAGTCAGCCCTTCTGCCGGTTTTCCACACCAAAATGATTTACCCAACTAAATAACTGGCCCCAAAGCATTCTTCCCTCAGGCTGATTCACTCTAAAGCTTGTTTATTCAAGGCAGAAAGGATGTGCAAAGGCTGGCAAGCGGGAGCACGAGTCTCCCTCCTCCTTGCTCTGCAGCTACACATCGCTCTATAGGTTGATCAGAACAGGCTGCAGGCAGCTGCGCTGGGTTTGCTCCCGGGGGATGCTGCAGATGAGTTTCAGCATGATGAAACGATGATCTTACCATGACCTAACAGGGCTTCTTTGTCCGTCTATGGAGAAGCCTTCAGTGAGCTCACAGCTCATACGGTGTAGCACCATAGTTGGTGATGAGCAACTTTGGATCCGTTGCAGGGAGATGAATAAAGATGCAAGTTTGAATATTCAAGTACACAGAGATATGCTTGATGGTGCCTTTTGTTAGACACCCCAGCCACTGATTTATACTCGCTGTCAAAAGGAAGCTAAAGATAGCGGTTGGAAGGCAGCGTAAAATGTTGGGTCTGTTGTACAGAGCTTAAATAAAACTCTATGTTTAAGAAAATTGTACGCATGTTACTGTGGCTCTGGGTCTCACGTAGTTCATCTACAGGTTTGCTCAGCTTGGTCGGGGCCCTGAGCAACCTGAGCCAGCTGATGTCCCTGCTCATGGCAGGAAGTCCCTGCTCATAGCAGGACATCTGCCTTGACTTGGACTACATGGCCTTTAAAGGTCCCTTCCAGCCCAAACTATTCTGTGACTCTAGGAATCAGTAATACACAGCAGGAATGATGCTTCCAAAGTAGCGCTGCAGTTTGCCTCCACTAGACCCATTTCTTCTGGTCCGTATTAACCCAAGAGGAAAATAGGATCAGCTGATCATTCACACCAGGGACTTCCTATATTTTTTTCAAAAGATTGAAAGATACTGACAAACAAAAGGGCAAACCGATCTGGATCAAGAAAGCTTTTGGCTGTTTAAATTTGAAAAGCAGCATGTGAACCCATAGCATTTCATGGTTTCCTCACATGAGCAGGGCATTTCAGCTAACTTCAGTCTTCCTTTGATCACCTTATATGTCTCATCTGTTCATATCATAATTTTTGAAGACCATGTCTGATGTTTTCTTCTGAAGTTCATGTAAGAAAGCGAAGAGCCTTGATTTTAGGTTACCCTTAGAAAGGAGGAGGTTGACACATGCAAAATGTAGTTTTCAGTCATTTGTTTCAGTCATTTCAACACGAAAAAAAGAATCTGTCAGTGACAGATTAGTGGGTTGGTTGTTATTCCTAAGCTGGTAAAAGAGAATATTAAAGCTACCAGAAACGTGTCCTGGAATTCTTATTCTTTCTAAAGCATAAATAGGTTGTGTGCCATGGAATTAGGCCAAAAATGCATTAGCAAAATAGCAAAGTAGGAACAAGAGTTTGGTGACAGAAATATGTAATAATACCTAACTAGATTTGTCAGCAGAAGCATTTTGCTCTCAATAATAAAGATGCTCTCCAAGTTAATAGGTTTAGCTCTAGATATATTGCAAGACAAAATGCAATAACTCGAATGATTATCAGTTCATTGGGTTGTCTCTACCCAAGGCTGCTCTACAGTAACAATTTTAACCCCTCAGTACCAGATTGGTTCGGGGGAGCCTGGACAGAGAGACTTCACGCCTGGATTCTCTCTCACTCAGCAATTTGTGATAAGAAATATTTGGGGAACTACTAATACACAACATATCTTAATGTCTGGTTTTTAGTCCAGTTTTCACTAAAGGCACCGGAAGGTCTTCTGTTGACTTCCTTGGGCTCTAAATGTGGGTAACAAAAATCCTGATGACACTTTGCAAGATGGTTTTCTGGACTGATCCCTGAAAATCTGGGTACGACTCACCTCCCTCTCCCCAGAACCGAGTCGTGGACTTGCTCCTCACCCACGGGACAAAAGAGGGCAGGATTGGAAGCATTCCTGCTATCGCATGGCAGCAGCATGCTTCGCAGTGACTGAATTCCTCAAGCTTCCAGCCAGGAGGTTTAGTCAAGCTCTGTAAATTTTAATAGAAAGGGCCTCCAACTGTCCTGACTTACATGTCAGAAGAGATTCTTTATCACAACATCCATCATCCGTCCCATCTTCTCAAAGTGGGAAGTTTTGCGATATCTGGTTTTACATAGTGCCAGATGCTGGGCTCTTTCATTCACTGCCAGACAGGAACAGACTCTCATAACTCACAGGCAACACACGATGCCATAAACCTTTTTGCGAGACATACTTCATAACCATGAGGGTTAAAAAGTATGACCCCATATATTTAAAAAACAATAAATGAGGAATTTAGTGGAGAAAGTAGCCCATTAGGCATGGCACTACATTTAAGCATGAATTTTGACTGCTCAGATTTTCTAAGAGAACACTTTCCAGATGGAAAACTAAAGGTTTACCAAAATAGAAACATTCTATAAAAACACTGATTTTGATACAGTTCTGATGGGAACCTGCCTCCTTACCTGCCACCTAGCACATCTGGCACACAGAACTGGGGCCAGGCGCCTGGAAGACCACGTTTCAGAGCAGATGCACAGCTGAGGACCACCATGGCCAAGAGCCGTGACTCGGAGTGCTTCCAGCCTGCTGAGCCCGCTGTCTTTCCCACCAGGAGATCAAGGGGGAGAGCTCCATCTTCTCCTCCTCCTCCTTCTTGCTGATCTCTCCATCCAAGACCTGGGACAGGTGGACCTCAGTCAAGCAGAACAGCAGTGCTCTGGTGTAGTCCTGATGCAAAACACTACCTTTTCAACAAATTCGGGTCACACTAAGGTTAGTCCAGGCTACTTCTGGCCTCCAACCGTGGTAACAGTCTCGGCACCAAACATTTTGATACCTAAATTCCCTATTTGCCCTCACAAAGAGGCACATTCAGACCTGGCGCAACACCTCCCAGTCGTAAATGTAAATATTGCTCAGAAGACCCAACCTGCAAACACCCCCCATTCCACTTTCCAGACAGCTTGGCCACATTGGATGCGGCAGCTTCCCAGAGGTGCTGGTGGAAGTGATATCGGGGAAGAAAGGAGACGGGAATTCCAGCACTCCACCGATGTGAGTGGGGAAGAAGCAGCTCCTGCTGCCACCTCGTGAAAAATATTCCTGTTTAATCTCTGTCGAGCAAATTATAAAGCTTTTAAAGCTCAACCTCCCCCTCCTCAACTGAACATTAACAACTAAAAGAAAGACTTGAGATGAATTAACGTCTGCCTTACAGCCTCAGATGCATTTGGGTGACCGCACATTGGGGCTCCTATTCGAAGGACATCGCCACATCTGGAAATGGCGCATCCCGTTTTAATACGTTGGATAAATTTCTCTCTGTGGTAAAAATGTAAACTGGTAGTTTACAGACACAGGGGAAGTTATGCTGGTAAAGGATTTCCAGGAAAGATCCTTAAGTTCCGGAGGAGTTATCGGGGGAATGCTCACTTCCTCTGGCCATTAATTCGGATGTACGCTCAAATGGGCAGGGGAGCTGGAAGAGGCACAGAGCAACGCCCGGAGATAAAAGAGGAAACCCCTTTTTGGTTCACAGAAATAGATCCAGGGGGGTGGATGTCTTTCCAAAAAGAAAACAAACCATGCTAGGACTTATCTTGTGCATTTGCACCACTTACTAAAAAGCCTCTTTTCCCAGTGGTAGCAAACAAATCTCCCGGCCGAGTATCTGGAAATGCCAGAAGAAAGAGATTGTTCGTATAAACACATACATTTCCAGGGGAAGTTTATTCTTCCTGTAGCCAGAGGATGTTTATTTTTCCAGAAAAAGAGCATGTTAAAACCTTTCTTCCCTTCTACTTCATCACCGTTTCACTGGCACTCAGGAGCAGACATTCCGCGTTTCAAGCAAGGTTGAGCAGGTCAAGAGAAGGGGGAGCCGCCGTTGTATATGCAAGAAAAAATAAATACGGGCAATGAAATGAATAAACACAGAGGCTGAGTTTGAGCTGAGAGACCAGAAGTTCCCCGACTGGGGCAGTGACACAGACACTGGGACCCCAGGCTGAGACCCTCCTCCCTCCCTCTGCTGTTGCTCGCGAAGCACTTCCGAACCACAGGGAATGCGAAGAGCCGGCTGGCTTTTGGTATGCTCAGCTACTGATTTGCTGCGAGCAGGTTTTTAGAGATCAAAAATCAATGTCAACGATCTTAACTTCGGTTTAACAAAGTCCTAATGAAGTTTAATGGATGCCATTAGGTAAATTGCAAGCGCTGGCACTATCCATCACTGCACAGAAACCGAGATACTTTAAAATGCATTTTAAGGTTTCTTATGTAAGTACAATAGGAATAAATAATATCTCATTATTTTTATGACTACTTAACAAGCTTCTGCAGTATCAGATAAGCACCTACAAGCGAAAAACCCACTGCTCTCCTAATCGGGTGCAGTTCCCCTGCCTTCAGATGAATCACACCTTGTTACCTGGAGGATGAACGGGGACACGGAAGCAGCAGAGACCCACGCTAAGGATGAAACCCTGGCTTTGGGAAAACAGGCAAAAGCTGCAAGTCTAATTCCTATGGAAGAACTCCAAAAGCCTCTGTTTGGACAGGCCTAAAAATTTTTTACCTTTCAGCTAACGAATAAAGATGAAGACAAAGAGGTTTTGATTAAGGTCTTTTTCCTGCAACAAGCGAAGAGGACAGGAGAACCCCCTCAAGGCTGAGCTTTATATAGCAGCGTACGTGGCTCGCTCCAGAAAGACAGACAAGCTTCTCCTGTACTGAACAGGACAGAAATCCAGGTCCATCCCTCAAAACCCAAGTAAACAGGTTCCAACAGCGGTGCCGCAGAGCTGAGCAGATACTAAAGACGCCACGTCTGCCTGTACCACCGCAAGTCCTGGCTGACAAACACCGAGCTGTCCAGAAGCACTTGATGCTTCTGTGAGAAGAGCCCTCCCATCTTCATGAAGATCACAAGAAAAGCCATATTTCCACCTTGAGTCTCTGGAGCTCTCCCGTCAATTCCAGGGCTGCCTCCCATTGAGTTTTGAAGATCTCCGAGATGGAAGAGCCGAGTCTTTGCTTAAGACATCAAAACAGCTCTGTGAGGCAGCTCTGGCTGCTCCGCCTGCAGACCAAGGAATCCAGCAAGCCTGGGGATGGTGAAGGAGAACAGCAACTAGGGCTTGGAGTTTGGTTTTCAGGCAGAGGGTGGTGGTGACCGGGAAAGTTCCCTTTCACATCCCGCTCGCTCTAATGTTCCTGCAGCTGCTGAGACCCTTCCCCGTGCAGCATCCCACTCAAACTGCCGGGAGGAAGCCATTGTCACCAAAAAAACCCCAAAGACTGATAAGGAAAAAGAGCATCTCAGTGACACAACAGGAAAAGCTGGTGGTGCACGTCAGGTTTCACTGATAAAATCGCTGTAGGTTCCTGGACAGAGCCTGTTTCTTCTATCTTCATGGAAGGAAATGTCCTGTTAACGGAGCCAAAGTGTATTTTTCAGAAGAGACTTTAAAATGAGGAATTAGGTATCATCTTGTGTGCATTCCTTCCTCTCCCCCAAACGGAGAAAAGCAATCTCTGAGGGAAGAATTTAATCAAAGCCAGCTGCTAATTACTTTCCTGACACCAGGGGAGAAGAATGTTGGCATCAGAAAGATCTGGAAGATTTTCATGATTAATATTTGATAAATCTGTAATTGGATCGTTTGATTTTGCAGTCTCCTTTGAATAGAGGTAGAAACTTTATTGAAATTAATCTTTATGAATTCAGGCCACAAACTTCAGGGGATGATAACTCATTGATTGATTTGAGTATCTTCAAGTGCTAACCCTGGAGAGAAGATAAATTGGGATTGCCTAAGGACAAGTCAATACAGACTGACTGGAATCCAGAGTGCTTTCCTATTAGAGGAAATAAATTACATTCTCTAAAGAGTTAAAGTTTAATTTCTCCAGCCTTTTTTTTTGCTGAAGTTCAGACATTCAACATGAATATTTAATTTAAAAGCAAATGAGAATTAAGTGTGCTAACATTGAATTAATAAAATCGTTGAGTAGCATGCAATAGTGAGCAAATGTTCTCATGAAAAAATACGAAAATCAAAATTGCAACATTATACTTATCTAATGTATCATATTGCTTAAAATTGGCCATAGGAATCTTCTCTTGATCCTAATAAAATAAAGCAGGAATTCAGACCATTGTAGGACTGAATATTATTACTATGAACAACAAAAACAATTTCTTACTCTGATTTTTAGCTATTGACTTATGTATTGAAACCTCCAGAGCTGCTTTATGGTAACAACCCAGCAGCAAAGCAGGGGGAAAAAAAAAAAACCCAACAGAAAAAACTGTCCAGAAATATCTGGTTTATAGCTAAAGTAAATTAAAGGCCATGTGCACATTCACTGAAGGATCTGAACACTCAGTTGTTTATTTTGAAGGCAAGAGATTAAAGTTCCCTTTCCTTAACCAGCATCGCTGCTTTGAACAGACAGCAAAGAAATGGCAAAAAATACAAAAGAGTAGTCTTAATCCTAGTATACCAATGTGCCTCGCGCGCATTTCCCCTCTACTGCAGAAGCAAACAGCAATACAGCTCTTTTATATTAACTCTAAAGAAGATTCAGGTTTGGGCACCTCTCCCCTGGCATTTTTAATTCAGCATTGAAATAGTTGCATTAGTATGCACAGCACTTTCCACATATGCAAGTAGGGAGGTTTTTGCATCAATGAACTCATGATCTAAATTAAATCACAATATTGAAAAAAAGGGACAAAAAAGCTACCTGCAAAGAACACTGAGTCTTAAGCTAGCTACAAAGCTTTCTCCCTTCCCCTCTCCATTGATGACAGGATTTATGAGAAGGCAAGATACAGAGGGTGATCGCCTGTGCTAGGCAAACAAAAAAGACCGAGTTTGAAGACAAAAGATGACGAGGTCGTTCAGCACAGTGCCTGTGGAAGGCTATTCCCAGACTCAGAAAACTGATAAAGATAGCTTTGTTAGAAAAGCTGGAAAGACGCAGCATATAAGAAGCCATGGATTTGGTAGCTATGGCGTGATGGCTAAAGTGTTCACAGTGGATGAGGAAAAAGGCAAACACAAAGATGAAAAAGAAGGCGCTAAGATGACCCTTCCTACACGCATGCTTCAGGCCAGAGGGGGACAAACGTGTCAGTCATGTTCCAGGTGACATGACATAAAAAAAAAAAAGAGGATGGCAGTTTGAACGCAGATTATGTACTAGAAACCCAGTACAATTCTACAAACAAAGAGGGAGCACATGCAGGAACCCTACACATGTGCAAGGACGTGACTTTGGAACTGGTACTTTAGCTGAGCCTCACTGATTTTGTGTGTATATTCAACGTACATTCTGCGGGTACCAACCCAGCTCTCTCTCCAGCAGAACCCAGCGAGTCAGTAGGGCTCGGCACCAACCATAAACCGCCCCCGTATCGCCCATTTTTCTCGGAGCAACGGGGACTTGCCCACAAACACAGTCTGCAACACCTTCAACTGCAGACGGCGAGCGGAGCGGAGTAAAACCACGCCGCCTTCCCTTGGCCGTGGAGCCGAGTCCTTGGGACGGGAGAGTCCTTCTGCGCAGAGCTTCCAGGTGACTCCGACTGCCACACCACGGAGAACGCTGCCGACGCCTGCACACGCACCCGCACGCGTGACTTCTGCAGCTGATTAACTTTACCTAGCCAAAATTAACAGGTTTAACAGGAATTAATAGGAAAATTAATAGGAATTAATTAGGAATTAATAGGAAAAAATATAAAAATAATTAACAGGAATAAATTAACAGGAAAGAGCCGTTTCCGTGGAATTACCTCAACCTAGCTTGTAACGGAGCAGTTTATTTTAAATAAAAGCTGGCGTTGTAAGCAAACCTCACTCCACATCCCCATACGTAGGCCCAAGGAAAAACAGGAGGGGAAAATGAAGCCTTTCCATAACAAAGCAGGGGAGGCGGGGGGGAGTAGTGGGAAGGAAGAAGCCTTTCGTCCATTGAAGAAGTGTTTTATTCTTATTTTGTAAAACAGTTATTTGAGAAAACTACATCTCGCCCCCTCAGGGCCGGTTTTGTTAGCATTAGCGGCATTCACGCTGCGCGTTCTCACAGACCTTCAGGAAATCCCTGGGCCTAGCGGCCTTTCGCCGGCTGAGACGCTATCCCTCCATCTTCTCCAGCAAGAACCCCCCTCTTTTATTCATTTTCGACTTCATTGTACTCCCCGGCCCCAGAAAGCCCCGCCGGGGCCGGGGAGGGGAGCGTACCGGCAGCCCGGCGCACACGACGTGACTGACTCCTGGTGCACCCGACGGGAACTGCACCGCGGCTGGCGGGCGGGACACCGCGACCCCGAGGAGCCCCAGCGCCCGGGCA